>SJYR01001251.1:712570-752044 GCA_006410655.1 Kobus ellipsiprymnus
CCCCTCGGGGTCCACAGGCCCATATAACGAGGCCCCAGGGAGACTGGGGGCTTCACTGCCTGGCGTTGCAGATGCCCCCCGCAGTAGCCTGGGGCCCGCAGTGTCCTGCCTGCTCAGCCTTCCCGGCACTCCCGGCGTCTCCAGGGCAGCGAGCGATCAGCGCATCTTCCCTCTTCCTGCTCGGACGTGGGCTCCAGCTCCAGCTGCAGGGTGGGCCGTGGGCCGAGACTCCTGCAACCCTCTGTGGCCCCTGTGCCCGGCCAGACCCTTCCCCGGGAGCCTGGACGCCGCCCCTGTGTGGCCTCGGCCCCCTGGCGCCCACCCCCCAGCGCTGCCTGAACTGCCTCCTTTATAGTCTGCAGAGTCGACCCCGCCTCTGCCTGAAGACGGGACTCCACACAGAGAGCCAGGAGGTGGGGCAGCGTGCCCCCTGCTTAGCGTCGGCTTTTAAGACCTTTCCTGCAAACTGGTCTCGGGTCTCCGGGGTGGGGGGTGCAGTGTCCTCTAAGGATGCCAGCGCCCACTGCAGCCTCCTGTCTGAAATCTGGGCTCAAACAAGACCAGCGCTCAAACAGCAGCTCTTGGCCAAACCACAGGCATCTCAGTCCTTTGGCCTCTTGGCATGAAGTGGGCCGAGTTGCAGGCCACGGAAGTTTACCCAGGGATGGGGAGGTCTCCTGCCTTCCCCTCCGGCAGGAAGCATTGACACAGCTCACTGATAAGCTGGTCAAAGCTCCGAGCAGGGCTGGGTGCTGGCTGCACCTGTGAACCAGAGGGCTGGTGCTCAGTTTGGTGGGGGACAGCTGTCCCTTCTGGCACTTCCCAGAGGCCATCCAGGGGCAGCTCCAGCCACTGCCGGGAGCTCACCGGAGGCCTAGGTCGCTGCAGACATGGGGACCAGGGGTGGTCGTGGGCAAGGTGAGCAGCCCACTGGCCACGAAGCCTGCGTGTCTGGAGTCTGACGGTGGCTCACATGGGTCGAGCTCTTCCTTCTGTTTGGCCGAGGTGTTTCACAGTGAGCGCTCCCGGGGTGTCACCCCCGCCCCTGCACTGGCTTCTCAGCATCCACGCATCTGCAGGAACTCTTCCAGGACCGGCAAGCCTGAGGGTTGTTTGGCGCCCTTGAGCTGGAGCAATAATTGGCCTAAATATCAGATGAAATTTAGACTTCTTCAAGCATTTAAATAGCTGACTTGTTGGAAAAGACCCCGGTTGGGAAAGATGGAACATGGAAGGAGAAGAGGCCGACAGAGGACGAGGTGTTTGGATGACATCACTGACTCAGTGAACTTGGGCAGACTCAGCGACAGCGAAGGACGGGGGTGCCTGGCATGCTACAGCCCGTGGGGTCACAAAGAGTCGGACACGACTTGGCGACTAAAAACAGCCACCGCAACACCTTGGTCCCGTAACCGGTGGGCGTGGAGCTGCCAAGTGGGCCCTGCTGTCTTCTCCCCTGCCTCTCTATAATTGAGGTGTGATGGGGGCTTGGTAGTGCGAGGCCTGAGGAATCTGCCCTCCTCAAAAGGTCCAGAGCCCCTCCGGCACTCTGCTAGGTCCTTCTGGTTTCCCTCACCATCTCCCCTGTTTTTATGATTTGCGCTGAGAGACGTAAGGAGGAACCTTTTGAACTTGAGATTTGCGCGTGTTGTATCAGAAACTTGTTCTTTCTATTACCGGGCGGTGCTGTGCTGTCGTTTACTAGGATTGCTTATTCCTCCTACTGTGGTGGGCGTCAGGTTACTCCCAGTGCCGTGGGTGAACTATGTCCCCCCCACATTCACGTGTTGGCATCTGAACCCCGAGTACCTCCCAATGTGACCTTACTTGGAGATCGGGTCTTTTCAGAGGTGACAGAGGTGACATGAGGTCATTGGCTGGATCCTATTCCTGTGAGATTATTGTTTATAAAAGGGGGGAATGTGGAGACGAACACACACCAGCGAGGCCGGACGCCATGGGAAGGTGAAGGCAGAGGTCGGGGTGATGCTTCCACATGCCGAGGACGCTGAGGATGCCGAAGAGCAGAGCAAATCCCCACAGCGGAGGGCAAGAGCATGACAATCCTCCCTTTAGAGCCTTGGGGGGCAGCCCTGCAGGCCCTCGAGCTGGGACTTCCCGCCTCCAGGACAGAGCGAATGAACTTCCGCTGATCAAGCCACCTGTGTGGGGTCCTGGCTGCTGGGGGTGCGGCCATCAGTTCTGGGCGACTGTGGATAGACAACCACCCACAGGGTGTTCTGGGCGACTGTGGATAATCACGGCACAGGGTGTTCTGGGTGACTGTGGATAGACAACCACCCACAGGATGTTCTGGGCGACTGTGGATAGGCAATCACCGGCAGGGTGTTCTGGGCGACTGTGGACAGACAATCACCCCATAAGGTGTTCTGGGTGACTGTGGATAGACAATCACCTGCAGGATGTTCTGGGCGACTGTGGATAATCATGGCACAGGGTGTTCTGGGCGACTGTGGATAGACAATCACCCGCAGGGTGTTCTGGGCGACTGTGGATAATCACGGCACAGGGTGTTCTGGGTGACTGTGGATAGACAACCACCCACAGGATGTTCTGGGCGACTGTGGATAATCACGGCACAGGGTGTTCTGGGCGACTGTGGATAGACAACCACCCACAGGGTGTTCTGGGCGACTGTGGATAATCACGGCACAGGGTGTTCTGGGTGACTGTGGATAGACAACCACCCACAGGATGTTCTGGGCGACTGTGGATAATCACGGCACAGGGTGTTCTGGGCGACTGTGGATAGACAACCACCCACAGGGTGTTCTGGGCGACTGTGGATAATCACGGCACAGGGTGTTCTGGGTGACTGTGGATAGACAACCACCCACAGGATGTTCTGGGCGACTGTGGATAATCATGGCACAGGGTGTTCTGGGCGACTGTGGATAGACAACCACCCACAGGGTGTTCTGGGCGACTGTGGATAGACAACCACCCACAGGGTGTTCTGGGCGACTGTGGATAGACAACCACCCACAGGGTGTTCTGGGCGACTGTGGATAGACAATCACCTGCAGGGTGTTCTGGGAAACTGTGGATAATCACGGCACAGGGTGTTCTGGGTGACTGTGGATAGACAATCACCTTCAGGGTGTTCTGGGTGACTGTGGATAGATAATCACGGCACAGGGTGTTCTGGGCGACTGTGGATAGACAACCACCCACAGGGTGTTCTGGGCGACTGTGGATAGACAATCACCTGCAGGGTGTTCTGGGAAACTGTGGATAATCACGGCACAGGGTGTTCTGGGTGACTGTGGATAGACAATCACCTTCAGGGTGTTCTGGGTGACTGTGGATAGATAATCACGGCACAGGGTGTTCTGGGCGACTGTGGATAGACAATCACCTGCAGGGTGTTCTGGGAAACTGTGGATAATCACGGCACAGGGTGTTCTGGGTGACTGTGGATAGACAATCACCTTCAGGGTGTTCTGGGTGACTGTGGATAGATAATCACGGCACAGGGTGTTCTGGGCGACTGTGGATAGACAATCACCTGCAGGGTGTTCTGGGAAACTGTGGATAATCACGGCACAGGGTGTTCTGGGTGACTGTGGATAGACAATCACCTTCAGGGTGTTCTGGGTGACTGTGGATAGATAATCACGGCACAGGGTGTTCTGGGCGACTGTGGATAGACAATCACCTGCAGGGTGTTCTGGGAAACTGTGGATAATCACGGCACAGGGTGTTCTGGGTGACTGTGGATAGACAATCACCTTCAGGGTGTTCTGGGTGACTGTGGATAGATAATCACGGCACAGGGTGTTCTGGGCGACTGTGGATAGACAATCACCTGCAGGGTGGTTGGTGGTGTAGCCTCCACCTCTCTTGGAACCGTTCAGATTCCCCAGTGGCCCAGGGCAGCCTCTGAGCCTAGCGGGCTCTGCGGAGGGTGGGCACCGGGGGCCATCCTTCCGTCTCCACCTGTAGCCCTTCTGGAAGTTCCTTTAGTCCTGGTGCGTCTCTCAGTTGTGCCCAGATGTTGAGGTTTCCATTTCTCTCAGTGGGTTGCCCCTGAATCCCTTTCTTCTGAGGACTTTCATTTTTTACTGTGGAAAAATGTTCCATTATTACTTTAACACTTTCCTTCTCCATTAACATTTTAAAACTTTTTATCTGTGGTAAGAAACACATCATATAGAATTTGCCATGTCAGTCATTTCCAAGCGCACAGCTCGGGACCCTGAGACATTCCCCTGGCTGTGTTACCTTCCCCACCATCATCCCCAGAACTGTTCATCTTCCCAAACAGACGCTCCATCCCCACTGGACACTCACTCCCCTCCCCCATGGCCCCAGCCTCTGGCCCCCCGTCCACTTCCTATGTCTATGGAGGAGACCCCTCCAGGGACCTCCTCTGGGGGGAAGTCAGAGAGCATCCATCCTTCTGTGCCTGGATTATTTCTCTGAGCATCACATCCTTGAGGGTCATCCACGCTGAAGCCTGTGTCAGGGTTTCCTTCCCCTTTAAGGCTGAGCAACGTCCACCGATGGACAAACTGCATTTCATGTGTCCATCTGCTCACCCATCGACGGGCACTCGGGCTGCCCACCTGGGCTGCTGTGAACACCAGTGCACAAGCCCTTGGCACCCGCTGTCAGCTGCCTGGGGGTCCTCCAGGTCTTCTTGAGGAGAAAAAGGGCTGAGCCCAGGCCCTCAGACTCACCCTGACATGTCCCCCTGGACCCAATCCCTCTTGGTCGGACCCTCCCCAGGATGCTCTGGGGAGGCGCACGTGCAGGCCTGACTCTCCAGCCAGGAGCTCGGAGTAGGACGCAGGGAGGAGGGATTCTGGGTGGGTTGGTCCATGGCCCTGCCTGGCTATTGCCATTACAGTACCCATCGTCCCCCTCCCACCATGTCACTGCTGCCAACCTCTGACCACTGACCCCAGAGCCCAGGAGCCTGTTTTGGGCTGAGACCAGAGAGTGGCCAGAAGGCCTCATCCGGCCTGCCCACCCGGCCACCCGGCCAGCACGGCAGCCTCCGCTCTGCTGCTCAGCACCTCTGTGTCTGTGTCCCTCTTGCCTGTCTCTCTGTCTCTCAGCACCTCTGTTTCTGTCTCTCTCCCCATCTCTGTCTGTGTCTATCTTGTTCTCTCTGTCTCTCAGACCGTTGCCCACTCTGGGTGCTGATCAGTAACTGCGTCAATAGATAGGACTTAATTAAAACCTCATAAATCTCAAAACTAAATAAAGCAGCTGGGCCAGCCCTGTGTGCAAACAAGAAGCATCCGTGTGGCCTCCGCCCTACTGCTGGGGAGGGCAGGACAGCCCCCAGCCTCCAGCACTTTCCCGCCAAACCCTCCGACGCCTCCGGCTCCGAGGCTTTTTGAGGCGGAAGGAGGCTGCCTCTGTGCTGGGATTCTCACAGAGGAGGGGCTGCCCTGAAGCTGAGAGAGCCCCGAGAGCGGGTAGAGGGTGCCCAGCACACCTGGGGCTCCATGCAGACCCATTCCTGGCCTCCCTGCCTCCCGCGGACACCCCAGCACCGGGCTCTGTCCTCGAGGGTGAATGGGGGAGGGAGCCTCCTGCCCTCCAAGCCCTACCTGTGGCGTTGGTCACCTGTGGGCTGGGCTGATGCCACCCGCCTGCCCACGGTGCCCTGAAGGGACAGAGGGACTAAAGCTATGGGGGCCAATCCCCCACCCATAGGCACCCCTCACTGAGGTCCGTGGGGGCTGCAGGACCACTGCCTGGGGCCCAGTGTCCCTCCGGGATGGGTCGGCCATAACCTGAGCGTGGGCTGGCCCGCTGGTCCCCAGTGGTGAGTCCGGGAGGCAGGCCATGTTCTCAGGTCCCCGAGCTCTACCCCCAGGCCCATGTCTGTAGCCCCAGGAAGGCGGTGTCCCCGGGGACAGTGGGCCAGGCCTGCATCCCTGAGGCCGGAAGAGCAGGCACTCAGCAGCTCGAGGAGGCCTGGCCCGGCCTGCAGGTGGCGGCCGCCCTGCCCTCCAGGGCTGGGCCGGCATCTCTGAAGACAAGGCCCCCTCCCCGCTGCACAGGCCTGGACATGGCCTCAGGGTCCTGGTGAACAGCCTGCCCCAGGCAGCCCCGTGCCCAGGGCCGCTGCGTAAGAAGCACCCTCCCGCCGTCTGGGAAGCCTTGCTTCCCTATGTGATAAGGGCGCTGCTGGGCAGAGGGTCTGATTTGCAAGAGTGGGGCGCCTGGAGGCCCCGACACTGGTGTCTCTCGCCCCAATCCCCCCCACGGAGTGGGAGCACGGCCACAGAGACGCCTGGCCGACCTGCAGGCAGCCTGGGGCTTGGCCGCAGTCTGAGCCGGGTTCCCTTCCTTCCTTCCTCTCTGGCCTGGAGCCTTTGTTTTCCTGATGATGGGGAGGCCCCAGCAGATCTCTCCTTTGCTGGGGACAGCCTTGCTTTCACTGGCCCCGAGCTGAGTGCACGGCCGCGGGCCAGAGAACCCGTAGATCTGTGTGGGCCGGGTGAACCCGGCTCCCAGTGGGAGGTGCCGGCCCTGGGCTGAGAGACCCCATGAGACCCCGAGGGCAGCCAGCTGCCTGTGCCAGCCCGTCCTCAGATCCCCTTGGGAAGCAGTGCCCGCCTGGCCCCTCCCTGAGCAACCCTGGGTTGGTCTGTGGGGTTTGGGCAGATAGCAGTGCCCTGCGTGTGTGCACGGCGGGGCTTCATCAGTATCTGCGGCAAAAGAACAGGAGAGAATGGTTCCAGCCCCGGTCAGCGGGACGTGTGTCCATGCAGCCCCCGGGGAAGCCCAGTCCTCCTGGTCTGGAGCCTCAGGTCAAGTCCTTTGGTGTGGAGGGTAGGCAGGGGCCAGGTCTGTGCTGGGAGCGGGCCTGGACACAGCTCTTCCCTGACCCTGCTCCTCCGTCCAGGAGTTGCCCTGCCTTCCTTTCTATAGATTATGCTGCCCAGAGGGGTTGATTTTTTAAGTTATTTTTTAAACAATGTGGCAAAATGCCCACAACATAAAGCCTGCCATCCTAACCGTTTGCACGTGAGGTTTCAGCAGCGCTGAGCCCATTCACATGCTGTGCAAGCATCGCCAACATCTCCTCCAGAAGTTTCCCACCTTTCCAGACAGACCCTCTGTCCCCACTGCAGGCCTGCTCCCCTCCCCCTCCACCAGCCCCTGCCCCCTCCCTGCCCTTCCTGTGTCTACGGCTGTGGCCCCTCCAGGGACCCCCTGTGAGTGGAGTCAGACGGCATCTGCCCTTCTGTGACTGGACTGTTTCTCTGAGCAGCATGTCCTCGAAGCCCGCCCAGGTTGCAGCTTGTGTCAGGGTTTCCTTCCTCTTGAAGGCTGAGCACTATTCCACCGGGGGATGGACCACGTTTTGTGGATCCACTCACCCACGGCTAAACACTGAGTGGCCTCCTCCTCTTGGCAACTGTAGCCCTGCTGCGAGCACAGGTGTGCAAGGGGCTGGCATTCTGTAATGAGCGGGCAGGTGTGATCCGAGGTCACGCAAGAAACATGGGGGCTCCCACACCCCGCAGAGGTGTGGCCCCCGCGTGGGCCCAGCGGGAGCTGGCTGGGGCTCAGTGTGCAGGGGCTGGGCGGGGGTGGGAGCCCCCAGCCCCACCATGTGCAAAGTCTTGCTGGAAACCCCTCATCGGATGTCTTGCAGGTCTGGTGAGAAGCCCTGGGGACCCCTGCCCATGATGGCATTGCCAGTGGGCTTGGAGTGGGCAGCCAGGCATGGCAGTCTCAACTTTAGAGCCCCTGAAAAGCCCCAAGTCTGTTCTCAGGCCAAGAGTGGACCTCAGCCTGACCCCAGGGCTGAAGGCAGCAGAGACCACGAGCTGACCAACTCATCAGGGCCTGCCTGCAGCCGTCTATCCTCAGCGATGCCCCATGGCTGCCCCTGTGCCTGGCGGTGCTGACCTGCTCTCCCTCCTACGAGGCCCAGTGGGCCCACCCCACCCAGGGGCTCAGATTTCCCTCTAGACCTCCGGGATGACGTTCACATAAGAAGGCTTTCCTTGTTATTTTCTGGAACTCGGCATTCAGCTGGGTATATCTTTCCCTTTGGGGTTCCCTGATGGCTTAAATGGTAAAGAACCTTGTCTGCAATGCAGGAGATGTGTGTTGGGTTCCTGGGTCAGGAAGATCCCTTGGAGAAGGGAATGGCAACCCACTCCAGCTTCTTGCCTGGAGAATTCCATGGACGGAGGAGCCTGGCAGGCTACAGTCCACGGGGTCACAAAGAGCTGGACACGACTGAATGACTAACACTCATTTTCATCTTTCCCTTTCTCCTTTGCCTTTAGCTTCTCTTCTTTTCTCACCTATTTGTAAGGCCTCCTCAGACAGTCACTTTGCCTTCTTGAATTTCTTTTTCTTTCGGATGGTTTTGGTCTTGCTTCCTGTACAATATCATGAATCTCCACCCATAGTTCTTTAGGCACTCTGTCTACAAGACATAATCCCTTGAATTTATCCACCATCTCCACTATATAATCATAAGGGATTTGACTTAGGTCATACCTGAATGGTGTAGTGGTTTTCCCTGCTTTCTTCAGTTTAAGCCTGAATTCTGCAATAAGGAGCTGATGATACGGGCCACTTCAACAGTACGTGAACCATGAACTTCCTGATGTTCAAGCTGGATTTAGAAAATGCAGAGGAACCAGAGATCAAATGGCCAACATCCAGTGGATCAAAGAAAAAGCAAGAGAGTTCTAGAAAAACACCTACTTCTGCTTTATTGACTATGCCAAAGCCTTTGACGTGTGGATCACAACAAACTGTGGAAAATTCTGAAAGAGACGGGAATACCAGACCACCTGACCTGCTTCCTGAGAAATCTGTATGCAGGTCAGGAAGCAACATTTAGAACTGGACATGGAACAACACACTGTTTCCAAATAGGGAAAGGAGTATGTCAAGGCTGTATATTGTCACCCTGCTTGTTTAACTNACCCCCTGTGAGTGGAGTCAGACGGCATCTGCCCTTCTGTGACTGGACTGTTTCTCTGAGCAGCATGTCCTCGAAGCCCGCCCAGGTTGCAGCTTGTGTCAGGGTTTCCTTCCTCTTGAAGGCTGAGCACTATTCCACCGGGGGATGGACCACGTTTTGTGGATCCACTCACCCACGGCTAAACACTGAGTGGCCTCCTCCTCTTGGCAACTGTAGCCCTGCTGCGAGCACAGGTGTGCAAGGGGCTGGCATTCTGTAATGAGCGGGCAGGTGTGATCCGAGGTCACGCAAGAAACATGGGGGCTCCCACACCCCGCAGAGGTGTGGCCCCCGCGTGGGCCCAGCGGGAGCTGGCTGGGGCTCAGTGTGCAGGGGCTGGGCGGGGGTGGGAGCCCCCAGCCCCACCATGTGCAAAGTCTTGCTGGAAACCCCTCATCGGATGTCTTGCAGGTCTGGTGAGAAGCCCTGGGGACCCCTGCCCATGATGGCATTGCCAGTGGGCTTGGAGTGGGCAGCCAGGCATGGCAGTCTCAACTTTAGAGCCCCTGAAAAGCCCCAAGTCTGTTCTCAGGCCAAGAGTGGACCTCAGCCTGACCCCAGGGCTGAAGGCAGCAGAGACCACGAGCTGACCAACTCATCAGGGCCTGCCTGCAGCCGTCTATCCTCAGCGATGCCCCATGGCTGCCCCTGTGCCTGGCGGTGCTGACCTGCTCTCCCTCCTACGAGGCCCAGTGGGCCCACCCCACCCAGGGGCTCAGATTTCCCTCTAGACCTCCGGGATGACGTTCACATAAGAAGGCTTTCCTTGTTATTTTCTGGAACTCGGCATTCAGCTGGGTATATCTTTCCCTTTGGGGTTCCCTGATGGCTTAAATGGTAAAGAACCTTGTCTGCAATGCAGGAGATGTGTGTTGGGTTCCTGGGTCAGGAAGATCCCTTGGAGAAGGGAATGGCAACCCACTCCAGCTTCTTGCCTGGAGAATTCCATGGACGGAGGAGCCTGGCAGGCTACAGTCCACGGGGTCACAAAGAGCTGGACACGACTGAATGACTAACACTCATTTTCATCTTTCCCTTTCTCCTTTGCCTTTAGCTTCTCTTCTTTTCTCACCTATTTGTAAGGCCTCCTCAGACAGTCACTTTGCCTTCTTGAATTTCTTTTTCTTTCGGATGGTTTTGGTCTTGCTTCCTGTACAATATCATGAATCTCCACCCATAGTTCTTTAGGCACTCTGTCTACAAGACATAATCCCTTGAATTTATCCACCATCTCCACTATATAATCATAAGGGATTTGACTTAGGTCATACCTGAATGGTGTAGTGGTTTTTCCTGCTTTCTTCAGTTTAAGCCTGAATTCTGCAATAAGGAGCTGATGATACGGGCCACTTCAACAGTACGTGAACCATGAACTTCCTGATGTTCAAGCTGGATTTAGAAAATGCAGAGGAACCAGAGATCAAATGGCCAACATCCAGTGGATCAAAGAAAAAGCAAGAGAGTTCTAGAAAAACACCTACTTCTGCTTTATTGACTATGCCAAAGCCTTTGACGTGTGGATCACAACAAACTGTGGAAAATTCTGAAAGAGACGGGAATACCAGACCACCTGACCTGCTTCCTGAGAAATCTGTATGCAGGTCAGGAAGCAACAGTTAGAACTGGACATGGAACAACACACTGTTTCCAAATAGGGAAAGGAGTATGTCAAGGCTGTATATTGTCACCCTGCTTGTTTAACTTATATGCAGAGTACATCATGAGAAATGCTGGGCTGGATGAAGCATAAGCTGGAATCAAGATTGCCGGGAGAAATATCAATAACCTCAGATATGCAGATGACACCACCCTTATGGCAGAAAGTGAGGAAGAACTAAAGAGCCTCTTGATGAAAGTGAAAGAGGAGAGTGAAAAATTTGGCTTAAAATTCAATATTGAGAAAACTAAGGTCATCACATCTGGTCCCATCTTTCATGGGAAATATATGGGGAAACAGAGGAAACAGTAACAGACTAGGCAGAAAGTGAGGAAGAACTAAAGAGCCTCTTGATGAAAGTGAAAGAGGTGAGTGACAAATTTGGCTTAAAATTCAATATTGAGAAAACTAAGGTCATCACATCTGGTCCCATCTTTCATGGGAAATAGATGGGGAAACAGAGGA
Organism: Kobus ellipsiprymnus; assembly: GCA_006410655.1. Lineage (NCBI taxonomy): Eukaryota > Metazoa > Chordata > Mammalia > Artiodactyla > Bovidae > Kobus > Kobus ellipsiprymnus. The sequence continues at coordinate 723,670 of SJYR01001251.1, forward strand.
AACAGTAACAGACTTTATTTGGGGGGCTAGAAAATCACTGCAGATGGTGACTGCAGCCATGAAATTAGAAGATACTTGCTCCTTGGAAGGAAAGTTATGACCAACCTAGACAGCATATTAAAAAGCAGAGACATTACTTTGCCAACAAAGATCCATCTAGTCAAAGCTATGGTTTTTCCAGTAGTCATGTATGGATGCAAGAGTTGGACTATAAAGAAAGCTGAGTGCCAAAGAATTGATGCTTTTGAACTGTGGTGCTGGAGAAGACTCTTGAGAGTCCCTTGGCCTGCAAGGAGAGCCAACCAGTCCATCCTAAAGGAAATCAGGTCTGACTGTTCACTAAGGACTGATGCTGAAGCTGAAGCTCCAATACTCTGACCACATGGCATGAAGAACTGACTCATTAGAAAGGACCCTGATGCTGGGAAAGACTGAAGGCAGGAGGAGAAGGGGGTGACGGGGGATGAGATGTTTGGATGGCATCACCGACTCGATGGATGTGAGTCTGAGTGAACCCCGGGAGATGGTGATGGACAGGGAGGCTACAGTCTGTGGGGTTGCAGAGTCAGACAAGACTGAGCGACTGAACTGAACTGATCTGATCTGAGCCACAGTCAGCTCCAGGTCCTGTTTTTGCTGACTATATAGAGCTTCTCCATCTTCGTCTGCAGAGAAGAAATTGATCTGATCTCAGTATTGGCCGTTGGTGATGTCCGCGTGTGGAGTCGCCTCCCGTGCTGTTGGGAGAGGGTGCTCTCTATGGCCTGTGTGTCCTCTCGGCAAAACTCTGTTAGCGTTGCCCTGCTTTGTCTTGTACTCCAAGGCCAAACGTGCCTGTTACTCCAAGTATCTCTTGACTTCCTGCTTTTGCATTCGAGTCCCCTATGACGAAAAGGACATCTTTTTTGATGTTAGTTCTAGAAGGTCTTGTAGGTCATCATAGAACCATTCAAATTCAGCTTCTTCGGCATTAGTGGGTGGGGCATAGACTTGGATTACTGTGATAGTGAATGATCTGCCCTGGAAACAGACAGAGATCACTCTGTCATTTTTGAGACTGCACCCAAGTACTGCATTTCAGGCCCTTTTGTTGACTATGAGGGATGCTCCATTTCTTTATAATAGAAATAGAGGGAAACAATAGAATGAGAAAGACTAGAGGTTTCTTCAAGAAAATTAGAGATACCAAGGGAATATTTCATGCAAAGATCAGCACAATAGAGGAAAGAAACAGCAAGGGCCTAACAGACGCAAAATAGATTAAGAAGAGGCAGCAAGAATACACAGGAAAACTATACAAAAAGGGTCTTCACGACCCAGATAACCACGATGGTGTGATCACTCACCTAGAGCCAGACATCTTGGAGTGTGAGGTCAAGTAGGTCTTAGGAAGCATTATTACGAACAAAGCTAGTGGAGGTGATAGGATTGCAGCTGAGCTATTTTAAGACCTAAAACTTCATACGGTGAAAGTGCTGCACTTGACATGCCAGCAGATTTGGAAAACTCAGCAGGGACCACAGGACTGGAAGAGTTGTTTTCATTCCAACCCCAGAGAAATGCAATGCCAAAGAATGTTCAAACTACCATACAATTGTGCTCATTTCACATGCGAGCAGGTTCAAGCTCAAAATCCTTCCAGTTAGGCTCCAGTAGTATGTGAACCAAGAAATTCCAGAAACACAGGCTGGATTTAGAAAAGGCAGAGGAATCAGAGATCAAATTGCCAACATCCACTGCATCACAGAAAAAGCAAAGGAGTTCCAGAAAAATATCTATTTCTGCTTCATTGACTATGCTAAAGCCTTTGAGTGTGTGGATCACAACAAACTATGGAACATTCTTAAAGAGATGGGACTACCAGACCACCTGACCTGCCTCCTGAGAAACCTGTTTTCAGGGCAAGAAGCAAAAGTTAGAACCAGACATGGAACAATGGAGTGGTTCAAAACTGGGAAAGGAGTATGTCAAGGCTGTACATTGGCACCCTGCTTATTTAATTTCTATGCATCATCCGAAATGCTGGGCTGGATGAAGCCCAAGCTGGAATCAAGATTGCCGGGAGAAATATCAATAACCTCAGATATGCAGATGACACCACCCTTATGGCAGGAAGTGAAGAGGAACTGAGGAGCCTCTTGGTGAGGGTGAAAGAGGAGAGTGAAAAATCTGGCTTAAAACACACCATTCAGAAAACGAAGATCATGGCGTCTGGTCCCATCACGTCATGAAAATTGGTTGGGGTTGTTGTTCAGCTGTCCTGTCGTGTCCGACCCTTTGTGACCCCATGGACTGCAGCAGGCCAGGCTCCCCTGTCCATCACCAACTCCCGGAGTTTACTCAAACTGGTGTCCGTTGAGTCGCTGATGCCATCCAGCCATCTCATCCTCGGTCGTCCCCTTCTCCTGACCCCAATCCCTCCCAGCATCAAAGTCTTTTCCAATGAATCAACTCTTCACATCAGGTGGCCAAAGTATTGGAGCTTCAGCATCAGCATCAGCCCTTCCAATGAATATTCAGGATTGATTTCCTTCAGGATGGACTTGTTTGGTCTCCTTGCAGTCCAAGGGACTTTGAAGAATCTTCTCCAGCTCCATGGTTCAAAAGCATCAACCTTTTGGCCCTCAGGTTTCTTTATGGTCTAACTCTAATATCCATACATGTCATGGCAAATAGATGGGGAAAAATGGAAACAGTGACAGATTTTCTTTTCTTGGGCTCCAAAATCACTGTGGACTGTGATGCAGCCATGAAATTAAGATGCTTGCTCCTTGGAAGGAAAGCTACGAGAAGCTTAGACGGTGTGTGAAAAAGCAGAGGCGTCACTTTGCTGACAAAGGTCTGAACAGTCAAAGCTACGGTCTCTCCAGTAGTCATGTACGGATGTGAGAGCTGGACCAGAATTTCTAAAACCTCTTAGCCCCAGAGCCCAGGGGAGAGGGCAGAGCGGCCGACCTGGAGGCCCGCAGGGCCCCCAGTGTGGATTGCGGACGGTGATCTGGCCCCGTTCCCTCCGGTTGCTGCATCTGGCCGACCCTCACTGGGCTGGGCTGGTGCTGTCCTCACAGCCTCCCAGAGGGCAGCAAGTACCCACCTGCCCCAGGGACGGGAGACCCACCTGCCCTGGCACAGGGGTGCAGTCATACCAAGACTCACCTGCCCCGGGGGGCCAGCCTTGGGGGCCCAGGTGCACGGTGTCCAAGTAGAGTGCCCTGCTCTCTGACCCAGTGGGGGTTTAGCACTTGGGATTGTGCCTCCCACAGACTCACTGGGCTCAGGGTCCCTGCTGCCCCCACATCACCCCTCACCCTGCTGCGTCGATGCCCGTGAACAGTGTGTCCCCCAAACCTCGGGGGGCTTGAAGGGAGGGGCTCCATAAACAGTGGGGTAAAGGGATGAGTGGGGGTGAGCACAGGTGAGCCGGTGGCGTCTGACCAGCCGGTAGCCAGCTGCAGGCGTGGCCCTGGCGTCCTGCAGAGCCTCCTGGGTTGAGCTGGCCTGGCAGCCAAGGCAGGAGCATCTCCTGGCCGGATCTGCCCACCCCGTGTGCCCGCCCCCACCCTGGTGCTGACCTGTGGGGATGGGGGCAGTGGGCAGAGGGGCCGCAGCCAGCTCCCTTGCTGTGAGGCCACTCAGGGTCTGTCCGCCACTAGGGTGCCCGCAGCTGCTTAGCACAGGGCCACGCCCTCCCAGCCTGAGCTCCTGGAGGTGTGTGGTCCATGACCAACGACCCAGGCTGGAGAGCATCACCCCCAGAGAACGTGCTCCAACCAGGGGTCGGGGGTCAGGGAACTGGAGCCCCGAGGATGTGGCTGCGGCCGCTCGGTCGGCCCTGGGGGCGCCGGTGCGCTGGGCTCACGGCAGCAGCCCTCCTGTGCCCGCCCCGTCTCCAGGGCCGCGCCCCATGAGGCTCTGTCTCGCCACCCCCTCCCCTTCCGCTCACCCGTCAGGGAACCGGGATGAAGGGCGCTCAGGGGCCTCCCCTGAGTTACAGCCCTGAAGACTCGCGCTCCCAAATGTGCATGCTCACAGCTTCCGGGGCTGGGGAGCAGGTGTGAATCTGGGGGGCAACCATTCACTAGCTTCACTCGCAGCCCAAGACGGGGTGGTCCGGAGGGCAGGCAGGGCATCCCGCGAGGCCGAGGGTCAGAGTCCCCACGGGCCTGACCGCGCCAGATCACGGTCACAGCTGCCCTGGGCTGTTCCCACTTTCTGGAAAGTCCCCAGGCCTCTCCCCTCTGGGACAAAGACCCTGGGCCTCAAGCTGACTGGTTACTAAGGTCCTTCAAGCTCTGGAGGTGGAGCCACGTCACCTCCCCTACTCCCCGCCCCCATGGACTAAACCCACTGTGCCCCCTGCTCCCGAGAGAACAGCCAAGGTCCCCAGAGACCCAGAGCCTGTTCCTGGGCCCCACTCTGTGGCCCCCAGGCAGGCCCGGAGGCTGAGCATCCTGGGACCCCACGCCATCTGGGGAGGACGCCAGGCCGGCTGTCTCAGGCACAGCGGCGCACAGCCGACCCGCCCACCCGGCCTGTGTCCTGGCCCTCACCCTGCCCACCTGCCAGCTCTGCTGGGGGAGGGGCATCTGTGGGGACCAGGGGCCTGGAACCTGCCCTCAGAGCCCGTGTGCCTCCCAGAGGCCCGGTGTCCTTGCTTCTGAAATCACCGCCCTGCCCCACACCACCCTGCCCTGCACCGCCTGGCCAAGGTCTTCCTGGGGTTTATCTCCGGCCGCCAGCATCAGAGCTGCGGCGGGGCGGGGGGGTGGTCTGTGCTGAGAGCAGGCCCTTGGCCGGCCTCCCGACTGAAGGAAACAGCGGGTCACTCACGTGCCGCCAGCCGCGTGCCCCCCGGCTTCATCCTCGCAGCCCCTGCAGGGTGGGGGTGTCCTCACAATGCAGGAGGGGTCCCCAGCCTGCAGTCCCGAGCGGGGCTCCCTGGGGCCGGGGTCAGTGTGAGCACTGGGCACCCAGAGGGAGGGGAGTGAGAGCCACCTGCCTTGTGGACGAGGTGGGGGCTGGGGGCCAGCGGCAAGCACACTCCGGCCAGAGCTGCTTGGTGGGGAGGGGCACAGGCCACGTGTGTGGACACTGTCCAGTGATGGGAGGGGGTTAGGACGGCCCGGGCTGAGGAGGCTCGGACACCACCGTGGAGGAAGGTCCCTTCCCAGCCCAGGTGTCCTGCAGGTGGACACAGCTCCGCGGTGACCCCTGCAGCCGTGGGGCACGGGGAAGCGGGCATGCCAGACGCTCAGCCCTGGCCTTTGCTGACAGGCTAGCTGAGCTCGGGCAGCAGGCGTGCCTCCCTCCTATCAGGCCCGGGGGCGCTCCTCAGGGAGTGGCTTGGTGGGTCCCCACGTCAGCAAGTCAGGGCCTTGAAATCAGCCTTATCGGCTGGGATGTTGTCTCAGGCAGAGCTGGGCTGCCAGGTCTGGAGGGCGTTCCCTGCCCCTCCCACGGCCTGGGGGGCAGGGTGGCCGGCAGCCTGGGTCAGGGGCCTGGGAGGGCCAGGGGGGGTGGGCAGCAGGGTGCCTGCCGCTGGGTGAGTGGCCTGGTCTCCAAGGGCCTGTCCTGCCCCTGATCTTCCCGGAGCTTCTGCACTGGGGGCCAGGTGACGCTAGGGTACGGGGGGCCTGGCCTGCTCAGGGCCCTGCTTGGGAGGGGCCACGGGCACCCACTGGGCAGTGTCTGCAGTGGCATCGGGGGTGCTTGGGGTGCCCGAGAGCACCCACATGCCCTCTGCCTGGATTCTCAAGAGGGGACCCCGGCCCACAAGTGAGGAAAAAGTCTCAGGGCCTTGTCTGCCTCGCATGAGGTCACTGGGTGGTGGTTCGGACCATCACGGTCAGAGCTCGCCTCATCCCGCAGGGTCGGGCACCTCGCAGAGACACGCAGCATAGGAAAATAAAGGCAGCCCCGTGGGGAAACAGGGAAAGAGAGGCTGGCCCGGGATGTGGGTAGGGCCAGGCTGGCAGCGGGCACTGCTCAGGCGGGCACTGCTCACTCATGGCGGGGGTGGCACCAAGTCTTCCTGTCTCTGCTGCCTGGACGTGGGAGGTGGGGCCATGGAGAGGGAGGGGGCCAGGGCTCAGGCCCTGGGTGGTTAGAGGAGGGAGGGGCAGAGGGCCGGGGGTGCAGACTCAGCTGCCGGGGCCTCTGCGTCCGCCAGGCTGAGCCTCGTCTTTGCTCCCAGAACATTGGGTTCTGGGTCTGCCCCCAGGACCCCTGCCAGCTCCCAGCTCTGTGTCCACTTCACGAAGGCCCAGCCTGCATCTGAGCCTCCCTGGACGCCCCTGCACGATGCCCTTCCCTGCCCCCGAGCCCGTCCTCACCCCACCTGCCCCTCGGCCACAGATGGGCAGCAGGTCCGAGGTCAAGCTCCCAGGCCGGGCCCTCGGCTGGCCCTGGACCTGCGTATGCATCCTGGGAGCTGCAGCCCCGAGGCGCTCCGGGCGGGGGGCCTGGGCCCCGCTCTGGCCCAGAGCCAGGGGGCGTCTCCAGTCGGAGAGGAAGGCAAACACCCCTTTGTCTGCAGCCTCGGCTTCTGCTCGAGGCTCGCAGGGGACAAAAGCCAGGCGGGCCAAGGAGCCTGCAGGCTGTCTAGACGGCCCCACCCGTCGGGGAGAACGGGGACGCACAGGTGTGGTGGACGGGAGCCTGCGGAGGGGCCGGAGCTGGGGCACGGAGCTGGCTGTGGTCCCGCCCTGCTGCCCTTCTCCTGCCCCCACTTGGCCCTCCGTGAGGTCACCTCCTCCAGGAAGCCGGCAGGATGTGGCTTCCCTTCTGTCTCCCCCACTGGCCTCAGAGCCCCTCCAGTGGGCTTGTGATGGGGGAGCCGCCTGTGAGACTTGATCTAAGGGGCTGGTGGGGGGTGATGCCCTGCTGTGGTCCAGTGTTGCCCGGCCTCTGCCACCGGCCATCGAGACCCCCTGTCCCGGGAACTGGTGGGCTTCATGCCTGCTTCCAACCGTCGCCCCTCACACACCCCCACTTCCTCTCTGCATCCCAGCCCCCGGCAGCTCGTCGCCAGCCTCCATCCTCAGCACGCGGCATCCTCCTGGCCCCACGCAAGCGTTCCTCACCCAGGTGTGCGCGCTGTTGGAAACACCCTGTGGCCTCCAGGCAGGCCCCCCTCCTTGGAGCACCGCTCTCCTAGCCTCCTGTCCGTCATCTCCAGACCTGCCAGAGACCCGGTCATCACCACCCCATTCTTACTCCATTGGCCCCGGCAGGATTTAACCCTTCAGGGCCATTTTCTCCTGGCACCCAGCCTTCTCATGTGCTCACAGCTCTCCGCTTATTCAGGAGTACTTTATTGCCCTGGGCAATAAAGATGCAGAAATAGGAACATCTCTAGCAATACTCTTGGCCCAGGGCTCTGTCCTCCGCCAGTGTGGGGCCATGCCCCAGGAGCCCAGGTCCCGCAGCAACGGTGCCACACACAAGGCCCCAGCCAGCCCACAACGGACGTGCCTGCTGCGTGGGCCCCAGTTAGAGCCTGGAGAGTTTGAACCTCGGACTTTTAACAAACTGACTGATACACTAACCAATCACTGAGCCCCGGGACGAGGAGAACGCACGATCCCCTCCATAGAAAGTGCCAGAGGCCTGGGGAAGCTACTTCATAGCACGCAAACCTCAAGCAAATAAAACCAACTGAAGCGGAGCCCTCTAAAGGAGGCATTCGCTGGTACGAAAGAAGCATTTCTGCTGAGAGGCAGAAGAGACGTAATAGTTTTGTAAGGAAAAAAGACAACAGAGAAGTAAAGTGTGCTTCAGAAAGTCTCTATTAATTCAAGGAACTGTTGACTCTGAAACAGGAAGTGGAAGATGGAGTATGGAAGATGGCTGATTAGCCCCCTTCAAGATCAAGAGACCCGCCGAAAAGTTAACTCCCTGCTGACCCAGAACAGAGCCTTCTCTGAGGACGAGAACAGGACCTAGGACTTGGCATGCACCCTGCACAAGGTCCTGTGTGCAATAAAAGCCACTGGGGAGTGGAAAGGAGAAGGGGGCGGCCGAGGATGAGACGGTTAGTCAGCATCACCGACTCAGTGGGCCCGAATCTGAGCAAACTCCAGGAGGTAGTGGGTGACAGGGAAGCCTGGCGTGCCGCACTCCCTGGGGTCAAAGAGCTGGGCACGACTGAGCAGCTAGGCCGCCACCAGCATCCCTACTGTGAGGCCACAGGGACCTCGAGAATAACGCCAGGCTACGCAGCAAGTCTCAACAGACTTTTGAGAATTGATATCATCCAAGTATGTTTTCTCACTAAAATATAAATTCACTAAAACCCAGTAACAACAGTTGGTAAGAACACCCTTAAATGTTTGAAAATCAAGCAGCATCACGAGTTCTAAATAACCTATGGACTGAAGGTGGCCCAATAAGAATGACAGCTTGCTTCTCCTTGGAAATAAGTGGCTAGAAGACGGTAGAAGGGCATCCTCCTAGAGCAACAGCCAGCCGCCAGTGGAGTTGAGATGAGCAGGAGCAGAGCGCCAGAAGCAGCAATCAGAAAGCGAACACAGTCGTTCGGTCGTGTCCGACTCTGTGCGACCGCACAGACAGCAGCCCACCAGGCTCCCCCGTCCCTGGGATTCTCCAGGCAAGGACACTGGAGAGGGGTGCCGTTTCCTTCTCCAGTGCATGAAGGTGAAGTCGCTCAGTCGTGTCATTTAAAGCCAAAAAAGAAGGACTTGACTGGTGGTCCAATGGTTAAGAGTCCTGTCAAGGCCGAGGATGTGGGTCCAAGCAGACTCTACACGCTGTGGAGCAGCTAAGCCCGCGCACCCCAACCGCGGAGCCCGTGCGCCCTAGAGCCAGCGCTCTGCAACAAGAGGAGGCAGCGCGGCGAGAAGCCCTCAGACCACGACGAGGAGCGGCCCCTGCTCGCTGCAGCCGGAGCGAGCCTGTGCAGCAGTGCAGACCCAGAGCGGACAAGAGCAAGCAAGTCAGGGAGCGAGACGAAACACCGGCCATGAGAGCGAGCGGCGCGCGCGGAGGGGCGCGCGCGGAGGGGCGCGCGCGGAGGGGCGCGCGCGGAGGGGCGCACACGACACGAATAGCGCCGCCCACGGGGAGAAATGGAACCAGAATGTTCTGAAGTCCTCAAGGTTCAGCCATTTCCCAACAAAACCTTTGCTCGAGCCCTGAGAACCACAATGTCAATTTCCAAAAGAAAATATTTGTTTCAACTGTAAGTTTCTAGGGCAGACATTGAAGCCCAAATTCACATTTTTGTTTGTGACACTCATCAGATCAATGTTCTCACACACAAAAGAAAGAAAGTTCTTACACCTCACACTGAGCTATATGATGTTAATTCAAAATAGATTCTGATAAGTTAAGGATGATACTATAATATTTTTAAAAGCCACTAGAAATATAAAGGTAGACAGGTGAAAAGATACCATGTGTGCACGCGCTCAGTCATGCCCAACTCTGTGTGGCCCCACGCACTCCTGCCAGGCTCACGCTGTGGACCCCACAGACTCCTGCCAGGCTCCTCTGTCCATGGAATTTTTAGGCATGAATTCTGGGCAGGGTTGTCTTTTCTCCTCCAGGGGTTCTTTCCAACCCAGGGATTGAATCTGCGTCTTTTGCATCTCCCATGTCGGCAGGCAGATTCTTCACCACCACACCACCTGGGAAGCCCAAAAAGTCGATAGAGGTATTCAAATTACATATTGAAAAATACTTAACCAACTATACCAATTGTTGGCAAGAATGTGGAATAAGTGTCCAACTCTTTGCGACCCCATCTCCTCTGTCGATGGGATTCTCCAGACAAAGATTCCAGAGTGGGTTGCTATACTTTCAGAGGTGGAGGAAAGTCATATCTCAATCGCAGTGGTGGTTTTGTGAGTGTAAACGTTTGTTAAAACTCACTGACTAAGAGCTTGAAACGAATTAATCTTATGGTGTGTGAATTATATCTCAATAAAGTTTACTTTAAAAGAAGAAAAAAAAATAATTGAAAGGAAATCAGGAGAGGAACAAAGCACAGGTGCGTAAGACACAGAACAAACTGAGAGATGAGAGGCTGAAGCCCGACTGTGCCAGCCGCATGACAGGCGAGGACGTGGCAGGAGAAAGCCTTTCTGAGTTTTGCTCATTCATTTAGCTGTTTGAGAACCTGACTTGCCCTTTTCCGCTGAGCGAAAATCACAAGACAGAGCCCTTGCTCTCATGGGAAATGAGATATAGCAGGACCACCTTCTGATTCTGCAGCCTCATTAACCAGGGTGTAGTTGAACAAGGAACATAGTTCTCTGGGAACACTCTTCCTGGGAGGTGAGCCACCTGAAGCGGAGGGCAGCCAGAGAAGGTGTCCCTAACCGAGTGATGGAGGCCCAGACACAGGCGTTCAGCTGCAGTGGCAGAGGACAGGGCCTCTGGACACTGTTCAGTCCAAGGATTGTTATTTCTATTCTTTTTTTTAAATGATTTTTTGATGTGGACCGTTTTAAAGTCTTTATTGAATTTTGCTACAATATTGTTTCTCTTTAATGTTTTAAAGGCATGAGGCATAGGGATCTCAGCTCCCTGACCAGGGGTTGAACCCACACCCCTGCTGTGGACGGCAAAGTCTTAACTGCTTCAAGCTCTTAGACCACCAGGGAATCCCAAAGGATCAGAAAGAATAAATACTCCCCATGTACTTTTCCTGGAAACTAAAAGGACTCAAAGGCATGCTTGGAGATGATACAATCAAGAAGCAATCTCTGTGGATGCCCCTGGCGGTCTGTGGTTTGGGACTCTGCCCTCCCAGTGCCTGGAGCAAGGATTCATCCCCTGGATGAGAAATAAGATCCACGAGCCAGATGGAGTGGCCTAAAACAAAATTCTTAATAAACTTTCAAATTCTGTTAAAAAAAAAAATTGCAGCCTGAATAGGATGCTCAAGAATGAGGAAGCTGCGACATAAGGAGGCCGGCGGGGCCCCTGGGGCACCTGGGCTTGGGCGTCACTCAGGTGGCCTTGTGCTGTGGCAACAGCTCTGAGCGCAAAGATGACAAATAGCTCTTGCGGGACAGACACAAGGGGTGAAATTTTTATCACCATCCAGAGTGAACATTCCAGAATAATGCCTGGAAGAACAGAAGGGTGGTGGTTTTTCTGCCATCCACAGTGGTGAGTCAATATTGTCGGAAGAAAGAGATAGTCTCTATGGTGAGGTGAAATTACAGAGTGAGTGCCCACAAGGCAAAAAAAAGAGCAAAGCAAACATGAGCCCAGTGGCGAGAGAAGCCAGGCTGAAGAAAGAGGCAGAGATGCACACACACGGCCTGGAGAGCCCACTCTCACCTGTGACGACGAGGGCACGTCCAGCCCCTCCTGAGCACGAAGCTGCCAGTCAGGCTGAAAAGGGATGAAGGTACCCACAGGCTGGCTGCACGTTCTGTGTAAGAGACATGTCGACAAACCATGCCACAGCACCCGAATGTTCGTTGCAGCACTGTTTACAACATCCTGTTCATGGAAACCACGCAAACGTCCATCAGCAGAGAAATGGACAAAAAGGATGCGGTGCGTCTGAACAGTGGAATATTACTCCACCACAAGACAGGGTGAAATGGCGCCATGAGCAGCAGCATGGACGAACCCAGAGGTTATACCAACTGAAGCAAGCCAGGCGGAGGGGAAATATCGTTTGACACCCATTACATGTGGGATCTAAAAAGAAATGATACAAATGAGCTTAGAAAGCAAAAAAAGACTCACAGACCTAGAGAACCACCTTATGGTTGCTGGGGGGAAGGGTGGGGGAACGGGTAGTTAGGGAGCTGGGATGGACATGTACACGTGGCTGATTAAAAGTGGGTGGTCGGCAAGGACCTGCTGTATAGCACTGGACGCTGCTCAGGGTTACATGGCAGCCTGGATGGCAGGGGAGCCGGGGGAGGACGGGTACACGTGTTTGTGGGGCCGAGTCCCTTAGCTGTTCACCTGAAACAGCCACAACATTGTTAATTGGCTATCAGTGCAGTGCAGTTCAGTCGCTCAGTCGTGTCCGACTCTTTGCGACCCCATGAGTCGCAGCACGCCAGGCCTCCCTGTCCATCACCAACTCCCGGAGTTCACTCAGACTCATGTCCATCGAGTCAGTGATGCCATTCAGCCATCTCATCCTGGGTCGTCCCCTTCTCCTCCTGCCCCCAATCCCTCCCAGCATCAGAGTCTTTTCCAATGAGTCAGCTCTTCGCATGAGGTGGCCAAAGTACTGGAGTTTCAGCTTTAGCATCATTCCTTCCAAAGAAATCCCAGGGCTGGTCTCCTTCAGAATGGACTGGTTGGATCTCCTTGCAGTCCAAGGGACTCGCAAGAGTCTTCTCCAACACCACCGTTCAAATACATCAATTCTTTGGCGCTCAGCCTTCTTCACAGTCCAACTCTCACATCCATGCATGACTACTGGAAAAACCATAGCCTTGACTAGAGGGACCTTAGTGGGCAAAGTAATGTCTCTGCTTTTGAATATACTATCTAGGTTGAACTCCCGGAGTTCACTCAGACTCATGTCCATCGAGTCAGTGATGCCATTCAGCCATCTCATCCTGGGTCGTCCCCTTCTCCTCCTGCCCCCAATCCCTCCCAGCATCAGAGTCTTTTCCAATGAGTCAGCTCTTCGCATGAGGTGGCCAAAGTACTGGAGTTTCAGCTTTAGCATCATTCCTTCCAAAGAAATCCCAGGGCTGGTCTCCTTCAGAATGGACTGGTTGGATCTCCTTGCAGTCCAAGGGACTCGCAAGAGTCTTCTCCAACACCACCGTTCAAATACATCAATTCTTTGGCGCTCAGCCTTCTTCACAGTCCAACTCTCACATCCATGCATGACTACTGGAAAAACCATAGCCTTGACTAGAGGGACCTTAGTGGGCAAAGTAATGTCTCTGCTTTTGAATATACTATCTAGGTTGGTCATAACTTTTCTTCCAAGGAGTAAGTGTCTTTTAATTTCATGGCTGCAATCACCATCTGCAGTGATTTTGGAGCCCAAAAAAATAAAGTCTGACACTGTTTCTACTGTTTCCCCATCTATTTCCCATGAAGTGATCGGACCAGATGCCATGATCTTTGTTTTCTGAATGTTGAGCTTTAAGCCAACTTTTCCGCTCTATACCCCAATATAAAAGAAAAAGTTTAAATAAACAAAAACCCAAGCCACAGAAAAGTCAGAGGAGAAAGGCAACACAAAGTTGACAGAGGCCAGAAGCGGAGACACAGCAACAGTATCAATAAACCAAAAAGCAGGGTGAAAACAGGAAGTCTAATAGGACGAAGGGGAAGATCTGGTTCGGCTGATGATCCTGAGTATCCTTGATAGAACGAGAGACAGAGAATCAGCAAGGATGCAGAAGAATTTAATGCTGTCCACCAACAGGACCTAATCACCACTTACAGAACGCTCGGTTTCAGGTGCCCACAGAAGATACACACCAAGATGGGCTGTATCCTGGGACGCAAAACAAATTCAGCAAACTTAATGTGACTGAAACCATGTGGAGTTTGTCCTCTGACCACATAGCCGGAGAATCAGATTAGAAACCAGTCAGCGAAAGTTAACCAGAAGACCTCCACATGCTCAGAACCACAGTTCTAAATAATTCATGGAGCAGCGAGGCCGTCTTGAGGGAAACACAAAGCATATGCAACTGACTGAAAGGAAAACTCAGCCCATCAACACCGAGGAACAGAGCTAAAGCAGCGCTGGGGGAATGTCACAACAGCAAGCGCACATCCTAGGAGAGAGGGAGCGTCTCAGATCAGGACACGGAGCTCCCACCTCAGAACCCAGGAAGAGAAGAGAAAAAACAGACTCAGGTCAGAAGGGATAGTAAGCAAAGACAACAGCAGATTTCAGTGAAATTGAAAACAGGAACGAAATGAATTTTAATTCATTCAAATCAAAGGAAAGGAAAAATGTCAATAAAATTAACAGAACTCTAGAAAGTCTGCAAAGAAAAAAGAGGAGACCTAAGCTGCCAACATCAGAGAGGAAGCAGAGGCCATCACTACAGACCCCACAGAGATAGAAAGGATAATGAGCAAGTGCTGGAAACGATAGACAGGAGTGACAGCTTAGGTGAAATACACCAGTTCTTCAAAAAGCACAAGCTACACAGCTCAATATAGACAGTTTGTACAACCTTATGACCCTTAAGAAAATTAGGTTCATAATTTTAAACTCCAAAAAGTGAACCTGGGGTCAGACAGTTTCAGGGAAGAATTTTTTTCAAACTTTTAAAGAATTGACACCAAGTCTGCACAATTTCTTCCAGAAAATAGAAGAGGAGGGACTTGTCCCAATTTATTTCACAAAGCTAGTGTTACCCAGATATGATAATCACAGAGACAGCACACACAAAAAATTAAAAACCAACTCTCAAAACTACGGATCAACATCTCTGATAAATATAGACACAAAAACGCTTACTAAAGCAGCAGCACACAGAGTTCATGGAGAGAGTTCATAAAGAGAATTATACATGATGGCCAGGTGGGGGATGTAAGAGATGTAAGGCTGCTTCAACATTAAAAAGCTAATGAAATCAACTATATCAACAGGCCAAAGAGGAAAAATCACATGAGCTTATCAGCTGATGCAGAAAAAACTCTGGACAAAGTTCAACATCTGTTCCTGATAAAAGCTCTCAGAGAAATAAGAATAAAGGGAGCTTCCTCAGCTGGATGAAGGCCACCTACAGAAAGCTGTATTTCTAACACTGAACTTTGCGGGGAGAGGTGACCACTGGGAACCAGAGAAGGACACCCATCTCATCACTCTTGTCCAACAGGCCTGGAAGTTCTGGTCCACGCAATAAGGTGAGGGAAGGAAGTGAGCGTCCAGGTTGGATGACATGAAGCTGTCCCTATTTGCTAATAACACAAACGTCTACACAGAAAACTCCAAGTAATCTATTAAAAACTGCAAGCACGAATAAGCCAATTCTGCAAGTTTCAAGGATACGAGATAAACACATAGCCATGAGTTGAGGTTCTACATCTTAGCAATGACCACTTAGCAGTGACCAGGCCGTCCCTGACCACTGTACTAAGATCACAACACTGCGGGCTCCCCTGGTGGCTCAGTGGTGTTAGAACGCCCCTGCCAGTCAGGTTCAGTCCCTGATCCAGGAGGATCCCACACATTGTGGATTGGCTAAACTCATGCACCACAACTGTTGAATCTGTGTTCTCGAGCCTGGGAGCCTCAACTCCTGAGCCCACGGGCCCTGGAGCCTGCCTCCACAGAGAGGCCACTGCAATGAGAAGCCCATGCACCCACAACTAAAGAGGAATCTGTGCAGAAATGAAGACCCAGCACAGCCATAAGTCAGCAAACAAAATGATAAAGAGAATACGTGCCATTTGCAATTGCTCAAATCAATCGAAAAAGTTAGAAGTAGCTCTAACAAAGCGTATATGGGACTCGCGTGCTGAAATCTACAAAACACTGATGAAAGAAATCAAAGGGCACCTGAGCAGATGGAAATGTTCTTGAACTCAGCTGGCTGCTCACCGGAAGGACCCAACGCTAAGAGACAGATGTTGGTAAACGGAAAGGCAGCTTTACTGAGGAAGCTGGCAGCCCTGGAGAAAAGGGGAGCTCATGTCCCAAAGAACCAACTCCCCACTGCCAGTAAGAGGGCAAGCGATTTTCAGGGACTGTTCAGGAGGCACAGGTAGGGCGAGGGGGCTGAAAGAAGCAACCGAGTCAGCGCTGACCTCGTTGTGAAACTGGTCATGTAGTGGTCTCATGAGCGTCATCTTAACTGTTAATTTTAAAGTTAATCTTCAACTCCACGGTCATTTTTTTTTCTTCCTTTTTCCTTGAGGCCAGTTCTTAGAATTGTGCAAGATAGAACAGCTTGTGTAATGACTAACGTCTGATCATAACCCAATTGGCTTTTTCCAGTTTCAGCATCTATGAAACAGCTCAGTGGATATTATCTACAGCCCCTGAGGAGGAACAAAAGATCCTTGACTTTGTTTTGTGGCTAAACTATTATTTTGTCTTGCTTGACTGTTTCCCTTTGCTTTTGCATTTTCTCACTTCTCAGATTAAATTTATCATTTGGAACTCAAAGAATGTCTAGGAGGCTAGTTTTTCTATAAACAGGAGGAAGATGAGGACGGGAGTGAGGTCTGTTCCGAGAAGGCCCCACAGGGTCCTGTTCTCTTAAAGACATGCCTTGTTCATGCACTGGAGGACTTGGCAGAGTAAACCTGTCAGTTCTGCCCAAGTTAACATACAAGTGTAGTGCAAGTCCTATCGAATCCCAGCAGGAATTTTTGTAGATATAGACAAGATTATTCTAAAATTCACTGGCAAAGATGAAGGAACTAGAGTAGTCAAAGCGACTTTGAAAAAGAACAGTGAGGAGGAGTCATTGTGCCTGACGCTCACATTTCCCGGGTCGTTGAATGAAAACTGTGTGATGGTGGTCACTGTTGAGTCACTCGGTCATGTCTGACTCTCTGTGACCCCATGGACTGCAGCACGTCAGGCTTTCCTGTCCTTCCCCATCTCCTGGAGCTCGCTCAAACTCATGTCCATTGAGTCAGTGATGCCACCCAACCATCTCATCCTCTGTCATTCCCTTCTTCTCCTGCCTTCAATCTTTCCCAGCATCAGGGTCTTTTCCAATGATGGGCATTTTGCATCACATGGCCAAAGTATTGGAGCTTCAGCTTTAGCATCAGTCCTTCCAATGAATATTCAGGACTGATGTCCTTTAGGATGGACTGGTTTGATCTCCTTGCAGTCCAAGGGACTCTCAAGAGTCTTCTCCAATACCACAGTTCAAAAGCACCAGTTCTTTGGTGCTCAACCTTCTTTATAGTCCAACTCTCACATCCATACGTGACTACTGGAAAAACCATAGCTTTGAGTAGATGGACCTAGTCAGAAGAGTAATGTCTCTGCTTTTTAATACAGTCTAGGTTGGTCATAGCTTTTCTTCCAAGGAGCAAGTGTCTTTTAATTTCATGGCTGCAGTCACCGTCCGCAGTGATTTTGGAGCCCAAGAAAATAAAGCCTCTCACTGTTTGCATGGTTTCCCCATCTATTTGTCATGAAATGATGGGACCAGATGCCATGATCTTAGTTCTTGAATGCTGAGTTTTAAGCCAGCATTTTAACTCTCTTCTTTCACCCTCATCAAGAGGCTCTTTAGTTCCTCTTTGCTTTTTGCCATTAGGGTGGTGTTATCTGCATAGCTGAGGTTGCTATGATTCCTGGCAATTTTGATTCAAGCTTGAGCTTCATCCAGCCCAGCATTTCACATGATGTATTCTGCACAGAAGTTAAATAAGCAGAGTGACAATATACAGCCTTGACAAACTCCTTTCCCAAATTTGAACCAGTCCATTGTTCCATGTCTGGTTCTAACTGTTGCTTCTTGACCTGCATACAGGTTTCTCAGGAGGCAGGTGAGGTGGTCTGGTGTTCCCACCTCTTGAAGAATTTTCCACAGTTTGTTGTGATCTGCAAAGTCACAAGCTTTGGTGCAGTCAATGAAGCTGAAGTAGATGTTTTTCTGGAATTCCCCTGCTTTTTCTATGATCCAGTGGATATTGGCAATTTGATCTGTAGTTCCTCTGCCTTTTCTAAACCCAGCTTGAACACCTGGCAGTTCTTGGTTCACGTGCTGTTGAAGCCTTGCATGGAGAATTTTGAGCATTACTTTGTTAGCATTTGAAATCAGTGCAGTTGTGTGGTAGTTTGAACATTCTTTGTCATTGCCCTTTTTTGGGATTAGGATAAAAACTGACCTTTTCCAGTCCTGTGGCCTTTGCTGAGTTTTCCAAATTTACTGGCATATTGAGTGCAGCACTTTAACAGCATCATCTTTTAGGAGAAAGGAGCAGCGACCCCACAAAAGACTGAACCAAACTTACCTGTGAGTGTTTTGGAGTCTCCGGTGGAGGTGTGGGTCAGCGGCGGCCAGCAGTGGGCTCAGGCGCGCTGACAGCAGCAGTCACGCTGGCCTAAGTCCTTTTGCAGAAGGTTGCCATCACCCCTACCCTCGCTTGGCCTCAAGCCAAACTACAGGGAGGGAGCACAGCCCTACCCATCAGAAGAAAATTGGATTAAAGATTTAATGAGCATGACCTTGCCCACCAGAGCAAGACCCAGTCTTCCCAGCAGCCAGTCCCTCCCATCAGGAAGCTTGCACAAGCCTCTTATCCTCATCCACCAAAGGGCAGACAGAATGAAAACTACAATCACAGAAAACCAACCAAAATGGTCACGTGGATCAAAGCCTTGTCTGACTCAGTGAAACTATGAGCATGCTGTGTAGGGCCACCTGAGACAGACGGTCACGGTAGAGAGTTCTGACAAAATGCGGTCCCTGGAGAAGGGGATGGCCACCACCTCAGCACTCTTGCCTTGAGGAGCCCATGAGCAGCATGAAAAGGCACAAAGAAAGGTCCTGTACGAAGATACAAAGAGAGTGTGCCGCTGGGAGCGCATGTTTGCAAACCTCATATTCACCAAAGGATTGGTACCTAGACTATAGAACAAACACTCAGAATTCAACTTTAAAACCAAACAGTCTGAGTAGAAAATGGGAAAGAGATGTGAAGAGCCACTCTTCCGGAGACACGGGGGCAAAGAAGCACACGAGAAGACGCTCAGCGTCACCAGCCTGGCTGTTGCTGGTGCTCAGCCTCTCAGCCGCGTCTGGCTCCTTATGACCCCATGGACTGCAGCACGCCAGGCTTCTCTGTCCTTCACTGTATCCCAGAGTTTCCTCACACGCACGTCCACTGAGTTGGTGATGCTGTACAACCATCTCATCCTCTGTCGCCCCCTTCTGCTCCTGCCTTTAGTCTTTCCCAGCATCAGGGTCTTTTCCAACGACGGGCTCTTCTCATCAAATGGCCAAAGGATTGGAGCTTCAGCTTCAGCATCAGTCCTCCCAATGGATATTCAGGACTGATGTCCTTTAGGATGGACTGGTTTGATCTCCTTGCAGTCCAAGGGACTCTCAAGAGTCTTTTCCAACACCACAGTTCAAAAGCATCAATTCTTTGGTGCTCAGCTTTCTTTATGGTCAAAATTTCACATCCATACATGACTACTGGAAACACCATAGCTTTGACTATTTGGATCTTTGTTGGCAAAGTGATGTCTCTGCTTTTTAATACACTGTGTAGGTTTGTCATAGCTTTTCTGCCAGAGGGAAATGCAAATTAAAACCATACTTGTCAGCCTGGCTAAGAAAACCATGACCCCAGATGCTGGTGAAGATGTAGAGAAAGTGGCTCGCTCATTCATTGCTAGTGGGAATGAAAAATAATATAATTACTCTGATAGCACTTTGTTGCCAAGTTTTTAAAAATCTAAATATGTAAATGCTGTTTAATGCAGAAATTGCACTCAGATATTTATTTATCCCAGAGAAATGAAAACAGATGTTCAAACCTAAGCCTGTGTACACGTCTTCACTGAAGCTTCATTCGTAACAGCCCAGCCTGGCCACCACCCCAAAGTCCTCTCACAGGCGAATGGATGGACACTCTGTGGTTCAGCCACAACCCGGACTCTCACTCGGCACCGAAAAGCAGAGCACAGAACAGTCTGAGTGAATCTCCAGAGAATTATGCAGAGGGAAAAGAGCCGGTCCACAGAGGCGGTGTGGTATCCTGGGAACAACAGCATTACAGAGCTAGAGGACCGCTGTGTGGTGGCCGGGGGCTGAGCAGGTGGGAGGAGCGCGAGCAGAGCCAGAGGCAGGCTCCTGGAGGGGCTGGGGAGGCTGAGTGTCTCGGCCGCGTCGGCGGCAGACGTGTTGTGAGATGCCACCCGCCACGGAGGCTGGGAAACGGGGCCTGGAGTCTTTCTGGATGCTCTCTTAGAGCTTCCTGAGAGTCTACAATCATCTCAAAATAAGAAGCTTAGTTGAAAACAAGAAACGACACCTCATAGGGCTTCCCTGGTGGCTCGGCGGTAAAGAATCCGCCTGCCAACGCAGGAGACACAGGTTTGGTTCCTGATCCGGGAAGATCCCACGTGCTGTGGAGCAGCTAAGCCCGCGCCCCACAGCTACTGAGCCTGTGTTCTGGAGTCCAGGGCCCACAGCTACTGAGCGCGCACGTCCCAGCTACTGAAGCCTGCGCACCCCGGCGCCCGCGCTCTGCAACGAGAGAAGCCCTCTCCCCGCAACTGGAGGAAGCTCCTGGGCAACGAGAGAGGCTTTATTTTCTCGGGCTCCAGAATCTTCTTTCAGGACTTGAAATAGCTCAGCTGGAATTCCATCACCTCCACTAGCTTTGTTCGTAGCGATGCGAACACCATCCTGGTTTATCTGTGTCATTAAGATCTTTTTAAAATACAGTTCTTCTGTGTATGTTTGCCGCCTCTTCTGAACATCTTCTCTTCTGTTAGGTCCATACCATTTCTGTCCTTTATTGTGCCCATTTTTGAAAAGGCAAAAACATATGACACCAAATTATTTACCAGTATTTCCTCAAGTTGAGAGTGGCAAGTTTTGCTTCATTTTTCCTCCCATTAAGAAGAACCGTGCCGGCCTCTCCTTTGGGGTCGCCCGCCCTCATGCCTCGGGGGTGCACTATCATTTGTTTACAGAACAAAACTGTGAGCTGTAAAAGAAAAATGTGTTACTATCTGTGTGACAAAGGGCTTCCCAGGTGGTGCTAAATAGTAAAGAATCCACCTGCCAACGCGAGAGGCATAAGAGACGCGCGTTTGATCCCCGGGTCGGGAAGATCTCCTGGAGGAGGGCATGGCAATCCACTCCAGTGTCCTTGCCTGGAGAATTCCATGGACAGAGGAGCCTGGTGGGCTACAGTCCACGGGGTCAGTAAGAGTCGGACGTGACTGAAGCGACTTAGCACGCGTGCACACGTGTATCTACCACGTTAGCCACGCCTAAGGGTACAGCTCAGATGCACAGCGACCCGCGTCACTGTGCGTCTTGCCCGCGTCCACCTGCAGAACCTCAGCTGCCTGCTGAGCCCTCGCTCCCCTCCCCCACGGCCCCGGCCCCTGGCCCGCTTCCTGTGCCTATGGCGGCGACCCCTCCAGGGCCCTCCCGGGGGCAGGCAGACAGCGTCCGGCCTCGGTGGCTGGCGAATTTCAGCGAGCACCGTGTCCTGCGGGTTCCTCCTGTGCCGAATGCCCTTCCTGCTCGAGGCTGAGTGACAACGTCCACCGTGTGGATGGAGCTCCGTCCACGTCCCCTCATCCGCCCATGGACCACGGACCCCTGGGGCTGCCTCTCCCTCTGGGTGACTGTGAGGACCCGCTGAGAGCACGGGGTGTGCGCATCTCGCTGAAATCCTGCTCTCACGTCTTTTAGGGACACGTCCAGAGGCGCCCTGGTTCACACTGTGAAAGACACCTGAACATGTGCTGATGCATTCGCCCCCACCGCCCGCTCAAATCGCTGACCCCTTCGTCCTGGGCTCAGCCGCTGAGCTGAACAGCTGGCCCTCAGCAGGCCCCCAGGGTCACGGTCAGGGCCGTTTGGACGGCCTGGCACTGGGCCGTGTTCTGCTGTCTTCTTAGAGGCTGATGGGGCAGTGATGGGGACGCTTCCCTGTCCTGACGCAGGCAACTGGCCTGGCAGCTCCCTGCCTGCGGACGGCAGTGCCTGGGGAGGCGCTGGCACAGAGCTCTGAGGGCAGAAGAGGGGCTTCTTCGAGGGTCAGCTGCTCCCTGGCCCCTGGCTGCCGAGGGAAGCAGGTGCCTCCTTGGAATGGTCTCAGCGGACCATCCCTCCCCAGCCCTGGGAGGTGGGAGATGACTGCTGAGCGGGGCGGGGGCGCTGCGGAGGGAGGCGTGGGGAGGGGCGGAGGCCTCTGGGCTTCCTGGGGCAGGTGGAGTGAGGAGGCAGGCAGGGCTGAGAAGCTGGGCCCGGGGAGGTGAGCGACCCCAGGGTGGCACTGCCCTACCAAGCCTGGATGGAGCGGGGCCGGCCGCAGGGTGCGGATGGGCAGGGGCAGCCACGGGCAGTGCCGCTGGAGCTGCGGGTCGGGGCTCAGGGCTTCGGCTTCCGGGCCAGCTCTCGGGAGGAATTCTGTTTGCCCAGTGACTCAGATGAGCAAACACGTGCAGGAAGGTCCAAATCAGTGCAGCCCCACCGTGAAACCAAATTTACTCTCCTCCCGCCCTGTGGGCATCTCTCGG
This sequence comes from Kobus ellipsiprymnus, assembly GCA_006410655.1. Lineage (NCBI taxonomy): Eukaryota > Metazoa > Chordata > Mammalia > Artiodactyla > Bovidae > Kobus > Kobus ellipsiprymnus. The sequence goes on from SJYR01001251.1 coordinate 745,835, forward strand.
TGTCTCTGCCTCCCGGGCCCCAGGGCCAGGCAGGAAGGTGAGGGCACCTTCATCCTTATCAAGGAAGTCTCCGGGCTGGGAGAAACTCGGGGCCACCCTGCCCTTTCTGTCAACAGTGCGATAATTCCTGCAAACTATCGGAGGTTCCCAGCACCTCCTGCCAAGTTGGTGCCCACTTCCTCTTCGCGGGCTCGAGGGTTCCGTCTGTCTTTGTCCTGGAGTCGTCCCCTGCCACACGGGAGACGCGGCAACCTTTCCCCAGACTGCTGGTTTCCCACCTGTGACATCAGGGCCCAGAGCAGCCCGTCTGGTGCGTGGCCGGGGGGCCGTACCCTTGGCCCCACAGGGTCCCCTCAGTCAGGCGCGGCCGCGGGTCCCGGATGCTGAGAATCTGGGTCATGAGTTCAGACGCCGCAAGGCGAGGAAGGCGCTGCCCTTTCGCCTGTCAGTGCAATCAGGCCCGCGACGCTCAGTGACTCCAGACACGTTAGAACGCACACAAAGTCAGAGGGGTGATACCGCGTGGCATCAGGAAGTCTCCTTGGGGGGCCCCATGAGGGTGGTGGGGGCTCTGCTGGGGACCAGACACAGCTTGGGAGATGCTCCCCTGAAGTCCGTTCTGTCCTGTGGTCACTGATTTCCAGATGAGGCACAGAGGGGGTGATGTGCTTGCCAGGGACACACAGGGGCCGGGACACCACCTCCTCCCAGGGTCTGGAGCCCCTGACCCTGGGTTCAGATCCTAGCCAGCCCCTCTGAGGTCGGGTGCTTCCCACCTGTGTCACCCGGAAGTGGGGACACCCACAGACCCTACCTCTCAGGCGTCGGTGTCCTATGGACTGAATTACACGGTGGAGCCTCCAACAAGTGCACCGATTGTGTGGGAGCAGCCGGCCCTGTACTCAGGGCATCCGAGACGGGGTTGGCAGAGTGTCCGCCGGGGAGACAGCCGTCCACTCCACTGTCTGGGCACCAACTGTGGCTGGTCCAGACCTGTCCTTTTCCTCAGGGGACAGGGGTGGAGTCACCTGGCGTTTGGGGTGCAGGCGTCCACCTCCAGGTTGGAGGTGTGCCCCAGGCGTGAGGATGGAAGTCAGGTCTCCCCACTGCGGCCCCTTGAGGGCACCGGGCTTGCGGAGGGCGGCCTGGCTCCCAGCCATCTGGCCACTCAGCTGTGCTCACCTCTTTGGCCTGGAGGGGCGGAGGTCAAGCCCCGAGTCCCACTTGGGAAGGGCCGTGAACTGCCCTCTTTTGCTTCCCCGGAGCTGTGCCTGCGCCCCCAGGCAGAGCATCCACCTTGGCAGGGAGCAGGGAGTGTCGGGCCTGAAGGCAGCTGGCAGGACTGCTTGGCACCCCAGGTCCCAAAGCTGGGAGGGGCCCCAGTGCTGGGCAGGGAGTGCTGAAGCCAGCATCCTCTGCCTTGGTCGCTGGTCAGAAACAGCTGGGCCGGGCCGGGCCAGGCCAGGGTCAAGATCAGGGTCGGGGTCAGGCAGCCCCGGGTCCAGAGGGGTGGACGGGTGGGCTGTGTGTCTGAGGAGAGAGCTGTGAGGACCATGCTCTGCCCGGGTGCCCGGGGTGCCGCCCGCCCTGGGAGGAAAGTGCTGGGCCGGCTCCCTGCCCCTGCTCCTGCCGGCTCCTTGCCCACCATGGGGCCTGGTTCTCAGCAGATCCTGGCTGTCAGGCATTTCCCCATCATCTGGTCAGCCACTCATAAGCACAGGGCCATCTGATGCTCACCTCCCATCCTGAATCGGAGCTGCCAGAGCAGGTCTGGCCTGGCCTGCATCCTGCCCACGTCCCGCCATGGTCCTCTTGTCGCCATGACAACCCGTGGGAGCTCCAGTCAGGGCCAGATCCCAGTCCTCTGTCCACATAGGCACTGCCCTGCTGGACTCCGGCCCTCCGTCCAAACAAGCACTGCCCTGCGGGACCCCAGTCAACCCGCAGTTCATCAGGTCCAGGCTGGGACTGGCAGCAGCCCTGGGGCAGCTGACCCTGAGGAAGCAAGGCCTCTGGGGCCCCCGCCCTGCGCCAGCCACATGCCCATGCGCAGCGCCCTATGTGAGCCCTGGGAACGCAGCCCTGCTCTCGCCACGGACTGTGTTTAGGGGGGCCTGAGGTGGCCCCAGCTCGGCCCCTTCCCTGTGCGGCCCCTTGCTGAGTGTGCAAACCCCAGGAGGAGGGCGCTGAAATTTAAGGGGTCTCCCTCCAGCCCCGACCCTTCCAGAGCCCCCACTGGGCGTAGGGGGAGGTCCCAGGGAAGAAGGCCCGGGCTCCCGGGCTGGGTCACTGGGCCACTCCGGCCCCAGCGCCAGGCCGTCTCCCTGCGGGGTGCTTCTTACAGGGTTCCCCTGCAAGGCAAGCTAACCCTGGGGTGGGGCATACGCTGGTAGCTCAGACCAGGCAGGGGTGCGGGGGTCCCAGGCCTGTGCCCCCCGCCTGCGGCGTAGACGCTGGTTGCCCTGCCGCCTCCCCGCCTGCCTGGGGTCATGAGGAGGACAGGCTCACGTCACTGCAGCCTCCAGCCTCCTCCCCCTGACCCGGGCTCCGGCCCCCTGAGGCCGACCCTCAAACCTCCCCCAAGGCACAAGTTGCCCACATCCAATACCCCAACCACAAAAGCTGTAGCCCTTTGGAGCCAGACGCATCCCTTGGCCCGTCCCCTAGGGACCCCCCTCCGGCACAGCACCAGGCTGCCTGAGGTCCAGCTCCGGGGGGGGGGGCACGAGGCGGCAGCCGGTGTGCGGGCCGCTCCCACCGCACCCCTCAGCAGGGCCTGTGCGGGCAGCCGCCAGCGCTCACCACTCACTCGCACTCACTCACGCACTCACCATGCCCCACCCGCACGCTCCTGTTCTGTGTGCAGTGTTCTTTCCAGCAGATACCAGGATAAATCGGGGGCATAAGGGGGGAAAGGTTCTGGGACGGAAAGCCAGGTGCCCAGGAGGAACTCAAGACAGGCCCCGAGAGCCGGAAGCCAGAGCTCCAGTCAGCTCCGGGCCCCTAAGCCAGGCCAGCCCCCGCGGCGGTGGGGCCTCCAGCGGCGGCGGCTGCTGCGTGTGGCCGCCTGGGACTGGGGTCCAGCCCCAGCGCCCAACGGCCTCGCGGGCCCGGAGCCCACACGCCCACGACCCGAGCGGGTGGCCCTCGCCAGCGTGCTTCCTCAGGCAGAGTCTGTCGTGGCCAAGACCACCAGGCCGGTTTCTGGGCTGGTTCACTCAGCATCGCCCCTGCCCCTCAAGGAAGACACAGGCCCAGGGGGATGAGCTAGCCTGGGGCTGCTCACGGCCCCCTGGGAGCACAGCCAGCCTCCCAGGCAGCCCTGGTCCGGGGGGCAGGGTCCTGCCACTGCGAATGCCGCCCCTGAGCCCCTCTGCAGTGAGGGTGGGGCCAGCCCAGCAGCCCCGGCAACAGGAAGGATGGCGCTGGCCTCCAAGCACAGGAGCTCAAGGATCGGCCCCACGGAAGCCTGCCCAGCCAAGGTTCAGGGCTGGGTGCCCGGCGAGAGGGCACCTGGGCCAGTGCTGAGGGACCCCAGGAACCACGTCCCAGCTGCAGACACGCCCGTCTCTGCTGTCTTCAGCCGCGGGCCATCCCAAAGCCAGTGGCCACTGTTTACCTGGGTGAGGGGACTTGCAGGCGTGGCCCCGCCCTCCCACGTGAGGCCGGTGGGGCCGCAGCCAGCTCCAGGACTACAAAAGGCTCCTGCCGGCTCACAGCCGTCCTCAGAGGCTGCCCTGGGACTTTCTCCCACACGCCATGGGTGTCGGCCGGAGGAGGCTGGCCTCGCTCTGGGCCCTGGCCCTCACTCTGGCCTGTGCCCAGCGCACAGGTAAGGTGCCCGCTGGCATCCCCAGGCCGGCTGTGACCGGAGCCTGGAGCTCCTGCCACCCCTCAAGTCCTAGGATGGTCCTGGGGCCAGGTGGGCAGCGAGCAGCTCGGAGGCCTTGCACAGGGCTCTGAGAAGCCGAGGGTGTCTGGGCCGCTCTTCCAGCTTGGTCCTGCTCCAGGAGATTGTGGGGTCAGGGAGGGGCTTTGGGAGCTGTAGGGTCCAGGTGGGGGTCGGGGAGGGGTCAGCCGTGCATCTGTGAGCCGCTGGCTGCAGGGTGCCGTCCGCAGAGGCCTCTCCCATGGGGCTGGCACCTCCTGCCTGCTTCCGAGGGCACGGCCGGGCCCCGGACGTATGTAGGGGCTGCTCAGCCCCCAGCGCCTGGCAGCTCAGGGACCACGCCGTGTGGGTAAAGTGCCCCTGCCCCAGGTGGCTTGCACGCTCTGGTGCCCAGCCTCCTGCAGCCGGCTGCCTCAGTGCTCAGGCCGAGGCTGCCCAGCTGGGGACGCGCCTCAGAGGCAAGGCCAGGTTCTTGGGGTGCCTCTGGGCTGACTCTGCTCGTCCCTGGGCGCTGCCCGCCTGGCCTCCATGGCGCTGAGCTGTGTGGCGGCGCTGATTACCTTGTTTCGGGCGCAGCTCTGTGTGCACTCTTGGTCTCAGATCCCCGGCTGGCTCTGGAGGGGCTGAGCCCGCCCACGGCCTCAGGGTCTGCCCCTCGATGGGCTGCTGCCCGGCGGGCGCTCCTGCTGTTCCCGTGTCCTGAGCAGGGAGCCAGGGCCTGATACCTGGTGGATGCTTGGTGTGCGTGAAGGAAGGGCCCCTGGAGAAGCTGGCTCAGGGCTGGGGGCTCACCAGAGGGCATGGTTGAAGGAGCTGTGGCCCAGCGGAGGGCCTGGGGTGACTCAGAAGAGGCCCTCCCAGGCCCCCAGTCCGTGTGGAGAACCCCACCCCCCCGGCCCGCCCCCTTCTGTCGGTGTGTCCTTCGGAGTCGGAGCCCCCACCCCACTCCGGAGGCGCTGCTCAGGCTGCCCGCCGCCTCTCCGTCGGAGCCCCCGCCCACCCCACTCCAGAGGCGCTGCTCAGGCTGCCCGCCGCCTCCCGGTCTCACGGCGAGGCCACCGGCCGCAGGGCAAGGGCAGGCTTGGGGACACGCCTCGCTCTGCTTGTCCCCTGACGGGCTTCCTGGGAGGCACGCCGGGGCCTGACCTCAGCATGGAAGCATGGCTCGCAGCCACGGGTGTTGATTGAGGCATTTTTTGGATTCCGGAGCCGGGAACTCCCGGGTGCAAACAACATCAGGGCCACGTGGGCATGAGAGCTGACTCCCTGCTCGCTGTGGGAATCCCTGCTGGCCACACAGCCGGCAGAGCCCAGAGCTCGGGAGCCGGCAGCCCTGCGGCGGTGGAAGCCCTCCTGGGGGTCGAGCTGGGGGTGGGCGGTGGGGGTGAGGGCTCTGAGCCGCCTGCCCGTTCCCTCAGGCACCGCCCTCCGTGGAGTGACCATCCATCCGCCTCTGAGGACCGCCCCCGTGGTGCGAGGTAAGGCCGTGAGGCCAGGCGGGGGGCGGGCAGCCGTGTTCGCGGAGACCTGTCTCTCCCGAGCCGGAGGCGGCGGGAGGGTGCGCGGCTCCTTGCGGGGGTGAGGGCCCGGCTTTCAGGAGGTCTGGGCCGTGTCGCGGGTGTCTCTCGGAAACGCCCGCTCTGTCTGACCGCAGCCCTGAACGCGGCCCACGGCGGGCGGGTGTGCAGCACGTGGGGCGACTTCCACTACAAGACCTTCGACGGGGACGTCTTCCGCTTCCCCGGGCTGTGCAACTACGTCTTCTCCGCGCACTGCGGCGCCGCCTACGAGGACTTCAACCTGCAGCTGCGCCGCGGCCCCGGGCCCAACAGCACTGCGCCCAGCCGGGTCACCATGAAGCTGGACGGCCTGGTCGTCAGGCTGAGCAAGGGCTCCGTCCTGGTCAACGGCCGCCCGTGAGTCTGGGGCCCAGGTGGCACGCGTGCTCCCGGGACCACACGGGGTGGCCCCAGGCCCCCCGCTCTGCCCCTGTCTCTCCTGGGGTGCCCCATCTCTCCCGGGGGCTCGGGCTCTGGCGCTGCCCCTGGACACGGCCGCTCCCCGTGCTGCTGACGACCGAGCTCCATGCTCTCGGGTCTTGGTGACCTCGCCGGGATGTGACCTGAGGGGTCTCCCCGCCTGTCCTGACCTCTGCTGCCCGGGCCCTCGGGCCCCACATGCCTCAGCCAGGCCCTCTCCCTGCAGAATTCAGCTGCCCTTCAGCCAGTCCGGGGTCCTCATTGAGCACAGCAGTGGCAATCTGAAGGTGACGGCCAGGCTGGGCCTGGTCTTCATGTGGAACCAGGACGACAGCCTCCTGG
>SJYR01001251.1:764653-779598 GCA_006410655.1 Kobus ellipsiprymnus
GGGCACCCCATAGCTGCTGCGTCGCGTAGCCTGCACCCTCTGCTCCAGGAGACACCAGCGCCCAGTGGGCCGCACCGAGGACCGCCCTCATACTCACTCGGGCTGCTCCGGGAGCTGTCCTGGGGGAGGTGCAGGCCCGAGAGAGTGAGTGGGCCCCTCTTGCGCCCGCCCGGAGCTGCTGCCATCTCCGTGTCCATCTGTCTGCAGGGGAGGGTCTGTGGGCTGTGCGGAAACTTCGACGACAACGCCCTCAACGACTTCACCACACGGAGCCAGTCTGTGGTGGGCGACGTGCTGGAGTTTGGCAACAGCTGGAAATTCTCCCCGTCGTGCCCGGACGCTCTGGCCCCCAGGGACCCCTGCACCGCCAACCCGTACCGCAGGTCCTGGGCCCAGAAGCAGTGCAGCGTCATCAACAGCGCCACCTTCAGCGCCTGCCACGCCCACGTACGTGGGGCTCCTCGGGGCACCTGGGGAGGGAGGGACGGAAGTGGCTCTGGGCTCCCCACCCCCCTCTGAGGCCAGCGGTGCCCGCGCAGGACTCCGTGCTCCAGGGGAAACTGGCCCAGGTGGATGTCAAGCCGCGTGGGGCCCAGGAGCCCCGCGGTGTCTGAAGCCTCTCTCTCCCACAGGTGGAGCCAGCCAGGTACTACGAGGCCTGTGTGAGCGACGCCTGCGCCTGCGACTCGGGGGGCGACTGCGAGTGCTTCTGCACGGCCGTGGCCGCCTACGCCCAGGCCTGCCACGATGCGGGCGTGTGCGTGTCCTGGCGGACCCCGGACGTCTGCCGTGAGTATTCTGGGACCTGCCTCCCAGGTGGCATGGGGGTGCAGGGGGTCACGGGAGTGAGGCTGAGAGTGGGAGGGGAGGCAGGGAATGAGCAGGGCCCCCTTCCCCTGCCCCAGGGCCCGGGCGCAGGGGGCGGGCATCCCCAAGAAGCCAGCTGCTTGCCCCCTCTCACCCACGGGCCTTGGAGGCCCACACCCTGCGAGGCCACGTCTGGGAGGCACAGAGGACAGCCGTGGCTTTAGAGCAGCTCTCAGGACTCGGGCAAGGATCGGGGTGTGGGGGTGGCCCTGGGCTGTCCTTCCGGGGCAGCCCCCTGCCTGGGACCCCCTGACCAGACGCCTGGCCCTGAGTGACCCCTCGCCGACCCCTCGCCCACAGCTCTGTTCTGCGACTACTACAACCCCCAGGGCCTGTGCGAGTGGCACTACCAGCCCTGCGGGGCGCCCTGCCTGAAGACCTGTCGGAACCCCAGTGGCCAGTGCTGGCCCGACACCCGTGGCTTGGAAGGTGGGCACCCTGCTGGTCTGGGGCGGGTGGGTCGTGCTGGGGACCCTGGGTCGGGGCCGGGGTCTGTCCTGGTGATCCTGGGACTGGTGACCGGGCTGAACTCCCCCAGCCCCTCGAGGTGCCTTTGTGGCCCTAACCTCGAGCTCCCTGCTGCCTGGGGGGTGAGGTCCAGGGCTGGGGCCTGAGGTGGGAGCAAGGCCATGGGTGACTGGCCTGGCTGGGACTCACGTCCCTCTGGCTCGCAGGCTGCTACCCCAAGTGCCCACCAGAGGCCCCCATCTTCGACGAGGACCAGATGCAATGTGTGGCTTCATGCCCATCCTCACAACCCCCCTGCCACGTTGGAGGCCAGTCCTTCTGGCCAAACTCCACGGTGCCCTCGGACAGGAACTGCTACTCCTGGTGAGTCTGGCCGGAGCTGTGAGGTCCTGGAGCATGTGGGGTATTTGCCTGGCCACCTCCCAGCAGGGTCTCCTTCCTTCAGGGCCAGAGGGTGCCCCGTTCTGGGTCTCCCGTGGGGGTCCGTGGGGAGCCTCCTCACTGCTGGATGAGGGTGGGGGGCCTGGGGGTGAAGGAAGGTGGCAGAAGGGAACCTGGGTCGTGACACCACCCAAGGAGCCCTCACCAGCAAGAGGCCCTGGGGAGGAAGGGGCCTCCAGAAGGTCCTTAGGTCCAGAGGCTGTGCTGGAAGCGCCGCCTCTGCTCATTGGCTGAAGGCTCCCTGAGAGGGTGTGGCCTCCGGGCTGAGCCGGGCCGCAGGGACCCAGCCGGGTGGCTCTGGCCTGTCCCCGGCACAGGCCAGGGGACGCCTGGCACGCCCAAACTCGCCTTTCTTCTGTCACCAGCGTCTGCACCAAGGGTGGCGTGCAGTGCGCCTACGACGCGAACGGTGAGCAGCGGACTGCCCTCCTCGCGCCCGGGGCCTGGGGCTCCTGCCCGCGTCCCCGGCCCGTAACACTGGCGCTCTGCTCCCCACAGCCTGCGTCTGCACCTACGACGGGAGGCACTTCCATTCTGGGGACGTCATCTACCACACAACGGATGGCTTGGGGGGCTGCATCTCGGCCTACTGTGGGGCCAATGGCACCATCGAGAGAAGGGTCTACACCTGCAGCCCCACCACGCCCACACCCCAGACCACCTTCTCCTTCTCGACATCCCTGCCCGGTAAGGCAGACACGTGGGTACCGTGCAGGGCTGCGCCCCACCCCCGCCCTGAGCCAGGAGGGAGCCGGGACCCGGCAGAGCACATGACCCTTGTCCGGTCACCCTGCAGCCAGGAAGGGCCAGCCTCCTCGAGGCCCCTGGCAGGACTGATGCCCCTGTCGTGCTTTCAGGGCTGAGGCTCCCAGTGAGGGGCAGGTGCTGTAAGCGGAGGTGTCCCAGGCCGGTCCCCGGGAAGAGGACCACGGGAAGCGCAGCTCGAGCACCCCTGCCCAGACCTGCTGCCCTCGAGGCCGCTCTGAGTCCTCACTCTTCCAGGGGCACCTCAGGGCCTTATTAGAGCTTCCCCAAAGGGTGACGAGCCCCTGGAACTCTGGCCTTAGGTTCCAGGAAGCAGGCTTCCTTACACAAGCTCGACTCACCTCTTGACTCAGGAGTGGTGAGCCACACACCTGCCAGGTGTGGGCGCCCTGCTCCCCGAGCTCCTGTCGGGGCAGACAGAGGCGGAGGGATGCCCTGGCAGCTGATGCTGACAGAGCGGCGGGGCGGGGTGTCCTCGAGGGCCGTGCGGAGCCCCAGCCCCTGATGCCTGTCCTCTCTCCCGCCCTCAGGCATGAGCTCGACGCTTCCACCTGGCACGCGCCCCAGCCCTTCCGAGAGCACAGCACACACCCCAAGCACGGCCCCGGCCTCCAGCCCAGGACCCTCCACACCTGTCCCAGGCACCTCCACACCTGCCCCAGGGACCTCCACACCCATCCCAGGACCCTCCACACCTGTCCCAGGGACCTCCACACCCATCACAGGACCCTCCACACCTGTCCCAGGGACCTCCACACCTGCCCCAGGCACCTCCACACCTGTCCCAGGACCCTCCACACCTGTCCCAGGGACCTCCACACCCATCACAGGACCCTCCACACCTGTCCCAGGGACCTCCACACCTGTCCCAGGGACCTCCACACCTGTCCCAGGGACCTCCACACCCATCCCAGGACCCTCCACACCTGTCACAGGACCCTCCACACCTGTCCCAGGGACCTCCACACCCGTCCCAGGACCCTCCACACCTGTCCCAGGCACCTCCACACCTGTCACAGGTAACTTGACTCCTGGGAAAACAACCCTGTTGCCTTCCAGCCCAGTGCCAGTCTCAACAACAATTTCAAACACAACTTCTGTGTTGTCCACAGCTCCAAGNGTCCCAGGACCCTCCACACCTGTCCCAGGCACCTCCACACCTGTCACAGGTAACTTGACTCCTGGGAAAACAACCCTGTTGCCTTCCAGCCCAGTGCCAGTCTCAACAACAATTTCAAACACAACTTCTGTGTTGTCCACAGCTCCAAGGCCCTCAGAGCGGTCCTCATCTGAGCCCACCACGGTCACCTGTTTACACGTTTTATGCAACTGGACTGAGTGGATGGACGGCAGCTACCCTGGGCCGGGGAGGAACAGTGGAGATTTTGACACTATTTCGAATCTCAGAGACAAAGGTTATAAACTCTGTGCAGAGCCCAGGAATGTGCAGTGCCGGGCAGAGCGCTTCCCTGACACCCCGCTGCAGGAGCTGGGCCAGGATGTGATCTGTGACAAATCCACGGGCCTGATTTGCTGGAACAAGGACCAGCTGCCCCCCATCTGCTATAACTACAACATCCGCTTCCTGTGCTGTGAGCTGGTGGACACTTGCAGGACAAACACCACCTCCCCGGCGACGCCTGCGACCACACGGACAGCCACAGCTGAGGCCAGCACCCCCCGGGCCGCTGGGACCCTCTCCACTTCCACAAGACTCAGCCCTGCCAGCTCACCTCACCTGACCCCCAAAAGACGGGTCACGCCCAGCACACACGAGCAAGCCTCTCCAGGGACCACCCCCTGCAAGCCAAAGTGCAGGTGGACCAAGTGGTTCGACGTGGACTTCCCAATGCCCGGGCCCCACGGGGGAGACAATGAAACCTTCAGCAACATCGTGAGGAATGGAGACACCATCTGCCACCGACCCGAATCCATCAGCGAAGTGGAGTGCCGAGCCGAGAACCACCCCGGGGTCAGCATCCACGAGCTGGGCCAGCTGGTACAGTGCCGCCAGGACGTGGGCCTGCTGTGCCGGAACCAGGACCAGGAGGGCAAGACCAGGCTGTGCCTCAACTACCAGATCAGAGTGCTGTGCTGTGAGCCCCAGGAGCACTGCCCTCCCTCCACGGTCACAGCGACCAGCACCTCCAGTGTGAGCGCCACTGCGCACACAGGGGCCACCTTCCACGAAGCCACATCCAGTGCCGCCTCTGTGCAGACAGGCAGCACCACCTTGGTTCCTACAAGTGTAACCTCTGTGCACACAGGCAGGACCACCTCGGCTCCTACGACGAGCTCAACCCCTGTGCACACAAGCAGCGCCACCTCAGCTCCTACGATGAGCTCAACTGTGCACACAAGCAGCACCACCTCGGCTCCTACGATGAGCTCAACTGTGCACACAAGCAGCACCACCTCGGCTCCTACGACGAGCTCAACCCCTGTGCACACAAGCAGCGCCACCTCGGCTCCTACGATGAGCTCAACTGTGCACACAAGCAGCACCACCTCGGCTCCTACGATGAGCTCAACTGTGCACACAAGCAGCACCACCTCGGCTCCTACGACGAGCTCAACCCCTGTGCACACAAGCAGCGCCACCTCAGCTCCTACGATGAGCTCAACTGTGCACACAAGCAGCACCACCTCGGCTCCTACGATGAGCTCAACTGTGCACACAAGCAGCACCACCTCGGCTCCTACGACGAGCTCAACCCCTGTGCACACAAGCAGCGCCACCTCAGCTCCTACGATGAGCTCAACTGTGCACACAAGCAGCACCACCTCGGCTCCTACGACGAGCTCAACCCCTGTGCACACAAGCAGCACCACCTCGGCTCCTACGATGAGCTCAACCGCTGTGCACACAAGCAGCACCACCTCGGCTCCTACGACGAGCTCAACCTCTGTGCACACAAGCAGCACCACCTCGGCTCCTACGACGAGCTCAACCTCTGTGCACACAAGCAGCACCACCTCGGCTCCTACGACGAGCTCAACCTCTGTGCACACAAGCAGCACCACCTCGGCTCCTACGACGAGCTCAACCTCTGTGCACACAAGCAGCACCACCTCGGCTCCTACGACGAGCTCAACCTCTGTGCACACAAGCAGCACCACCTCGGCTCCTACGACGAGCTCAACCTCTGTGCACACAAGCAGCACCACCTCGGCTCCTACGACGAGCTCAACCTCTGTGCACACAAGCAGCACCACCTCGGCTCCTACGACGAGCTCAACCTCTGTGCACACAAGCAGCACCACCTCGGCTCCTACGACGAGCTCAACCTCTGTGCACACAAGCAGCACCACCTCGGCTCCTACGACGAGCTCAACCTCTGTGCACACAAGCAGCACCACCTCGGCTCCTACGACGAGCTCAACCTCTGTGCACACAAGCAGCACCACCTCGGCTCCTACGACGAGCTCAACCTCTGTGCACACAAGCAGCACCACCTCGGCTCCTACGACGAGCTCAACCTCTGTGCACACAAGCAGCACCACCTCGGCTCCTACGACGAGCTCAACCTCTGTGCACACAAGCAGCACCACCTCGGCTCCTACGACGAGCTCAACCTCTGTGCACACAAGCAGCACCACCTCGGCTCCTACGACGAGCTCAACCTCTGTGCACACAAGCAGCACCACCTCGGCTCCTACGACGAGCTCAACCTCTGTGCACACAAGCAGCACCACCTCGGCTCCTACGACGAGCTCAACCTCTGTGCACACAAGCAGCACCACCTCGGCTCCTATAACGAGCTCAACCTCTGTGCACACAAGCAGCACCACCTCGGCTCCTACGACGAGCTCAACCCCTGTGCACACAAGCAGCACCACCTCGCCTCCAACAACCAGTACAACCTCTGTTCCTACACCTGAGGCCACCCCGTCCCCACTGGGGACCACACCTTGCTTCTGTAGCGTGTCTGGACGGGTGTACTCCGCAGGTGTGTAGAGTCTTCCTGGGCATGTGCTGTGTGCCACCCCTGGTCCCTGGTGCCCTGTTCACAAAGCCTCCATGTGCAGGAGACGCAGGTGTGTCTTGTCTCTGTGACAGGCTAGGTCTGTGCCCAGGATTGCAGTAAGCTCTCCATGAAGATGCAGTCTAGTCCAGTCTAGACTGGGGCGGGAGGGCCCCAGCCAGGCCAGCGCTTCTCTGGAGGTACTTCCTGGCCTACAGTGTCCGCCTCTTTCTTTTTCCTGCAGGATCCATCATCTATCAAGTGACTGACCTACTGGGCCACTGCTATTATGCCTTTTGCAGCCTGGACTGCCACGTGGTCAAGGGAGCGGCCCCCACCTGTCCCACCAGCATGCCACCTCCCACCCCGACCACCCCCTCACCAGAGTCCTCCCCTTCTACCTCCGTGTCGGTCCCTCCACAAGGGTGCCCAAATGCAGTCCCCCCAAGAATGGTAACCTCACCTCTCCTGCCCTTCTCAGGGACTCAGGGGACCTGGGAAGGGATCCTCAGCAGTTTCTAACTAGAGACTGTGGCATGAAGCGTGGGTGAAGGTCACTGACTCCTGGGCTGATGCAGGCTGGCCATGACAAGCAGCCATCTGGTCTTCAGCTCTTCTGGGTGGGGGTGCCAGGAGCACGGGGCCCAAGGTTGAGATTCTGTTCCCTGTAAAGGGGCCTGGAGCAGGCTGTTGTTTCTCGGGGGTGGGTGGAACAGCCAAGGACTGGAGACCAGAGTTGGAGGCGGGGGACAGGGTGGAAAGGGGGCCGCCTTCACCAGCTAGAGCTCCCCCTCCTCAGCCCTGTGCCTTCTGAGTGGGGCTGGGGGAGGAGAGGCCTGGGGCATGGCTGGCCCCTAGTCCCAGAAGGGTGTTTCTTCTCTCTGGGGAGACCCAGGAGAGCGCTGAGCCCCACGGAGTGGGTGCCAGGTGGCGACAAGGCCCTGTATGTAGCCTTCTCTGCTTCTATAGAAAGGTGAGACCTGGCCCATGCCCAACTGCTCCGAGGCCACCTGCCAGGGCAATGGGGTCATCACGGTGAGCCCGCGCCGCTGTCCAAGGGTGCAGAAGCCCACCTGTGCCAACGGCTACCCCGCTGTGAAGGTGGCTGACCGTGACGGCTGCTGCTCACACTACCAGTGCCAGTGTGAGTGCGTGGCGGGGCCGGGCGGGCAGGGCAGAGAAGGCGGAGCGGAACTGGGCTGGGCCCAGGGAGGACACCCCCAGATCAAGGCACCGGTGGTGGTGCTCAGCCTCCACGGGGTGCCGCGCGGAGCCCTGCCGGGGCCGCAGGGGCGAGGAGGCGGAGGGCGTCTGGTCCACTTCCGGCGCTGGCTGGACAGAGCTCTGGGTGGTGCCGGCACATGGGCCCCGACAGCAAGGCGGCCACCTGCTCCCCTTGGTGTGGGACCGCGTGTCCCTGGGGCCGGGGCGGCTGGGCGGCCCGTAAGGCGCTCACTCCTCCGCGCAGGCGTGTGCAGTGGCTGGGGGGACCCACACTACATCACGTTCGACGGCACCTACTACACGTTCCTGGACAACTGCACGTACGTGCTGGTGCAGCAGATTGTGCCGGTGTTTGGCCACTTCCGCGTGCTGGTCGAGAACTACTTCTGCGATGCGAAGGATGGGCTGTCCTGCCCACAGTCCATCATTGTTGAGTACCAGGAGAACCGCGTCATGCTGATCCGCAAGCCCGTCCACGGGGTGATGACCAACGAGGTAGGCACGCGGCAGGGCGGCCCCCACAAGTGCCGGGCGGGCTGAGGGTGCCAGGCGTGGCTGATCGCCGCCGCTGCCTTCCCCTCTCGGTCTGTTCCTTGTGGGTCACTGTGCAGATCATCTTTAATGGCCGAGTGGTGAGGCCTGGCTTCCAGAAAGGCGGCATTGCCGTCTCCCAAGTTGGCATCAAGATGTACGTGAGCATTCCCGAGCTTGGTGTCCAGGTCATGTTCAGCGGCCTCATCTTCTCCGTGGAAGTGCCCTTCAGCAAGTTCGCCAACAACACGGAAGGGCAGTGCGGTGAGTGCCCGGCCCCCACTCCCCACCCTCCTGGCTCTGGGCTCTGTCCATGGTCATTCAACGTGGCTGAGTGTGTCCATGTGAGAAGGGTTCGCCGTGGGTGTGTCCCCCCAGAGCCGCACTCTTGGCCCTGGACTGAGGCCACTGTGTGCCTGAGCCTACAGGCAGTTCTGCTTCTGGCTGTACCAAGAAGCTGTGACCACAGGAACTAGGGCCCGGGTTCACAGCTCACACCCAAGGCCCACCCCTGTCGTCCTCCCTGGGAACGGCCCCAGGGTCTGGCTTCTTGGAGGGAAAAGGAAGCACACGGAGGTGGAGGGACAGGCTCACACACTCCACGGGCCGCCTGGAGATGCCAGGCCCGACCCTCAGCTCGGGGACGCTGAGCCCCCGGTGGCGTGCAGGGGGCCCTGACCGCCGCCTCCACGCTGCAGGCACCTGCACCAATGACCAGAAGGATGAGTGCCGCCTGCCCGGGGGCGCGGTGGTGGCCTCCTGCTCCGACATGTCCGGCCACTGGAAGGTGGCATACCCCGGCCAGCCGCCCTGCAACGGGCCTCCCCCAACGCCCACCCCAGTGGAGCCCAGGACCTCGCCCACCCCGTGCCCACCTTCACCAATCTGCCAGCTCATCCTGAGCAAGTGAGATTCTGGGGCAGGGCTGGGGCAAAGGCAGGGCTGCGAGCAGTCCTGTTGACCCCATGCTGCCGGGCTGGTGGGGAGAGGTTGGCTGCAAGGGGCTGCGAGGGAGAGGGGGCCACACCTGCTGGGACGCCACTCGCAGAGCCCTGTGGAGGCTGGCTGTGGGGTGGCCTCAGGCTCTGCAGCAGCTCATGGGGGGTCCGGGTGCAAGTCCTCAGCCAGCAGGGCGCTGAGTGGGCAGGCCCCAGGGAACTCAGCGGAGAATTTGCAGAAAGAAAAACTGTTCAGCCAGACTCCCACCCTGCCGCATACAGATGGCCCCGTGGGCTGGGGTCCCTGGGCATGCAGGTCGGCCCAGTGACATCTCTCCCTCAGGGCCCTTTCAGGGAAGGCCTGCAGCTGGCAGCCCCTCCCTGGTGCCCACGGCCCCCGTGTTTGTGCCACAGGCCCTTCGAGCTGTGCCATGCGTGGATCCCGCCCTGGCCGTACTACCAAGGCTGCACCTTCGACCAGTGCCACATGCCCGGCATGGACGTGGTGTGCTCTGCCCTGGAGCTCTATGCCGCCCTCTGCGCGTCCCTCGGCGTCTGCATCGACTGGCGGGGCCACACCAACTACACGTGCCGTGCGTGTCCACCCCCTCCCCCTCCCTCTGGGCAGTGGCATTCAAGGGAATGGGCGCAGTGTGCAATCACGGGGTGGGCTTGGGTGGTCAGGGTGGGCTTCTGGGAGGAGGAGGAGGGCTGGGCCCAGGATGGAGGGCATCTGTTTCCTGAGAGACAGGAGGGGGCATCCAGGTGAGTGCGCCTGGGCCTGGGGTGCAGGGTCGGGGCTCCACCAGCAGAGCCTGGCCCGAGGCCCACGGCTGGTGCCCTGCGGCCTCAGACGCATCCTCGCCCTCCACACAGCCTTCACCTGCCCTGCTGGCATGGAGTACCGGCCGTGCGGCCCGCCCACCCCCTCCTACTGCTACATGAACAACAGCGCTGGCCCTGTGTAAGCACCTGCCCTCTGCCTTGGGGGCCCCCTCCCTGGCCCAGCCCGTGTCCCCACCCTGGAGGCTGCAGCCCGCTCACCCTCTGCTCCCGCCCCCTCAGGGCCATCCTAGAAGCCAGTCCCACCACGGAAGGCTGCTTCTGCCCGCAGGGCACAATGCTCTACAGCTCGAGCAGGGAGGTCTGCGTGCCCGCCGACTGCACCAGTACGTCCCCGGGCTGGGGCCTCCGGGCTGGGCTCCAGGCTTCCAGGCACTGCCCCTGGCTTTTCAGCCGGACCCCAGGGCTTTCCACCATGACCTGGGGTGTCCCGGCCCCAGACTGGGTCTGATCATGGTGGGCTGGGGGCCAAGATGGCCCAGCAGTGATCTCGTCTCTCTTCCTCCAGGTTGCCTGGGACCCAGTGGGGAGCCTGTGGAGGTGAGTGTGGGGCCCTCGGGGGCTGGGAGCTTCTCTCAGCCCTGGAGACTCACAGGACGGGCAGGAGTGGGGCCGAGGTTCCCTGGCAAGACTCAGGACCCCCACACACAGCCCTGGGGCCAGCGCGCCCCGTCTCCCCAGGGACCCCTCCTGAGCCACAGCGTGCAGGACCGCCTGCCTCCAGGCCCTCAGGGGCCTCAGCCGCACCTGCACCTCTGGAGACCCCCCGAAGGCCCTGAGCCGGGGGTTTCTGCCCTTCCGGCCGTGGCCATGGGCTCCCTTGGTCCCTCCCCCGACAGCCCGGCCACACAGTCAGCGTGGACTGCCAGGAGTGCACCTGTGAGGTTGGCACGCAGACCATGAGCTGCTGGCCCCGGACCTGCCCCCCGGCCCCCACCTGCCAGTCCGGCCAAGTGCCTAACGCCCACCCCAGTGGAGCCCAGGACCTCGCCCACCCCGTGCCCACCTTCACCAATCTGCCAGCTCATCCTGAGCAAGTGAGATTCTGGGGCAGGGCTGGGGCAAAGGCAGGGCTGCGAGCAGTCCTGTTGACCCCATGCTGCCGGGCTGGTGGGGAGAGGTTGGCTGCAAGGGGCTGCGAGGGAGAGGGGGCCACACCTGCTGGGACGCCACTCGCAGAGCCCCGTGGAGGCTGGCTGTGGGGTGGCCTCAGGCTCTGCAGCAGCTCATGGGGGGTCCGGGTGCAAGTCCTCAGCCAGCAGGGCGCTGAGTGGGCAGGCCCCAGGGAACTCAGCGGAGAATTTGCAGAAAGAAAAACTGTTCAGCCAGACTCCCACCCTGCCGCATACAGATGGCCCCGTGGGCTGGGGTCCCTGGGCATGCAGGTCGGCCCAGTGACATCTCTCCCTCAGGGCCCTTTCAGGGAAGGCCTGCAGCTGGCAGCCCCTCCCTGGTGCCCACGGCCCCCGTGTTTGTGCCACAGGCCCTTCGAGCTGTGCCATGCGTGGATCCCGCCCTGGCCGTACTACCAAGGCTGCACCTTCGACCAGTGCCACATGCCCGGCATGGACGTGGTGTGCTCTGCCCTGGAGCTCTATGCCGCCCTCTGCGCGTCCCTCGGCGTCTGCATCGACTGGCGGGGCCACACCAACTACACGTGCCGTGCGTGTCCACCCCCTCCCCCTCCCTCTGGGCAGTGGCATTCAAGGGAATGGGCGCAGTGTGCAATCACGGGGTGGGCTTGGGTGGTCAGGGTGGGCTTCTGGGAGGAGGAGGAGGGCTGGGCCCAGGATGGAGGGCATCTGTTTCCTGAGAGACAGGAGGGGGCATCCAGGTGAGTGCGCCTGGGCCTGGGGTGCAGGGTCGGGGCTCCACCAGCAGAGCCTGGCCCGAGGCCCACGGCTGGTGCCCTGCGGCCTCAGACGCATCCTCGCCCTCCACACAGCCTTCACCTGCCCTGCTGGCATGGAGTACCGGCCGTGCGGCCCGCCTACCCCCTCCTACTGCTACATGAACAACAGCGCTGGCCCTGTGTAAGCACCTGCCCTCTGCCTTGGGGGCCCCCTCCCTGGCCCAGCCCGTGTCCCCACCCTGGAGGCTGCAGCCCGCTCACCCTCTGCTCCCGCCCCCTCAGGGCCATCCTAGAAGCCAGTCCCACCACGGAAGGCTGCTTCTGCCCGCAGGGCACAATGCTCTACAGCTCGAGCAGGGAGGTCTGCGTGCCCGCCGACTGCACCAGTACGTCCCCGGGCTGGGGCCTCCGGGCTGGGCTCCAGGCTTCCAGGCACTGCCCCTGGCTTTTCAGCCGGACCCCAGGGCTTTCCACCATGACCTGGGGTGTCCCGGCCCCAGACTGGGTCTGATCATGGTGGGCTGGGGGCCAAGATGGCCCAGCAGTGATCTCGTCTCTCTTCCTCCAGGTTGCCTGGGACCCAGTGGGGAGCCTGTGGAGGTGAGTGTGGGGCCCTCGGGGGCTGGGAGCTTCTCTCAGCCCTGGAGACTCACAGGACGGGCAGGAGTGGGGCCGAGGTTCCCTGGCAAGACTCAGGACCCCCACACACAGCCCTGGGGCCAGCGCGCCCCGTCTCCCCAGGGACCCCTCCTGAGCCACAGCGTGCAGGACCACCTGCCTCCAGGCCCTCAGGGGCCTCAGCCGCACCTGCACCTCTGGAGACCCCCCGAAGGCCCTGAGCCGGGGGTTTCTGCCCTTCCGGCCGTGGCCATGGGCTCCCTTGGTCCCTCCCCCGACAGCCCGGCCACACAGTCAGCGTGGACTGCCAGGAGTGCACCTGTGAGGTTGGCACGCAGACCATGAGCTGCTGGCCCCGGACCTGCCCCCCGGCCCCCACCTGCCAGTCCGGCCAAGTGCCTGTGCCCGAGGCCATGCAGACTGGCCAGTGCTGTCCCCAGTACCGCTGCGGTAAGCCCTGGGTGGGGTGGGGGCGGGGCCTCGGGGCTGGCCGGCAGAAAGGCTCCAAAGTGAGGGCTACTGTGAGGTCAGAGCTGACCAGGAGCCTCGTCCCTTGGGCAGCGGGCACCCCTCCAAGAGCCTACCCCCTGCCAGAGTCCCTTCAGGATTCCTGGAGACCCTGGGCGCTCAGAGCGGGGTGGGAGGCAGATCCCTGACGCCCCTTCCGTCCACTGTAGCCTGTGACATCAGACACTGCCCTGAGCCTGAGCCCTGCCCGAAAGGCTCACACGCCGTCCAGGCCTACAGGGAGGCGGCCTGCTGCCCGACCTACAGCTGCAGTGAGTGCCCTGGCTCAGCGGCGGCCAGGCGGGGGGAGCGGGGCTGTCACCTGGGGCCTGATGCTGTGCCTGGGGGCGTGGCAGCTGCTCCAGGGGCTGAGGGTGGGTCTGCAGCTTTGCTTTCTCCCCCGAGCAGGCTGGAACGTCTGCAGCATCAATGGCACCCTGTACCAGGTAGGAACCGGCAAAGGTCAGGCCCCCCCCCGGTACGCAGGGACCAGAGTCCCTGTCCCGAAAGCTTCTCCATGGCTGAGGCTGCATCCCCGCGGGGCCTGGGGAAGGGACGCTTTGGAGCAGCAGTGGGCTCTCCTGGGACCACAAAGCTCTTGTCCTAAACTTGACAAGCTTTCCCCTGGCCAGGTCCTCCAGGGCATGTGATGCAGCCTTGGGACTCTGTCTCCAGGACCGGCAGGGGCACTCCCGAGGGCCCCACGGGGGAGGAGTCTGCCTGGCAGGGCCAGGCCTGTCCCGCTCACACTGCCCCTGACTCCTGCAGCCCGGCGCTGTGGTCTCCTCCAGCCTGTGTGAAAAATGTTGGTGTGAGTTGCCTGGGGGAGCCTTGTCAGACACGTTTTTGATCAACTGTGAGACCCAGATCTGCGGCACCACCTGCCCCCTGGTGAGTACCCCTGCACCCGGCCTCCACACCCCGCTCCACAGCGTCCAGAGGGGCTCAGGCCACATCCTGCCTCCCTCAGGGCTTCGAGTACCAGGGCCGGGCCGGGCAGTGCTGCGGTCAGTGCGTGCAGGTGGCCTGCGTCGTGAACACCAGCAACAGCTCTGCCCACCTCTTCTACGTGAGTAGTGGCCGCAAAGGCCTTGGGGTGCGTTCTGGCGGGGTGAATCCCAGCCCTGTGCAGAGGGCAGAGTGCACAGCCATGGTGGGGTGCAGGGTGGGCGGCATCCTGGTGCCACCGTCAGAGCTAGGCGGCGTCTGGACAGAGCTGCAGGAGCTCGGGAAGCCTGTGGGCTGGGGGCTGACGGACAGACACAGCGCCGCCCCAGCTGGAGGGGGCCCTGGGGCGGGCCGCTTACCTGCCAGCTGGGATTCCCTGCAGCCGGGCGAGTCCTGGTCAGACCCTGGAGACCACTGCGTGACGCATGAGTGTGAGCAGCACCAGGATGGGCTCGTGGTGGTGACCACGAAGAAGGCGTGTCCCACGCTTAACTGTCCTGCGGTGAGTCCTGGCGGCCCGTCCGCCCTTCCTGGGGGACCCCCAGTGGCCGCGGAGGATCGGTCCCTGGACAGGAGTGGGCGGCCACGGTCAGCAGGTGGGGGACATGGCTGTGCCCTCCTGGTACCCGCTCCCCGCTAATGGCACCGTGGTCCACGCAGGACAAGGCTCTGCCGAGCGAGGACGGCTGCTGCCTCTTCTGCCCCATCTACCACAACCGTGAGTGGGCTGCTCTGCCGGGGAGGGGACGCGAATTCCCGCCTGCCCCGGGCCAGGGCTGACCTCTGCACTCCCCCTGACCCTCCCCAGGGTCGACCTGCGCGGTGCACCACCGGCTTCAGGTCCTGCGGCAGCAGGGCTGCAGCTCCCCCGGACCCGTGCGCCTCGCCTACTGCCAGGGCAGCTGCGGGGACACCACCTCCGTGTACGTGAGCCCGCCCCTACCCCACCCCACGAGGCCACCACCTCCCTGGGCGTGA
>SJYR01001251.1:783013-836167 GCA_006410655.1 Kobus ellipsiprymnus
AACAGGCCCCTGCCCCACCCCAGGCCCCAGCCAGGTTGTGAGCAGGTTCTAAGGGGCTGGGCAGGGCCCACCGCAGCTCCGCCTCCTCCAGGCTGTGCTCAGCTCCCCAACCCCTGGGGTGCTGGGAGGGGGCGCACGGCCAGAAGAGGCTCTGGGGCCGGGACTGCTTGGGACGGTTCACCACCCCACCTCCTGTGGCCCCCCTTGGAGTCCAGCCTTGGCAGGGCCGTCGCTTCAGGGGCTGGACGAGGAGTGGATCTGGGTTCTGCCCCAGTCAGATGGGGGAGGGGTGTCCCCGCTCACGCGAGGGGCAGGCTGGGTGTGGCTTCTGCCCAGATGAAGGGCTGAGGGGTCCTGCAGATGGAGAAGGAGGTGACTAGGGGCACGAGATGCTGGCAGCCCCCTCCTGACCTCTGCCCCCAGCACCCCACCTCACCCTGGGACACCTGGGCTCCCATCCTGGCCCCAACCTTCAGCAGAGGCCTGCTTGGTCCGAGGCCCAAGGCGGGGTGCCAGCAGCCGGCTTGGTCCTGGACACTCGTGGGCCACAGCTCTGTCCTCTTCAGGCCTGAGCCCTGGGCAGCGGTTGGCGCTTCACAGCTGCCCTGTGGGGACATGTGGGGCCCGGGACATCCCACAGGTGTCTCTGTGAGCGCAGCTCAGATGTCTGCATAGCCTCATCTTCAGAGGAAGTGAGCAACTGGCTGCAGGATCCGCGTGGACGTCAGAGTCCTCGGGTCTCCGGGGGCCAGCGGTGACAGAGAGCAGGGGGTGCTGTCCACCGGTGCGGGAAGGACCACGGTGACCTCGGAGCCAGAGCTACCCCCAGAGCTGTGCTGCGTAGCGGCCAGGACCCACCCCAGGCGAGCCAGGCTCAGGGCCCTGGCCTGCCAGGGAGCCACGCCCAGTGTGAGCTTGGCGACGGCGGGCAGAGTGGACAGATCATCCAGAACGAGGCCACGTGTTGGTGCCACAGAAGCAAAACAGAAACCCCCTGTCTGCTGGGAAGCTGGGCTGGCATCCCGCTGAGAGACCAGCACAGGAGGGAGGGAGGGCAGAGGTGCCCCTGCAGGGTTCGGCAGGGTCAGAGGTCGGAGCTGCGGGGACACAGGAGTGCCTGTTGTGGGTGGCTGGGGGCAGGGCTGGAGGGTGGCTGGGTCAGGCGGAGTGGGCCTCAGGGTCATCCAGGACCAGGCCTCTGCACTGAGGGAGGGGCACTCGGGGGCGGGCAGGGGTGGCGGAGCCCTGCCTTGTCCTTCAGACACCCCCACTGGGTGAGGATGGACACACGACATGGGCTGAGGAAGAAGCCGGCAGCCAGCTGGGGGACGGGCAGTGGGTCAGAGGTGAAGGTGACAGGTCGGTGATGGGCCGGGTGTGGAGTGTGGGTGAATGGAATGGACCAGACCCCTCCATGTGGCGGGAGCATGGGGTGGCTGAGGACGGGGGTTGGGGTGTGTGGGAGCTCGGTTGGGTCGAACTGTGTTTGACTTACTAGATGCCTGGTGGAGAGGTCAGGCAGGCAGCTGGACATGAGTGTCGGGGGCCAGAGCAGGAGCCTGCCTTTGATGGACGGTAAAGATGGGAGGGTCACAACAAACTGTGGAAAGTTCTCGTGTGCACCGGGACCCAGAGACTCCACAGCCAGCACTGAGTCTGAGTGTCTCCTGAGGAGGTTTGGTCGGCAGTGGCCTGCCGCAGGGGCAGGGGCTCTGGGCGCAGCAGACCCGGGCATGGCATGAGCCCTCTTGGAGGAGGTCGCATTAACCCCACCACGGAGCCGCCAGAACTTACACCAGATGGGGAAACAGACTCTTGGAGGGCACAGACAGAGCCTCGTGGGCACCAGGACCCAGGAGAAAGGAGCACTGACCCCACAGGAGACTGACCCAGACCTTCCCGGGAGCACCCAGGGGTCTCCGGGGAGGCGGGGGTCGGGGGGCCTGCTGCAGGGCCGCGGGCGCTGAGGGCAGCAGTGCATCATGGGACCTTCTGAAGGAGGTGGCCATTATCCTCATCACCTCCACCACAGTTTGGGCCCAGGTAAACAACGGGGAGGGAACACAGCCCCGCCCATCAACAGAAAATTGGATTAAAGATTTACTGAGCTCGGCCCCGCCCATCAGAACAAGACCCAGGTTCCCCCACAGTCAGTCTCTCCCATCAGGAAGCTTCCATAAGCCTCTTATCCTTCTCCATCAGAGGGCAGACAGACCGGAAACCACAATCACAGAAAACTAACCAGTCTGATCTCATGGACCACAGCCTTGTCTAACTCCGTGAAACTAGGAGCCATGCCCTGGAGGGCCACCCAAGACGGACGGGTCACGGTGGAGAGTTCTGACAAAACGTGGTCCCTGGACAAGCAAATGGGAAACCCCTCCAGCACTCTTGCCTTGAGAGGCCCATGAGCAGCATGAAAAGGCAGAGGGGACGGCCCCAAACAGACCCAGAGGGCCCACAAGGCAGAGCGTGGGGGCCGGGCCAGAGCGTGGGTATGCTCCTGGCTCAGAGATGCCAAGACCAATGCCCGGCGGAGACAGCAGAGGAGGGCGTAAGCATGACAGGAGAGCCACCCTGGACCATGCCACAGTCCAGAGGACTAACCTCACCCAAAGCAACACCACAGGGGACTGAGTCACACCCCACACAGAGACGCCGCGCAGCAGGCAGACGGCCCCACAGACAGAGCGGCACTGGAACCTCCAGTCCCAGACAAGCTGGTGAACAGCAAGAAAAGTGGAGAAGGGACTAAAAAATTCACAGAACAGCTCAGATGCTAGGTAAGAGAATTCGGGTGAAACAGACGTTTAAAAAACATTTCAAAAACGGATGAAAAGGCAGAGGGGACGGCCCCAAACAGACCCAGAGGGCCCACAAGGCAGAGCGTGGGGGCCGGGCCAGAGCGTGGGCATGCTCCTGGCTCAGAGATGCCAAGAGCAGTGCCCGGCAGAGACAGCAGAGGAGGGCGTAAGCATGACAGGAGAGCCACCCTGGACCATGTCACAGTCCAGAGGACTAACCTCACCCAAAGCAACACCACAGGGGACCGAGTCACACCCCACACAGAGACGCCGCGCAGCAGGCAGACGGCCCCACAGACAGAGCGGCACTGGAACCTCCAGTCCCAGATATGCTCCTGGCTCAGAGATGCCAAGACCAATGCCCGGCGGAGACAGCAGAGGAGGGCGTAAGCATGACAGGAGAGCCACCCTGGACCATGCCACAGTCCAGAGGACTAACCTCACCCAAAGCAACACCACAGGGGACTGAGTCACACCCCACACAGAGACGCCGCGCAGCAGGCAGACGGCCCCACAGACAGAGCGGCACTGGAACCTCCAGTCCCAGACAAGCTGGTGAACAGCAAGAAAAGTGGAGAAGGGACTAAAAAATTCACAGAACAGCTCAGATGCTAGGTAAGAGAAATCGGGTGAAACAGACGTTTAAAAAACATTTCAAAAACGGATAAAAAGAGGGAATTCTCTGGCAGTCCAGTTGTTAAGACCCTGTGCACTCACTGCCAAGCACGTGGGTTCAATCCCTGCCCAGGGAACTAAGATCCCACAAGCTGCGCGGCACAGCCAGAAAGAAAAAGAGCAGGGGACACACACAGAGGCCAGAAGAGGGGCAGATGAGAAGAGTGGGGAGACAGAATCCTTCAGAGCAAACCGAAATGAGGAGCGATTCCCCGAGGCTCAGTGGTCAAGAATGCACGTGCTCATGCAGGAGACACGAGACACGCAACATCCGCAAGCCTCAAGGCACGGCCAAAGAAGAAAAAAATAAAATCCTTTGAACATCTGGGGGAAAAAAGCAGCTGATACAAGGAAGAAAATGAGACTTCCTCATGTCTCTGACCCAAGGGGGCTCAGGTCCAGACTGCACCGCCGGGTCCACTGGCTGGACCCAGAGAAGACGACACCTCGGGGACCGAGGACACAAAGAGTGGCCCTCAAGGGCTGGCAGTGCTCCGCCCCAGAGTGAGGCTGTGCCTGAGCCACGGCCCTGGAGACGCCCACAGGCCCAGAGGACCCCCAGGCCCGGGGACCCCCACAGGCCCGGGGACCCCCACAGCCCAGGGGATACCCACAGGCCCAGAGGACACCCACGGCCCCAGGGACCCCCACGACCCCAGGGACCCCCACAGGCCCAGAGGACACCCACGGCCCTGGGGACCCCACAGCCCTGGGGACGCCCCTCCCTATCCCCACCGCCCAGAAACTGCTCAGGTTCTGACTCTCCCGAACAGGCCACGAGGGAGACACACTACAGACAGATCAACGCGTCCAAATCCACACTTAGGCCCCAGAGTCACCACACTGCCACCCTCCTCCACGCAGTGAGGCCGCCGGGGAGACACACGAGCCCGGCGCCCCCCAGGATCATGAGAGTGGACGGCCCTCCCGGCCAAGCGCCTCGCCACCAAGCCCCGCCAGCCCCCACTGCTGGGAGCAGCTGCAACAAAAAGTGTGCTTTTTCCAGAAAAAGCAGCAGCCCTGGAGAAGGAGAGGTGGCTGCCCACCCCGACTCAGAAGCCCGTCCTGGCGGGCTGGCCGCAGCCAGAGCAGCCGGATGTGGGGCTAAGCCTCAAAGGCCTGCAGCAAGACCGCTGTGCAGACCCCACCAGAACGCGGCAGGCCTGTCGGCCACGGAAAACACCAAGCTTCTAACAGGCAGTTCCCGCAATGGATGTCGGAGCTCTGGGAGCTAATGAGGAACCCAGACCAGCCCACAACCACCGCCCCCAAGCAAGCTACAGTACGCACCCCGTCAGGAGCAAAGAACAACCTCCCAGGCTTTGAAAAACAGCCTGGAGTTCTACGATCGCCTGGGTCTTTCTCCTGGAATTACACGCCGGTTAACAACGTGCTGGGTAGCTGCTACTCCTGGTCTGCTAGCTGAGCTCATCAGCTTACGGTGCCAGTGTTCTCAGAAGAGCCTAATTTCAAACGAAAAGCACAGGGGCCGATCACAGCTCATGAGAACTGAAACAGCAAAGCGCACAAATCTTACAGCAATGTCTGAAATTTACAATAAAACTAGCCATCCAACTATCTCATCCTCTGTCGTCCCCTTCTCCTCCCACCTTCAACCTTTCCCAGCATCGGGGTCTTTTCAAATGAGTCAGTTCTTCACATCAAGTGGCCAAAGTATTGGAGTTTCAGCTTCAGCATCACTCCTACCAATGAATAGTCAGGACCGATTTCCTTTAGGATGGACTGCTTGGATATCCTTGCAGTCCAAGGGACTCTCAAGAGTCTTCTCTGTCTTTAGAAAAGACAGAAAAACCAGAGATCAAATTGCCATCATCCGCTGGATCATCAAAAAAGCAAGAGAACATCAGAAAAACAGCTACTTCTGCTTTATTGACTATGCCAAGGCCTTTGACTGTGTGGATCTCAAAAACTGGAAAATTCTGAGAGAGATGGGAATACCAGACCACCTGACCTGTCTCTTGAGAAATCTGTTTGCAGGTCAGGAAGCAACAGTTAGAATTGGACATGGAACAACAGAGTGGTTCCAAATAGGGAAAGGAGGACCTCAAGGCTGTATATTGTCACCCTGCTTATTTAACTTCTATGCAGAGTACATCATGAGAAACGCTGGGCTGGATCAATCACAAGCTGGAATCAAGATTGCTGGGAGAAATATCAATAACCTCAGATATGCAGATGACATCACCCTTATGGCAGAAAGTGAAGAAGAACTAAAGAGCCTCTTGATGAAAGTGAAAGAAGAGAGTGAAAAAGTTGGCTTAAGTGGGAGGGGGTTTATGTTTGGGAACGCATGTACACCCGTGGTGGATTCATGCCAATGTGTGGCAAAACCAATACAGTATTGTAAAGTAAAATAAAGTTAAAATAAAAATTAAAAAAAAAGAAAAAGTTGGCTTAAAACTCAATATTCAGAAAACTAAGATCATTGCATCTGGTTCCTTCACTTCATGGGAAATAGATGGGGAAAGAATGGAAACTGTGACAGACTTTATTTTGGGGGGCTCCAAAATCACTGCAGATGGTGACTGCAGCCAAGAAATTAAAAGATGTTTGCTCCTTGGAAGAAAAGCTATGACCAGCCTAGAGAGCATATTAAAAAGCAGAAACATTACTCTGCCAACAAAGGTCTGTCTAGTCAAAACTATGGTTTTTCCAATAGTTATGTATGGATGTGAGTTGGACCATAAAGAGAGATGAGTGCCAAAGAACTGATGCTTTTGAACTGTGGTATTGGAGAAGACTCTTGAGAGTCCCTTGGACTGCAAGGAGATCCAACCAGCTCATCCTAAAGGAAATCAGTCCTGGGTGTTCATTGGGAGAACTGGTGCTGAAGCTGAAACTCCAATACTTTGGCCACCTGATGTGAAAAAATGACTCAGTGGAAAAGACCCCAAGGTTGGGAAAGATTGAAGGCAGGAGGAGAAGGGGGCAGCAGGGGATGAGACGGTTTGGATGGCATCACTGACTCTGTGGACGTGAGTTTGGGTGAACTCCAGGAACTGGTGATGGACCAGGAAGCATGGTGTGCTGCAGTCCATGGGGTCGCAAAGAGTCTGACACAACTGAGTGACTGAACTGAAAGATGAGGGTGGGGGGGCCAGAGAGAGATTCACTCTGGACTCCAGGAGACTCGGCGTCACTCAGGTGAGGCCCCTGAGGCCACAGGGAGATGGGAGGTGGGGAGCGAGTCTTCCACGGGATGTAAAACACCAGACACACACCAGACATTGGCTACATCCCTGGGCTTTGATGACAGTGACTCCCTTCACTGTGGACAGGGTGACTGACCGGGGTCACTGTGGATGGGGTGACTGACCCAGGGTCACTGTGGACGGGATGACTGACGGGGTCACTGTGGACAGAGTGACTGACCTGGGTCACTGTGGACGGGGTGGCTGGCCGGGTCACTGTGGACGGGGTGGCTGACCGGGGTCACTGTGGACGGGGTGGCTGACCGGGGTCACTGTGGATGGGGTGGCTGACCGGGGTCACTGTGGATGGGGGTCACTGTGGATGGGGTGACTGACCGGGTCACTGTGGACGGGGTGGCTGACCGGGTCACTGTGGATGGGGGTCACTGTGGACGGGGTGGCTGACCGGGGTCACTGTGGACGGGGTGACTGACCGGGGTCACTGTGGATGGGGTGGCTGACCGGGGTCACTGTGGATGGGGGTCACTGTGGATGGGGTGACTGACCGGGTCACTGTGGATGGGGTGGCTGACCGGGTCACTGTGGATGGGGGTCACTGTGGATGGGGTGACTGACCGGGGTCACTGTGGACGGGGTGGCTGACCGGGGTCACCTTGGACGGGGTGGCTGACTGGGGTCACTGTGGATGGGGTGACTGACTGGGTCACTGTGGATGGGGTGGCTGACCCGGGTCACTGTGGACGGGGGTCACTGGACGGGGTGGCTGACCGGGGTCACTGTGGATGGGGTAGCTGACCCGGGTCACTGTGGACAGAGTGACTGACCTGGGTCACTGTGGACGGGGTGGCTGACCGGGATCACTGTGGACGGGGTGGCTGACCGGGTCTCTGTCTGCCTTGGTGGCTGTCTCACGGCTCATGGAAGTCACCTCAAGGCGCCCCCAGGGTTTTATTTCTTTGCCGAATAGAATAAAAACAGAATGTCAGCCTGTTGCCATTGTCCCCTGTCCCCTGGCTTCTGGAGGAAAACGTGTCCATGGCTGAGGTCTCACAGGACATGGTCCCCAGGGCCACGTGAGGATGGACAGAGGGACATGGGGGCTGCCTGAGCTGCAGCAGACCAGCCCAGAACTGCAACGTGGCAGGAGTGGCTGGAGTGTTCCAGCCAGGGGCCCGGGGGCTCTGTGCGGTCAGCCTGGGATCCAGGACCGCCCCCAGTGCCCACCCCCAGGGCCCCCGCTGCCCAGCAGAGGTCTGCCCGGGCACGGCGGGCAGGAGAGCGCCCAGGGCAGGTCAGAGCTGACGCAGCCGGATGTGGACTGCAGTAGCCTGGGTGTTGCCCCCACACCCTGCGGTGCCCAGGGACTCGATGCCCCACTCCCCAGGTGCCAGGCCCTGAGGGCGCCCAGCACCCAGGGCGGGCTCAGGGCCACCCCGCCCTGCAGTGCCACAGCCCCACCCCACACAGTGAGGAGCAGGGGCACCTTTGGGGGCATGGCCGTCAACAGGTGCGGCCTGCTTCAGGAGACCCTTCCGCACGGCGACTTGGCCACCAGAGGCTGGGGCTAGAAGCCACGGGGGGCGTGAGGCAGCCCCTCCCCCGCCCCACCCTGGCTCCTCTCATCCGGCTTTCTCCAGAGAAGCCAAGCCGGGGGCACCAGTGTCCACAGAGCCAGCGGCCCCCGGCAGCCTGGGCATCTGGAGACTGTTCTCCAGGTGGGAGGGATGGCCTGGGCCTCGTGGACTCAGCCTCAGCCTCACAGACTCCACGCTGAGCCCTCGGTGGAGGGCCTTCCCGTTCTGTCTCCAGACCTGCTCTTTCCTGGACCCCCTCCTAGCCCTTAGCCTCCAGGACCAGGAAGTGGGCCCGGCCTCCTGCCTGGGGTGGGGTCTCTGCTTCCTGCTGACTGTGTGCACGCCGTGTTCTCCGCCAACCGCTGAGCCTCCATGGTCCAGGAGAGGGCTGTTCAGTGTGTGTGCAGTCACAGGGACCGGGTCCTGCTGAGAGCGGTGGGCACGGGACTGCTGCTTGGGCGGATGCCACGCTCCACGGGGCTGTGCCCGGCCCAGGAAGCCCCCAGGAGCTCCCACTGGCGCCCCCTCCTGCCAGGGCTCTTACCCCCAGGGCTCCCGTCCAGCCCCCAGCCTCCCAGGGCCCCTGCAGACAGCGGTCCCGGGGCAGCTCTGGGCGTTGGGAAGACTGTGTTTCCGGCCACGGCTGCAGGGCTGGCTCCTGTGTCTCTGCTCGGCGCACCCGGATGTGAGCGTCACTCACACACTCTCTGGCCTGATGTGCAGACGTGGACAACAGGCTCAGGGGGTGGCGGGGGGACCCCAGAGCCCTGGGAGCCCGGGCAAGAGCTGCGCCGCTTGGCAGAAGACCCTCATCCAGAGGCCAGGCAGCCTCCCCAGGGAAGGGGTCCCGGCAGGGGCTGTGGGGGAGGGGCTCGGCCACTGCTGCCCCCCTGCTGGCCCCACCACCCTGCCAGGCGCCCTGAGCTCGAGGGGGCAGTGCTCAGCAGATCTGCTGGGTAGGCCTGGGGCAGACATGGGGAGGTGGTCCAGCAGGGTCCAGCCAGGGTGCCTGAGAGGCCTCCATCTGACACCCTGCTAGTCCAGCTCACCCCTCAGGGCCTTTCCTGGACACAGGACCCCTGCTGTGAGCCCCCCTCCTGTTACGGACAGAGTTCAAGCTCACCAGTCTCTGGGGTGTCCCCACCCTCCTGCCAGGGCTCTTACCCCCAGGGCTCCCGTCCAGCCCCCAGCCTCCCAGGGCCCCTGCAGACAGCGGTCCCGGGGCAGCTCTGGGCGTTGGGAAGACTGTGTTTCCGGCCACGGCTGCAGGGCTGGCTCCTGTGTCTCTGCTCGGCGCACCCGGATGTGAGCGTCACTCACACACTCTCTGGCCTGATGTGCAGACGTGGACAACAGGCTCAGGGGGTGGCGGGGGGACCCCAGAGCCCTGGGAGCCCGGGCAAGAGCTGCGCCGCTTGGCAGAAGACCCTCATCCAGAGGCCAGGCAGCCTCCCCAGGGAAGGGGTCCCGGCAGGGGCTGTGGGGGAGGGGCTCGGCCACTGCTGCCCCCCTGCTGGCCCCACCACCCTGCCAGGCGCCCTGAGCTCGAGGGGGCAGTGCTCAGCAGATCTGCTGGGTAGGCCTGGGGCAGACATGGGGAGGTGGTCCAGCAGGGTCCAGCCAGGGTGCCTGAGAGGCCTCCATCTGACACCCTGCTAGTCCAGCTCACCCCTCAGGGCCTTTCCTGGACACAGGACCCCTGCTGTGAGCCCCCCTCCTGTTACGGACAGAGTTCAAGCTCACCAGTCTCTGGGGTGTCCCCCAACTCACTGCACTGACCACATCGCAGATGGGGGAGGCTGGGGTCCTGGCAGAACATGAACACCGTATCTGGGTGGGAGGGAACCCTTCAGCCTCCCCAAGAAAGCTCAGCAGAGTGAAGTCGGGGCCCCCAGGGGTTATGGATGAGGCCCGGGCCTGTGACCCTAGGAGGGCAAGGCCCCCAGGACGACTGTGCCCTGCGGCCCGGCTCCCTCCACCCGGCGCTGGGCCCAGACCCAGGACAGCGGTGTGCCTCCCGGCCGCCCTCTCCAGTCACTGGGCACCACTGGGCCCTGCGGCCGGGGCAGAGGGCAGCAGGCGGGGCTTGGGTGCAGACGGCTGGCCTGTGCAGCCTCAGGGAAGGCCAGGCGCCCCTGGCAGCGCTGGTGGGCGGGCGGGGGCGCTCCAGGCGGCGTGGGGCTGCGCCGGGGCTCCTCTGCCAGCCTGCGGTGCTGAGTCAACACTGCGCTTCCTGGAGGCAGGAGGCACGCTGCCCACTGACACCTGGTCATCTCTGCTGACGTCCAGGACACCCCGCCTGCCACTGTTTATTCTCCCCCACGCTGCCTTAATCCTGAGCAAACGTGGGCCCAGGGCCTGACCTTTTCTGCCGTCCACGTCTGCTCCCTCGCCTGGTCCCTCCCTTCAGGGGGACCCCACAGCCCTCCCCAAGACCCTGGCCTGCGTGGGGTGCCGCTTCTCCAGGAAGCTTACAGGGCTGGGGAGAAGTGGGGGAGAGGGGAGTGGGGGCCCCTCCTGCACTCGCCTGGGGACCTGCCGCGCCTCGGGCCCCTGCACAGGCCGGCTCTTCCCGGGCCTTCCCTCGCTCTCCCCCATTTCTGCCCCCCGCTTCCCCCGTCTCACCCGGTCCTCTCCCAGCTCACCACCGTGTCCCTGCCATGACCAGCTGCGGTGGTGCCCCCAGTGGTCTCCTTCTAGTCCATTCTCCAAACCACCGCCAGCATGGAGCTTCCTGGAGAACTCTGGGATATGATTTCCAGTTTATGGAGGAGTTGCAGACACGCATGACGAGCTCCTGGCTGTCATTAGCCCAGACTCTCCAGTGTGTGTGTCCGGCTCCCTCTGGTGAACTGTCTGCTCCTGGGCTGGGCTGGGCCTGCCCTCTCCTCTCTCTGTGTCTGCACATTTTTTTCTGCAACACTGGAGTTTGAGAAGCTTTGCTCTTTCACCCTAAAGAGACAGGTGTGTCTCCCAGAAGTAAGGCGGGGCCCGCCGTGGTGCAGCACCGCCGTCTCCCCTGGTCCGTGGTGCTGCACCCGACGCTCGCCCTGCTCTCATGCCTTCCTCCCAGCCTGGGGTCTGACCGAGGCCCGTGGGTCATGTGGGCACAGCCTCCTTTGTCACCTCTAACCTGAAATCTGGCCCCAGCCTCTTTCTGGGCTTCTCGACCACACCCTTCCTGAGGAGTGTGGGCTGCTTACGAGGTGAAGCGTCCCCTCATCTGGGTCTGCCCGTGGCCCTTCTGGGCTGAGGTTGGAGCTCACATGTGGCAGAGTGGGGGCGTGTCCTTCCTGGTGTCCCGTATCTGGAGGCACATGGTGTCAGTTGGACCCACCACTGGGCGCTCACTTCGGCTCAGGTGAGGCTGTCAGATTTTCCACTGCAAAGCGATTCCTCCCACCCTTGGAATGAAGACAGTCTTGTGGGAGATGCTTGGGGACCCCGTAAGGTGTTAGCACCCACGACGCTTTCTAATTGCTCCCACTCTTGGCTGGACCCTGCAGTGGAAAGACCTCCCCTACTCCGCCATGAATCTATTTCTCATTTACTCATTTATACCAGTTTAGTCTCACACACTTGTATTTTCAGAATGACTCTGTGATGGGCTTGGAATCGCTAAGATCTTGTTCTCCACAGAAAGACTGAAAAAGATGGGAGACTGTCAGGACTAACTTTGTCAGAACTCTAGAAGACAGGCAGTGGTTTACAAAAACAAAGCTGATGTCCAACCCAGAAAAAGGCATCTTCAAGAGAGTAGGAAAGTTTATTGACATTTTTACTCACCCTTGCCTGTCCCCAGGGCAGGGGCAGTTTGGGGCTTAAATTGCCAACCCAGTTCCATTTCCCTCCCCCACCCCAAGGCAGAAGGAGCAGAGAAACCCATATTTGCAAATGGCTGGGAACATCTGGCGACTACATGAAGGAACGATGCGAGGCACCCATTTCTGTTTTGCTTAATC
Source organism: Kobus ellipsiprymnus (assembly GCA_006410655.1). Lineage (NCBI taxonomy): Eukaryota > Metazoa > Chordata > Mammalia > Artiodactyla > Bovidae > Kobus > Kobus ellipsiprymnus. Next base: position 795,202 of record SJYR01001251.1, read on the forward strand.
TGAAACCCAAGTAGCAAAAGTGGCATCACAGCTCATAGAAGCTGTGAGGTGGCTATAGACCCACAGACTCCTGCGGCAAGAGCCTACAGTTGGGGAGACATAGCGGAGCATCCCCGGACTGAAGGAGCTGAAGTGTGACGCTCTGAGAAGTTAGGACTTTCGAAAGCAGCCGCGCACGTGCGGAAATTTAGAAAGACGCGCTCACTCCTGGCGAGACTGCATCCTGGGCTTGCCCCCAGGCTCAGAGCAAGTCTACCTAAGTGTCGAAGGACAGACCCAGGCTGTGAAGACTGGGGAAGCTCCTGTTGCGCAGGGAATCTCTGTCCAAACACCAGCTGAAGGAACAGAGAGCCGTGATCACATGCAACGAGCATCAGTCTTTATAACAGTTGTTTGGAAAAGTTTCAAAACAAATGGACCAGTACAGTCTTCAAAACGACAAAAAAGAAAGAAGGAAAAGAAAAAGAATATCAAATACTGGGAAAGGGAAGAATCTGATTTCCAGAGTTACCATATGGTCAACTCTCCAATTTTCAACAACAACAACAAAAAAATACAAGGCTTACAAAGAAACAAGAGAATATGGCCTATTCAAAGGAGCAAAATAAACTTACAGAAATCATCCATGAGGAGGTGACAATATCAGTCTTACTAGACAAAGACTAAAACTACTGCTTTAACTATGCTCAAAAAGGGAAAATAAAACGTGGGCAGAAATAAAGGCCATCTGGAAAATGATACATGTACAAAATGAGAATATCAACAAGAAGATAGAAATTTTTTTAAAAAGCAAGCAGAAATTCTGGAGCTGAAAAGTACAGTGGCTGAAATGGAAAATTCACCAAAGGGGCTCAGTAGCAGACTCGATCGAGCAGAAGCAAGGCTCAGGGAACCCGAAGACAGAACAGCTGGAATGAAAGAACCGAGGATCAGGAAATAAAGAACGAAGAGAAGCGAATAGAGCTTAGGGGATAAGCGTAATGAGAGTCCCTGCAGAGAAGCAAAAGGGACAAACATATTATGTGAAGGAATAATGGATGAAAACTTCTAATATGCTTAACCAGCTCCAGGTAGGATAAGCTCAAAGAGCTCCACACTGACACACATTATAACCAAACTGCTGAAAATCGAAGAAAAAAATCTCAGAAACATCCAGAGAAAACAGGCATGCAAGTCAGTCTCAGTAACAGTATTAGCTAATTTATTATCAGAAAACTTGGGAACCTCTAAGGCACTGACTGATACACTTGAAATGGTGAAAGAAAAGCAGTCAACCAAGAATCCCGTATCTGGCCAAGCTGTTCCTCGACAATGAGAGAGAAATTAAGGCATTCCCAGAAAAACAAAAACTGAGCGTTCATCACCACTGAACCTATTCTATAAGTAAACGAAGGTTGCTCAGTCATGTCTGACTCTGCGACCCCATGGACTGTGTCCATGGGATGCTCCAAGCCAGAATACTGGAGTGGATAGCTGTTCCCTTCTCCAGGAAATCTTTCCAACCCGGGGAAGGAACCCAGCTCTCCCACATTGCAGGCAGATTCTTTACCAGCTGAGCCTCCAGGAAACCTATTCTATAAGAAGTGCTAAAAGAAACCCTTCAGGTTGAAATGAAAGACACTAGACAGTAAATCAAAGCCCTGTAAGAAAGTAAAGATCTCCAATAAAGCTAAACACGTGAGCAAATATAAAAATCAGTATCACTGTAATTTTGCTTGTAACTCCAGCTTTTATTTTCCATGATTTGAAAGATAAATGTGGGGATTCCCTGGCTGTCCAGTGGTCAGGGCTTGGCACTCTCACTGCTGGGGCCCAGGTTCAATCCCTGGTCAAGGAACTAAGATCCTGCAAGCGAAGAAGTGTGGTTAAAGTTTCTAAAAAAGATAAAAGTATGTCTGTTATTAGTACACAATCAATAAAGATTTAATTTGTTGCAACAGTAACATAAGGAGAGGATGGGCTATATGGGATTAGAGTTTTACACGCAATTTAGCTTGCCTAAATGTGATCAAAGGGAATAGTATGAACAATCACAGGCCAACAAGTTTGATAACCTAGAAGAAATGGACAAATTCTGAGAAACAAAGAGTCTAACAAAACTTACTCATGAGGAAATAGACAAACTGAATAGGCCTTTAAATGGCTGTTGTTAAATAGTTTAGTGACTTGTTCAGTCACAGAAGTCATGTCCGCTTCTTTGTGAACTGTGAACTGCAGCATGCCAGGCTTCTCTCTCCATCACTATCTCCCTGAGTTTGCTCAAACTCATCTCCATTAAGTCAGTGATGCCATCCAATAATCTCATCCTCTGTGGCCCCCTTCTTCAATCTATCTCAGCATCAGTCTTTTCCAGTGAGTCAGCTCTTCACATCAGGTGGCCAAAGTATTGGAGCTTCAGCCTCAGCACCAGTCCTTCCAATGAACATTCATTGGGTTGATTTGAAAGGGTTGATTTCCTTTAGGATGGACTGGTTTGATCTCCTTGCTGTCCAAAGTACTCTCAAGAGTCTTCTCCAGCACCACAGTGAAAGCATCAATTCTTTGGTGTTCAGCCTTCTTTGTGGTCCAGCTCTCATGACTCAGACCATAGCTTTGACTCTACAGACCTTTGTCAGCAGGATGACAAAGTGATGTCTTTGCTTTTTGATACACTGTCTATGTTTGCCATAGCTATCCTTCCCAGGAGCAAGTGTCTTCTAATTTCATGGCTGCAGTCACCATCTGCATTGATTTTTGGAGCTGAAGAAAATGAAATCCGGCACTGCTTCCATATTTCCCCCCTCTATTTGCCGTGAAGTGATGGCATGAGGTGCCACAATCTTAGTTTTTTGAATGTTGAATTTTAAACCAGCTTTTTCACTCACCTCTTTCACCTTCATCAAGAGGCTCTTTAGTTCCACATCACTTTCTGCCATTAAAGTGGTATCACCTGCGTATCTGAGGTTGATATTAATCAATTAGTAAGGAGATCAAATCAGCAATCAAAAACCTGTCAACAAAGAAAACTTTGGTCCAAGCAAAGAAAAGTATGGGCCAATATCTCTTATGAGCAGTTATGCAAAAATCTTCAACAAAATACTAGCAAAAAAATTCAGAAGTATATTAAAAGGTTTCTACACCATGACCAAGTGAGTTTTATTACTGGAATGCAAGATGTCCAACGTACAAAATCAACCAATCACCACCTTAAAAGAATGAAAAGGGGAAAACCCCACATCTCGATGCAGAGAAAGAATTTGCCAAAATTCAATACTTTTTCATGATTTAAAAAAAAGAAAACTCAACAAACTAAGAATAGAAGGAAACTCAATGTAACAAAGGCCATATACGAAAACCTCGCAGCTAAGATCATACTCAGGGCTGAAAGATAAAATCTTTTCCTTTAAAATCATTAACAAGACAATGATACATTCACCACTTCTACTCAATGCAGTATTAGAGGTTCTAGCCAACGCAATTAGACAAGAAAAAAAATTTAAAAAAGGCACCCACACTGGAAAATAAAGAAACTATCCCTGGTCACAAATGACATGGACTTATATGTATACATTTCTAAAAATTTCACCAAAAATTATTCAAGCTGGCTATGATGTGAATGTTTCCCTCCAAAATCCATATGTTGATACTCTAACCCTCAACAGTGGTGGTAGCAAGTGCTGAAGCCATGAGAGTGGAGCCTCCTGAATGGGATTGTGCACTATAAAAGCAGTTCCAGAGAGATCCGTAGCTCCTGCTGACTTTGCGAGAAGTGGAAAGTCTGGAATCAGGAAGAGGACTTTCGCCAGAACCCTATCATGCTGGCTGAATTCCAGCCTCCAGCACTGTGAGAAATAAATTTCTGTCATTTGTATGCAACCCAGTCTGTGTTACTTTTTTTATAGCAGCTGAAATGGACTAAAACAGGGCTAATAAATGAATTCATCAAGCTGCTATACACTAGCAAGGAACAACCCAAAGAATGAATTAAGAAAATAATTCCATCCACAATACCATAAAAAAAAAAAAATACTTAGGATTAAGTTAACCAAGGAGCCAAAAGACTTGCTCAATGAAAATTACGAAACTTTGCTGAAGGAAATTCGAGAACACATAAATAGTAGAGCATCTCATGTCCATGGATTTGAAGGCTGAATACTGATAAGGCAACAATGTTACCCAGAGAGGTCTATAGGTTCCACATAATCCTTACAAAATCCCAATGGTGCTTTTGCAGAAATACAAAAGCCCATCCAGAAATTCATATAGAATCTCAACGAAATAGACAAAATACTCTTGAAAAAGAAGAACAAAGTTGGACAAATTCTTCCTGATTCCTGACTTCAGAACTTATTACAAAGCTACGGCACTCAAAACACCGTGGTGCTGCCATACAGACAGACACGTGGACCAGTGGAATCGCACAGTCGGAGCAGAAATACGGGGAAGGCAGTGGCACCCCACTCCAGCACTCTTGCCTGGAAAATCCCATGAACGGAGGAGCCTGGCGGGCTGCAGTCCATGGGGTCGCCGAGAGTCGGACACGACTGAAGTGACTTAGCAGCAGCATGGCTGGAGCACAATAAGCCCTGGCACACACGGTCAGTTGGCGTCGACTGGTTTTTGATCAGCATGCCAAGACCATTCTGTGAGGGAAAGAACAGTCTTTTCAACAAATGGTCCTGGGAAAAAAATTGATACCCACAAGTAAAAGAGTGAAGTTAGACTCTTATCTGACACCATATATGAAGATTAGATCAAAGGCTCCAATGTAAGAACTAAACCAATGAAACTCTTAGAAGAAAATTAGCAGGAAATTCTTGTGATGTTCTATGTGTCAATGATTTTTGGATATGGTACCAAAAGCACAGGCGGCAAAAGAAAATTGATAAATTGGGCTACATCAAAATTCAAACGTCTTTGCATCAAAGACAAGACCAACGAAATGGATAAGATATTTGCAAACCATATGTCTGATTAGGGATTAGTATTCAGAATACTGTTGTTCGGTTGCTAAGACATGTCTGACTCTTTGTGATGCCCTGGACTGCAGCATGGCAGGCCGCCCTGCCCCACACTGTCTCCTGGACTCTGCCCTAGTTCATGCTCATTGAGTCGGTGATGCCATCCAAGCATCTCATCCTCTGTCGCCCTCTTCTTCTCCTTCAGCCTTTCCCAGCATCAGGGTCTTTCCCAATGCGATGGCTGTTAGCATCAGGTGGCCAAAGGACTGAAACTTCAACTTCAGTGTCAGTCCTTCCACTGAATATTTAAGACTGGTTTCCTCTAGGATTGACTGGTTTGATCCCCTTGCTGTCCAAGCAACTTTCAAGAGTCTTCTCCAGCACCACAGTTTGAAAGCATCAGTTCTCCTGCCCTCGGCCTTCCTTACGGCCCAGCTCTCACACCTGTACATGACCAGCAGAAAGACCACAGCCTTGAGTGTGCAGATCTTTGTCGGCAAAGTGATGTCCTCGCTTTTTATACACTGTCTAGGCTTGTCGTAGCTTTCCTTCCAAGAAACAGTCGTTTAAGTTTTGACTGCAGTCCCCCTCTGCTGTGATTTTAGAATCCAAGAAGAGAAAACCTGTCCCTCGCTTCCACATTTTCCCCTTCTATTTGCCATGAAGTGATGGGGCTGGATGTCATGATCTTAATTTTTTAATACTGAGTTTCAAGTCAGCTTTTTCATCCTCCTCTTTCAGCCACATCAAGAGGCTCTTTAGTTCCTCTTCACATTCTGCCATCTTCACATTAGGTATCATTTGCATATCTGAGTTCTGACAAAACGTGGTCCACTGGAGAGTCAGAATGTTAAGAACTCCTAAAACTCAATAACAACAAAAAAGAAACAACCGAACTCAAAAAACCAACCAACCAACAAACAAACAAACCTGAGCCAGGGACTTGAATAGACATTTCTCCAAAGAAGATATCCAAATAGCTAATTAGCACATGAAGAGATGCTCGACCTCAACAGCCGCTAGAGAGGTGCACATCAAGGCCTTGGTGAGACGCCACTTCATAAATGTCGGGCTGGCTGTTATCAAAAGGAGGGCTTCCCAGGTGGTACTAGTGGCAAAGAATCTGCCTGACAATGCAGGAGACACAGGAGACTCAGTTCGATCCCTGGTCAGGAAGATCCCCTGGAGGAGGAAACGGCAACCCGCTCTAGTATTCTTGCCTGGAAAATTCCCTGGACAGAGTAGGGCTGCAAAGAGTCAGACCTGACTGAGCAAGTGAGTATATCTTGTTTATTAAAAAAGGGGACAGGGACTTTCCTGGCAGTCCAGTGGCTAAGACTCTATGCCCCCAGCGCAGGGGGCCCGGGTCTGATCCCTGGTCAGGGAAATGGATCCCACAGCTGCAGCGGAGTTTGCATGCTGCAGCTGAAAAGATCTGGCATGCCGCAACGCAGACATGGCGCAGCCAGATAAACACTTAAAAAATAAAGAAGCGGGAAAATAACAAGCGTCGACAAGCATGTGGAAGAGTTGGGGCCTTTGGGCACTGTTGCTGGGGTGTAAGATGCTTCTGTGTTTGGTGAGTCCTCAGAAGTTAAACACAGACAATACGACTGAGTATTCCTAGGTACAGACCCAGAGGAACTGAAGGCAGGGGCTCCTATATTTACACCTCTCTGTGGACAGTTGCCTTATTCCCAACAGCCAACAGGTGAAAAGAACCCAAGCGCCCATCAAGGGACGAATGTGTGAAATGTCGTATATTCACACAATAGAGTACTATTCAGCCTTAAAAGGGGAAATTCTGACACAAGCTACCACGTGGATGAAACTTACATTGTGCAGAGCAAATAATCCAGTACCAAGAGGACCCGGAAGAGTCAAATCCACAGAGGCGGGAAGCAGGGTGAGACCAGGGCCCAGGGGAGGGGAAGGGAGCTGTTTAACGGGTACAGAGTTTCTGAGGGATGATAAAAGTGTTCCAGAGATGATGGCGGTGACGGTCACACACCAGGAATGTGGCACATTTTGTTACGTGTGAGTGTGAGTGAACTCCAGGAGACAGTTAAGGACAGGGGACCCTGGCGCGCTGCAGGGCAGGGAGCTGCAAGGAGTCGGGCGTGACTCAGCGACTGAGCGACGCTTCACAGGCAGATGGGAGACAGAGCCACGGTCCCCGACGGTCCCACGCTGTGCGTGCTCCAGTAGCTTGCACCCAAGTTCACGGGAAGCCCTGGCTCCTCCCCTCATCCAACCTCGCCCACCGTGTCCCGCCTCCTCTTGCCAGGTGCCTTCAGACCCTTCAAGGGTCACCTTCATTCCTGCCACAGGGCCTTTGCACCTGCCGCTTCCTAAGCAGAAGGCTGCCTCCTCCGTGTCCTTCTGCTCAACGCACCCTGCCCCACCCTTGGGCTGTGAGCTCCAGGGGGAGCTTGCTCTTCCTTGGCAGTGTCAGATCCCCAGGGCCCTGGGAGGTATCCCTCGCGGTGTGTCAGAATTTGCTAGAAGGCAGAAAGGAAGGCGGGAAGGAGAGTGGGAGGGGAGAGGAATCGGGCAAGGAAAGGGATTTGTGTGAGGACGGGAAAAGAGGAAGATGGGCAGGGACCCCTGAGGGGGAGCATCCTCATCTCCTGCAGCCCTGGGAAGGGCTAGGGGAGTGGGCACAGCCCTTCTCAGCGGGGGGAGTGCTCTGGGGACCGGGTCTCCCAGGGGGGCCTGATCGCCCCTCCCCCGCCTCCCCAGGCATAGACCTGGGCTGTCTGGACCCCATCTGGTCTGAGAAGGGTGGGTTTCCATTCCGCAGACGCCTGGCACTCTGGGGAGCAGAAGTCTGCAGCCCCAGGCAGCCAGACAGGCCCTGGGCAGGCCTAGAGTCAGCCAGGCCTTTGAGGCCCCAGGCTGTGCCCCATCGTCTGGGACCCTCCAAGGGGTGCAGTGCAGAGCCGGGCAAACCGCCGGCACTCAGCAAACGCCTGAGGCTTGACGCCTCCCAGCGCCCGCGGCCCTGACCTGGCGCTGCTGTGGTGGGAGGCAGGTGGGCAGGGAGGGATGAGCGGAGCAGGGCCCAAGCCTTGGTGGTGACCCACTCTGGGGCTTCCGGCAAGGCCAGGGGACTGGCCGGGGCAGCCCGGCTCTGGGCTCTGTCTGTGGGGGTCTCTTCTGCAGGCGGGATCTGGGCTGCCTGAGGCCCGTGGGCTGAGCACGGGGCAGGGCGTGCCCCAGGCAGGGCAGGTCTCTGGCACTTCCCGCGGCCTCCCCGAGCCCCAGGAGGCCTGGCCCCGGCCCCCTTCCCGGCAGGGTTGCACATCGCTTCCTTGTTCTTCTGTTCTCAGCTCTCTCAACTGTGAAGGGGCAAACTCGCTGAGCAAACAGGCTGGGCTCTGTAGCCGACATCCGGAATGTCTCAATCCTGCGACCCCGCCCATGGTGACCCTGCCCAAGGATGCTGATGGCGTGGTGGGGGGGGAGGGGCACAGGGCAGCAAGGGCTCACTCTTCCAGTGCATTTATGAGTGCCTACTGTGTGCCAGCCGTGAGCAGATGGGCCAGGGCCCAGCTACATGGAGCACTCCTTCCAGGGTGGGGTGGGGTGAGGGTGCAGAGGATAGCCTCTAAGCTTGAAGAGAATGCCCTCGAGTGACCAGGCGCTCAGCTGCTCCCACATGGTGGGGTTGGGGGTCGGGGCCACCCCGAGTGGCTGCAGGATTCTGGCCATGCAGGACGGCCGGAGGGGTGTGCTAGCTCTGACGGTGTCCAGCTGGGGTCAGGCTGGGGGCACAGACTGAGAGCTGGGCCTTCGGGGAGGCGGGAGAAGGCTGGGCACGGGGGCGCAGGCCGGGGACCAGATTCCCACTTCCTTCCTTCCTTCTTTCCTTCCTTCCTTCCAGAGGTCTGCAGTGTGCCCCCCGCCGTGCAGAGCCCTGTGTTTGCAGGGAGGCCGGGCACAGCTGCGGCCTGGGGACACAGGGGTGGTGGGGGCCCCAGAGCACCCCCAGGCCGGTCCTGTGGGGCCCTGCCTAGCCCTCCCCCAGAGACCCCTCCCCCAGAAGCCCCTCCAGCTGTGCTCTCTGCCGCCGGGACCCCTTGGTCCCTGAGAGAGAACTTTGGAGACCACGCAGCCCCAGCCCAGGGGGTGACAGTGAGCGGGGGGCAGGAGGCAGCCTGAGCTCCCACTGAGACCCAGAACCCAGGTCAGCAGGAGGGCCCCCCGCCCAGCTTTCGCTGGGGCCAGAGGCACTCCGGAGACACCAGGAGCCAAGAGGAGAAGCAGGGCCTGCAGGGCCCTTGGCCAAGCTGAGGGCGGCGGGGTGATGGCGGCCAAAGATGCCCACAGCTTTAAGGCGGGTTTTCCCTTTGCCCCAGAAATTCCACATCTATGGACTCACTGGGGAGACGCAGGCGGGGTGGCCGAGGGAAGAGGGTCCAGGTGCTGAGTGTTCGCCACGCAAACCTGGAGACCGCCCCCCCAGCGGGCAGGTCGGGCACCCCCGGGCCTTCCGAGCTCAGACACGTCAGGTTTGCGGTCAGGAGCCCAGTGCGAGCCAGAGGAGGAGCCCCGGGGAGAGAGGCGTGGCTGGGCTGAAAGAAGGGCGCTGCGGGGCGAGTCGGTGCCTGGGGCGGGGGTCACCATCGAACCGCCACCACCAGCCACGCCGGCCCGGGGAGCTGGGCCTTCAGGGTTCTCATCTGGGACGGGCGCTGGGGTCTGGAGAACCCCAGCCCCAGGGTGCCCCGTCAGCCCTGCTGGGGGCCAGGAGTACGCTCCTGTGAACATGGGTCCCTGCTCAGCCTGTTGTTGGCGGGGGACCCGGGTGGGGAGGGAGCGGCAAGCCCTGAGGATGGGCGCCCCAGCCCGCTGCGGGGATTGGCTCCTGGCCTGCTTTCGGTTTGACCCTCACCCCACGCCTAAGGCCAGTTTCCCCTTGAATTCGAACTTGGTGATGGGGAGGAGCCCAGAGACCTGGACGGGTCCTGCTGGCTGGGCTGGGGCCTTTGGGACCCCTGCGAGCCTGGGGACAGGCGCTCCCCCGCCCACAGCCTCCGCACTCCTGTGGGGCGCAGGTGTCCGGCCCTCCCCGCTCCTCGGGAGTGGCGCCCCCACAGCCTCCTCCTCTGCATGGGGGCGCTGCCCGGGCCCAGGGTCTACCCTCATCTGGCCCATCGCCACCCTGTCGGGAGCGGGCGCAGCAGCAGCGGGCCTGGGTGGTCACAGTGACCCTGCTCAGGGGGCTCCGCCAGCCCCCCACCCCCTCCCTCTGACTCTCAGATGCTGCTAGGGGGTGGGACGGGGAAAAGTGGGGGGGTCCCGTGTCTCTGGGGCCCAGAACCACAAATCCCTCCTCCTCCGGGTTCTTGCGTGCCACAGCCCTCCCCAAGAGCAAACACACGCAGCTGTCGTGGGGGAGGACCGTGCCCTGCGTGGCCAGGAGCCGGGCTCGGGGCCAAGGCCTTTTGCTACATAAGCCCCGGGGCCCCCAGGGGAGCGAGCATCGTGCCCCACTCCCTCTGGCCGCCCGCCCACCACGCCAGCCCCAGGATGGGTGCCCCGAGCGGGTGCCCAGTGCTGCTGTGGGCCCTCGTGGCCCTGCTCTCGGCGGGCACGGCAGGTAAGGGTGCAGCCCCTCACTCTCCCCGCACAGCAGAGGTGGCCCCCGCAGGCGCATAGTGGGCAGCGTGTCCTCCACGGGGCCCTGCGTGTCCTGGACTCCTGGGCAGCCTGAGCTGGGAGAAGTTAGAACCTCAGGGGAAACCGAGGGTCTTGGCTTCGGGGATGGGAGGGGCTGGCGCCGGGTGAGGGGTCTGGGCCGGGGGTCTCTCTGGTCTCTGTGGGGTCCCCCACCACCATCGCGGAGCCGAGCGGGCAGAGTAAGCACAAAAGGCGCCCGCGGGGGCTGCACTTCCCGCTCTGCCCTCAGCGCCGGCCCAGGCAGTAGCCTCCAGGCAGCCCCATCAGACCCTCGGCTGTTCCAGGAGCCACACCTGCCCTGTGGCCTTCCTTGCCCTCCTCGCCTGCAGCCGCCCATCTGGCCCCAGAGCCAGGGAAGCACCAAGAGCCTAACACTCACTGTCCACATGAGAGGTGCTGCCGGGGGAGGCAGCGCCCAGCGGGGCTGGCCTGGGCCCGGGCCCCGCGGTCACTCCTGCAGGCCCCCCATTCTCAGGGGTCTGGGCAGCCAGGCACTGCCTGAGGCCCTCTCCACCGATGGAAAGGAGGCGGTGAAGGGGTGGGCAGACAGTCTCTAGAGTCTCTGCCCCAGGCCGCCTTTCTTGGAGGGCGGGCAGGCCTGGGGTGGGGGCTGAACCGTGGCAACTCCTGGTGAGGGTACCAGCTGCTGCCTGGCGTCTGCTGTGCGGTTCGTGTGCCCAGCTGGCCTGTCTGGCCAGCCGTGGCCCTGCTCAGCCCCGGGGCAGCAGGCCTGCGGTGAGCACACTCCCCTTCTCTTGTTGAGGGCAAGTCCTCCGAATGGGGCTCCTTCCTGCTAGAGGGAGACTCTCACCATGGCGACCGTGACGTGGGAGAGGCCGCAGGGAGACCTCAGTTCCCTGAGGACCTGGATCCAGGCGGCCTGGGCGAGAAGCAGGAATCCTGGCCACGTGCCCACCGGGGCCTCGAGGCGGGACGCAAACTCCCCTCGGCCCTTGCCTTCAGGGAGAAATGCACTTCTCAGGCAGGCTAAAGCTGTAAATGAAGGCACAGAGCTTGTTATTAGGGCCACAGCCCGACGCGTGGGGACGCGCACAGAGAAACGCTTTGTTTAGTTACGACAGAGACCAGGCAGGAGTTCCATACGCCCCAACCCCTCCCCAGAAAGGGCGCAGGCGTCCGCACAATGAGGGGCATCAGCCACACGTCCAACTCTGCGGCCCCGTGGACTGTAGCCCTCCAGGCTCTCTCCTCTGTCCATGGGATTCTCCAGGCAAGAAGGCTGGAGTGGGTTGCCACTCCCTTCTCCAGGGGATCTTCCCGACCCAGGGATCAAACCCGGGTCTCCTGCATTGCAGGCAGGTTCTTTACCGTCTGAGCCCCAGGAAAAGAGGCAGTTAGTCCTTTACGGAGGGCAGTTTCTCCAGGGCTTTGCTCACCTTTGGCCAATTATCTGATTTCTTTCTCCACACGCTTAACCGCCCCAGGACCCTCCTGACACACGTGCACAACTTTCCTCCAAGACAGATTCGAGTCCAGGCCTAGGGAGAGCGTGGCACCACCCCCGGTGGGATGCCCCTCTGGTGGGGGGTGCCCCTCTGGTGGAGGCGCCCCTCCTTTCGCCCTCAAGGAGCCTTTCTGCGTGTGTGCAAGTGTCTCCCTTGCCCCAGGGGTGGGAAATATGTGGCCCCAGTCTCCCTCAGACGGGGCTCGGCCCCTCCGCCCCTGCGGTGGGTGTTGCAGTGTCCTCAGGACACAAAGCTGCTCCTGTCGTTAATCCATCTCCGAGCGTAGACAGGAGGCCGACAGAAACGTCAGCCTGGATCCCGTGTATCCACCGCCGCGCGCTGGTGTCCCCTGGGCTGAGCCCCCGTGGGGTGGGGTGTGAGGTTGGCCCTGAGTGGAGGGGCTTCCTGTCGGGGGATGTGTGCCCAGACTGCAGTAGATGGGGTGGGTGGCGGTGGGCATCTCCCTGGCCGAGCTCTGGACCAGCCAGGTTCACAGATGGTCATCTGGCCCCAGAAGGGGTGCCGTGTGAGCCTGTCCGTGTGCCCCTGGTTTCTCGACCGGGGGGTGGGTAAAACAGCGGGCACATGCAGGAGAGGCTGCGGGCCTGGGGTTGGGGCCAGGGGTCAGGGGTCAGGGTGGGCAGGGAGAAGTGTGGTCAACAGGGCCCTGAGGAGGAGAGAGAAGCGCCGGGCCAGTGCCCACGGCCTCCGGGCCAGTGTTCCAGCCGGAAGGCAGTGTAGGGAGGGAGCCGAGCCTGGTGCAGCGGCTGCAGAGCCGGCTCAGCGCCCCTCGCCGGGCAGCACCCCTCCAGGGACACGCGGGCCTCCGGGCCTCACCTCCGTCTCCCCAAGCAGCACAGGCTGGGAGGAGTGGGGAGAGCCCTACCGATGTGAGGAAGGAATTCTAGGGCTGTGTGTGTGGGGTGCCCCGGGCCAAGCCTCACAGAGAGGGGCCTGGAGGGGGCTCAGTCTTGCCCACCGAGGTGGCGGGGGCACCTGGACCCAGGAGGGGCGCCCCCGGTGGGGGACACAAGGTTCCTTGGGCCCCCAGACCTCCTGCCTGCGTGGGGCTGGGGGCTCAAAGGCAGAGCTGGCTGTAGTCTTGAGTTTCTGCTAAGTCATGCCCGGGAGCCTCTCCAACCTGTGTGTCCTTCTCCCCACAAAGCCAGGCTTTGTTCTTCTCCGAGGGGTGTGTGGAGGGGGCCAGACGCTCTCTCTGGGGTGGCCTGGGGTCAGTGAGCCGACACCCTTTCCTGATTCCTTCTACCCCAGCCACAGTGAGGCACACACCATGCAGATGGGGGGCAGTCAGCTCTGGCCATGGGGCGCGGTTCCCACGGCTGCCAGCCTGCAGCCTCGGAGACCCCGCCGTCCCGGGGCAGGGTCCTGATGGCCAGCTTCTCATGGACTCCCACTCCCTTTTCCTGCAGAGACCCAGGACGGCGTGCACCAGAGCTGGACAAGTCAGCAGCCTGAGATGACTGGTCAGAGGGTGGGCGTGGCAGGGAGGGCCTGGCACGGAGCCGGCAGGGGGTCCCCTTTCCACATCAGCTTCGTGCCACAGAGACCCCCCCGGACTCGTCTGCCCACAGGAGGGGGCAGCAGAGGGCCCTGAGAAAACAGACACTGAGCAGAGAGGCTCAGACACACTCACACACACGCGTGTGCTTGCGTTTGCCCACCCGCGCTCGCATGCTCACACACACACCAGCAGGGACACACTCAGACCTGGGCAGGAGTGTGTTGTGGGCAGACGGGGAGCGTCCTACGGGAACAGCGTTCATCCTGGGCTCCCTGGGCTGGGTCAGGCTGGCCTGCGGCCCCCTGCTGCCCCAGGGGAGCCAGTGAGGGGTCCTGGGGGTGGCGATGGCGGCTGGTCCCCACCTGGCCACGTTCGGGGTGTGACCTGGCTCCCTTCACAGCCCGGCACCTGACCTTCATCCCGCCCATCACTGTCTTCCCCACCATGAGCCGTAAGTGGACGCCGCCCATGGCCCACAGGGTTGGGGGTGTTTGCCAGCTTCTGGGGTGGTCACAGACCTGGGGATAAAGCCGGGACAGTGTGGGCAGCTGAGCAGCTAGATGGCCTTGGGCGCCTGCCCTGTGGATGGTTCTCCTGGGGGCCAGCCCAGGTGCTTGGGTGAGGCCCTCAGGGTTGGGCAGGGGCGAGAATCCAGGGCAGAGGGGAGCGAGGAAGGGGGCAGTGGCTCCCCACCCCACACAGGGGCCTGGCCCCAGGGAAGGTCGCCCCCCTACCACCACGCACTCCCCACAGCCCTGAACGCAGCCCACGGCGGGCGGGTGTGCAGCACGTGGGGCGACTTCCACTACAAGACCTTCGACGGCGACGTCTTCCGCTTCCCCGGGCTGTGCAACTACGTCTTCTCCGCGCACTGCGGCGCCGCCTACGANCAGCCCTGAACGCAGCCCACGGCGGGCGGGTGTGCAGCACGTGGGGCGACTTCCACTACAAGACCTTCGACGGCGACGTCTTCCGCTTCCCCGGGCTGTGCAACTACGTCTTCTCCGCGCACTGCGGCGCCGCCTACGAGGACTTCAACTTGCAGCTCCGCCGCGGCCTGCTGGGCTCCAGGCCCACCATCACCCACATCGTCCTCAGATCACAGGGGCTCGCGCTGGAGGTCTCCAACGGCTCGGTCCTCGTCAACGGGTGGCGGTGAGCACAGCCGGGGTGCGGAGGGGCCCGGCTCCAAGGTGGGCGGGGGTCGGAGCTGGCGGGGAGGGGGCCGGACGCGAGGGAGCACCGGACTCTTGTCCAGGGTGGAGCTGCCCTACAGCCGCGCGGGACTCCTGGTGGAGCGGAGCAGCGCCTACGTCAAGATCAACATGCGGCTGATGCTGACCTTCATGTGGAACGGAGAAGACAGCGCCCTGGTGAGGGTGCCCACGCCTCCCACCGGGGGGGCCCCAGGGCCTGGGTGGGGGGTCCCCAGGGGCTGGGTGGGGGGGCCAGCAGAGACTGGAGCTGCCCCTCCCCTGTCCCCAGCTGGAGCTGGACCCCAAGTATGCCAACCAGACCTGTGGCCTGTGCGGTGACTTCAACGGGCTCCGGGCTGTCAGCGAGTTCTACGCCCACAGTGAGTGCCCCGGGTCCAGGCGTGGCGGGTGGCCGACCCCAGCACGGTCCCTGGGAAGCTGGAGGTGCAGGGGTGGGTCTCACTGGGGTGCTGGGCAGGGGTCAAGTCAGGGGTGTCAGCGGTTCCAGGGATGCCTCAGAGGGGGTTTCGGGGGGTCCCAGGCACAGGCGGGAGCTCTATCCCCAGAGCCCCCACGGGCTCCGGGCTGTCAGCGAGTTCTACGCCCACAGTGAGTGCCCCGGGTCCAGGCGTGGCGGGTGGCCGACCCCAGCACGGTCCCTGGGAAGCTGGAGGTGCAGGGGTGGGTCTCACTGGGGTGCTGGGCAGGGGTCAAGTCAGGGGTGTCAGCGGTTCCAGGGATGCCTCAGAGGGGGTTTCGGGGGGTCCCAGGCACAGGCGGGAGCTCTATCCCCAGAGCCCCCAGGGTCTGCAAGGAGGCCTGCTCTCTGCAGACGCCAGGCTGACCCCGCTACAGTTTGGGAACCTGCAGAAGCTGGATGGGCCCACAGAGCAGTGCCAGGACCCTCTGCCCTCTCCCACTGCTGACAACTGCACAGATGAGGTGCGCGCCCCCCCGTGGTGCCCCAGACACAGGCCCGCAAGAGGGGCACCAGGGGCCAGGGAAAAGCCCTTCCGATGAGCTGGGTGGGTCCCACCTCCGCAAGTGGCCTAGGGGCTCCAGGATCCCCGAAATCAGTGGAGCCCAGCAGCTGTGAATGAGGCCCTGGAACTGATCAGGGTGGGGGCTGAAGGAGGGCGGTCATCAGCAGGTCGGGGCTGACCCCGCTGGGGCTGCCGTGGGGGCCGGGGGGCAGGCCCCTCTGCCGCCCCTTCTCCGCAGGGTGGGGTCTACACCCTTCCTGGGCAGGTGTGTCCTGCAGCCCAGGGGGAGTGGGGGGTCAAGGGTCACAAGTCACCAAGCTGACTCCACACCGAGCATGGCAAGGTGTCAGGGGTTGAGAAGGATGGGGGGGTAGGTGGACAGCGGGCCAACTGGGTGGAGGCCTGGATGGACAGACAGACAGAGCGGTGGAAGGAGAGGTGGGTGGGGAGACGGATGAGAGGATGAACGGTGAGGGGTGAAGGGGCCTCGGGGGAGGGGCTCCCTGGCCTGGGAAAGGCTGCAGGGTGGGGTCCCTGCATGAGCTCCAGGGAGGACACAGCCTCCGTCCTGTCTCCCAGGAGGGCGTCTGCCGCCGCACGCTGCTGGGCCCTGCCTTCGCTCCGTGCCATGGGCTGGTGGACGTCGAGGTGTACGTGGCCGCCTGCAGCCAGGACCTGTGCCGCTGCCCCACCTGCCCCTGCGCCACCTTCGCCGAGTACTCCCGCCAGTGCGCCCATGCTGGGGGGCAGCCGCAGAACTGGAGGGGCCCCGACCTCTGCCGTGAGTGCCCGGGGAGGTGGCCCCGGGCCCGACACCTGGCCCCTGGCTGGGGACCCCCGGCAGGCAGAGCCCCTTGGGGGCCCACAGCGAGAGGAAGGCAGGAGACCAGGGGGTGGTGCAAGGCCTGGGCATCCGGGGCCCATTGGGTGGCCCTGGCCCATTGAGCAGGGCTCCCCCTGAACCCAGGTGGGGGCTGGAGGCTGTCCCCAGGGGCATGGGCCCCACGCTCCCCTCCCCTCCCGCCTCACCCAGAAGACAGCGAGCCGGGGCAAGAGGCCCTGTCTACCGGACCCTTGGTGGACATGGCGGGTCGGGGAGGGGTGGCTTCCTGGGCCAAGCACTGCCTGCCCCCCGCAGCCCAGACATGCCCCCTGAACACTCAGCACCAGGAGTGCGGCTCGCCCTGCGTGGACACCTGTTCCAACCCCGAGCGCTCCCAGCTGTGCGAGGACCACTGCGTGGACGGCTGCTTCTGCCCCCCAGGCAGGTGCTCCGGGCCCTCGGGGATGGCCCCCCGACGTCCTCTGCCCCCTCCCCGTGACTGCCTCCCATCAGTGTCTCCCAACCCCCGCTGAGAACTCATGCCCCACCCCGCAGACACGGTGCTGGACGACGTCACCCACACGGGCTGCTTGCCCCTGTGGCAGTGCCCCTGCACCCACGGCGGCCGCACCTACGCCCCCGGGGCTTCCTTCAACACCAGCTGCAGCTCCTGGTAGGCCCTGGCCCCCGCCCACGGCACACCTGCTCCGGGGGACTTTGGCAGTGCCAGGACCTCCCGTGCCCAGGCACCTGCTCCGTCCAGGGTGGGTCCCACATCTCCACCTACGACGAGAAACTCTACGACGTACACGGGGACTGCAGTTATGTCCTCACCAAGGTGAGCCGCGCCTGCTGCGCCTCCCGAGGCCCTTGGCCCCTAGCTGCCCCGGGGAGGGTCCCCCGATGGCCCTCAGAGTGGTGAAGCCCCCGGGGTTCCATTCCCAGAAGCTCACACTCGTGGGGCCCGGAGACAAGCGGTCCCGAGGTGACCGCATGCGAGTTCCCCACCCCTGCAGGGGCCTCCCAGGCATGGGGCTCCCTGCCGGGTGGGGGGCCGACCACCCAGAACGTGGGGTGTCCTGCCCCGTCAGGTATGTGCGGACAGTGCGCTCACCGTGCTGGCCGACCTGCGGAAGTGTGGCCTGACGGACAATGAAAACTGCCTCAAAACAGTGACGCTGAGCTTGAACGGAGGGGACACGGTGAGGCCCCAGCTGGGGGCTGGGAGGGTGGGGCAGCGGTTCCCCGCTGAGGCGCCAGGCTGGCCCCTCCCCTCACTGACCGCAGCCCTGCCTCCTCTCGCCAGACCGTCCAGATCCAGGCCAACGGCGGGGTGTTCGTGAACTCCATCTACACCCAGCTACCGGTGTCTGTGGGTACGTGGCCCCGGGGAGCCCTGTGAGGCCAGGCGGGGCCTCCAGGTGGCGGCACAGAGCCAGCCCGGCCCTTCCCAGGTCTATGCGGTTCTCGGCCGCATGGTGGGGGGGCCGCACGGCGGCTCTGTGGGGACCCGCGTGGCACCCTCTCAGTGCCCGGCCCCACGGGAGGGTCAGCGGTCGTGATCACAGGCACGCGCGAGCTCCGGCCTGGCTCCTGGGCCCTGGAGGCATGGCCGGGGCTCCTGCCAGGCGGTCCTGAGGCCCAAGACTCGGGCTGCTCAGCACGGCCAGCCTCTGACCGCCCCCCACCCCCGCAGCGGGCGTCACGGTCTTCAGGCCGTCGTCCTTCTTCGTCCTGGCGCAGACGGGCCCCTGGCTGCAGCTGCAGGTGCAGCTGGTGCCCCTCATGCAGGTGTTCCTCCGGCTGGACCCCGCCTACCGCGGCCAGATGTGCGGTGAGGCTGGTGGGGGCCGGAAGCGGACGGGCAGCCAGGGTGGGGCCGCGGCCTGGGTGGGGCCGCGGCCTGGGAGGCAGCTGCTCCCGGGACGGCAGCTGGGAGGGTGGAGCGCAGGGCACGCTGCCCTCATGGCGGGCTTAGCATGGGGGCTGACCTCCCCGCTCCACCAGAGGTCATCTGCAAATAGTTCTGGAATCTCCCTCCCAGGACTCTGGTTGGGTGGGGTCACCTTCCGGTGGTCCCTGCAGGTGTGGGGAGCCTGGGCCGGACTGGGCGGCCCCCTGATGCCCACACCCCCCCCACCCCCCCGACCCCTGTCCCCAGGCCTGTGCGGGAACTTCAACCAGAACCAGGCCGATGACTTCCGGACCGTCGGCGGTGTGGTGGAGGCCACGGCCGCGGCCTTCGCCAACACCTGGAAGACCCAGGCCGCCTGCCCCAACGTCAAGAACAGCTTCGAGGACCCCTGCTCCCTCAGCGTGGAGAACGGTGTGTGTCCAGCAGCCCCGGGGCCCGTCTGGTGCCTCGGACCGCTCACACCCGGCGCTGCTCCATACGGAGGAACTCGGGGGGAAAGAAAGCCGCTCGCCTCGAGGGGGCTCCCACTCGACATGACGTCCAGCCCCACTGACCACCCCTCCTCTGTCCACAGAGAAGTACGCTCAGCGCTGGTGCTCCCGGCTGACCGACCCCCACGGCCCCTTCGCCCAGTGCCACTCCGCCGTGGACCCCAGCACCTACCACTCGGTAATGCCGCCTCCTGGCTCTGCCCTTGGGCCTGGGCCACCCACAGCGTCCCAGGGGCCAGGGCAACAGCGTCTGGGCCCAGCCGGTCTCCCGGGCTCTGTCCCCTCCCCCACTCACTCACGCACTCACTCACTCATTCACTCATAGGGGCTGGGCGGGTGGGCAGGTGCAGGGGCGGTGGTGTGGGAGGATGCAGTGAGCGCTGAGCCGCGCCCATGACTGCCGGCCGCATGCCCCCCAACCCCAGAGAACTACGCCCAGCACTGGTGCTCCCTGCTGACCCGCCCTGCCGGGCCCTTCTCGCCCTGCCACTCCGTTGTCAGCCCTGGGCCCTTCCACTCGGTGAGACCCCCGGCCTGCAGCCAGGGTGGGGCGGGGTGCCTGAAGCAGGACGGTCCACACCTCCATGGCCACGGGTCAGGCCCGTTCGAGGGACACAGCCATGGACGGTGTGTTTGTTGCCTGGGGTGGCCGTGACACAGGACCGCAGACTGGGTGCGGGGTGGGGGGCGACAGCTGGAGGCCGCTACCCCGCACCCCAGGCCTGGATCACGGAGCTGGCAGGACCCCAGGGCCTTCCTGCCTCCCTAACCTCTGGGGCCGCGAGGCGGCCCCGCCCTCTGCTCGTCTCCACGAGGACCCAGACCTGTGCGTCTGCGCGCAAAGCTCCCCTCGTGGGGACACCGGGCGTGCTGGTTGAGACCCACCCCAGTGACCTCACCTGAGCTCCCGCACACCTGCAAGGAGCCTGTTTCCAACAAGGCCACGTTCACAGGCCCGGGGGCCTGACAGGGAGACACTCTTCTCGGGGACGCAACTCCACCCATGACACCTGGCTCACAGGCCACCCTTTTGGAAGCCAAAACCCTCACGGGCAAAACCCTCCTGTCCCGGGGCATGCGTGTCCACGGCTGGAAGACCCAGGCCCACTTTGGGAGTGCTGTGGGCCTGCCAGCATCCTCCCCCCACCGCCCTACCTCCAGCTTTTGCCTTTAGTCTGCCCCCGCAACCCACGCTCCTCATAGGCAACCCAACCTGTGACGGATCCAGAATCCCAGCTGGACGCTGTCCTGGCCCCACGCAGAGCCGTCCGTCCATCCTGTCCCTGTGCAGCCTGGCCTCCCCCGTCCCTCAGGGCAGCGTGTCCACTCCCCCTGAATCCCATAGCCTTACGCCCAGCTTGGGGCTGCCCCATGTCTCCGGCCCAGATTGGGGTCCCAGGAAGGATGGACAGGGAGAGGAGGGTCTCTGGTGGGCTGGGGTCCCTGACGCCCCATGCGCCCCCAGAACTGCCTGTTCGACACCTGCAACTGTGAGAAGAGCGAGGACTGCATGTGTGCGGCCCTGTCCTCCTACGTCCGGGCCTGCGCCGCCCGTGGCGTGCTGCTCCGCGGCTGGCGGGACGGCGTGTGCAGTGAGTGTCCACCAGCCGGCTAGACGGGCGTGGGGGGGACTGGGCACCCCGGGACACCCCCTGCCGCGTGTCCTCAGTGAGAGCTCAGGCCTCTCCCCACCCCGAGGGGGGAAGCCGAGCCTCGGGCCACTCCAGCCCCAGTTTGGACGTGCCCGAGGTGAGCGGGGACAGGCCACCTGGCCGCTGACCTGCATGTCGCCTGCCCACCCCCAGCCAAGTACGCGAGCAGCTGCCCGAAGACCCAGAGCTACGCCCACGTGGTGGACAGCTGCCAGCCCACCTGCCGCGCCCTGAGCCAGCCTGACGTCTCCTGCGACGTGGCCTTCGTGCCCGTGGACGGCTGCGTCTGTCCCCAGGGCACCTTCCTGGACGACGCGGGCGACTGCGTCCCCGCCGAGGCCTGTCCCTGCTACTTGGGTGGCACCGTGGTGGCTCCTGGGGAGGTCGTTCACGACAACGGCGTGGTGTGGTGAGGGGCCTCTCCCCACGCCACTCTACCCCCACCTGCTTCACGCGGAAACACAGGGGCTCCTCTCGGAGCAGCCTTCACCCTGCCTGCCCCTCAGCCCTTCTGAGAGGGACAACTCCTCTGGCCCGGGGAGGTGTTCTGCGGGTCTGGAGCCCATGGAGGGCCGGCCTGTGTGCACTCCTGCCCTGGCCTCCCCGCTTCCCTGCTGCACGCCACCCCTACCCTCGCCCAAGTCCAGGGGCCTTGCTGGCACCTCCGCTCACTCACCCAGTGCCTTCGGGTGGGGGGTGGGGTCCTCACTGCAGCCCCACAGAAGGTGCCCGCCCCCGGCTCATGACAAGGCCCGGGTCCCGGGTGGGGTCTGGGTGGGGGCAGTGGGGCAGTGGCCCAGACTGCCCCCGCCCTCGTCTCTCGTAGCTCCTGTGTGAGTGGGAGGCTGAGCTGTCTGGGGGCCACGGAGCAGAGCGCAGGTGCGGCCTCCCCCGGACCTCTGCCCTTGGGGCCCCATGCCCCCCACGACCGAGGGGAGGCTGCGGCTGGCCGGGAGGCCCTCCCAGCGTGGCTGTCTCTGCAGGGTGCCTGGCCCCTATGGTGTTCCTCGACTGCAGCAACACCTCCGCGGACGCGCCGGGGGCCGAGTGCGTGCGAAGCTGCCACACCCTGGACGTGGACTGTGTGAGTCGGCCTGAAGGGCGTGGCTGTGCTGCCCGGGGGCCCAGGTGGGCCGCATCCCTGAGCTGGGCCAGAGGAACCGCTGACGTTCCCCCGCCTGTCCACAGTTCAGCACTCACTGCGTGTCGGGCTGTGTCTGCCCCGCGGGGCTGCTGTCTGACGGGAGCGGAGGCTGCGTGGCCGAGGAGGACTGCCCTTGTATGCACAACGAGGCCGCCTACAAGCCCGGGGAGGTCATCAAGGTCGACTGTAACACCTGGTGTGTGGCGGGGCCACGCAGGGGCGGTGCGGGCGGTCTGCTCTCCCTGGACCGTGCCCAGGGCCTGGCCTCCTCTGCCCAGCAGACGGCAGGGCCGGTTAAAGCCCCCCCGTGACTGCCTGCACCCCGGGCACTGAGGGTTGAGGGTGGGCCGGGAGACAAGACCACGAGCCAGGGTGTGGAGTGCGGGACCCCCGGGCCCCACGCTCCTTGCTTTGTGAACCCTGGAGCCCTGGGGGGCAGCACCACCTCCCACTTTACGGAAGAGGGGCGGGGCCCGCGGCCGCGTCACGGCGCCGCCCCCTTGCTCGCAGCACCTGCAGGGGCCGCAGGTGGCAGTGCACCGACCGGCCCTGCCTGGGCACCTGTGTGGCCTACGGGGACGGCCACTTCCTCACCTTCGACGGCGAGCGCTATGGCTTCGAGGGGAGCTGCGAGTACACGCTGGCCCAGGTGCGCGGCCCCTCCCTGCCCAGGGCCACAGCACGGGCG
This sequence comes from Kobus ellipsiprymnus, assembly GCA_006410655.1. Classification (NCBI taxonomy): domain Eukaryota; kingdom Metazoa; phylum Chordata; class Mammalia; order Artiodactyla; family Bovidae; genus Kobus; species Kobus ellipsiprymnus. Next base: position 817,707 of record SJYR01001251.1, read on the forward strand.
CCGGGGCCGTGAGCCGACCCTCTCCTCCCGCCCCAGGACCACTGTGTGGGCAGTGACACCACCAACGGGACCTTCCGCATCATCACCGAGAACGTGCCCTGCGGGACCACGGGCATCACCTGCTCCAAGGCCATCAAGATCTTCCTGGGGGTGAGGGAGCCTGGGCGCCGCCCCCTCCCTCTGCAGTCCTGTCCGAGCAGGGTCCTGACACCCGGGAGAGTCGTTCTCTCCTGGGTCTGGGCCTCCCTCTAGAGGCTCCAGGGGAGGGTCCTTCCTGCCTCATCCAGCTTCTGGGACTCCTGGCTTGTGGCCGCGTCCTCCCAGTCTCTGCCCTGAGCTCACACGGCCTTTTCTCTGCGTCCTTCCCCTGTCCTGTCCCTGGGTCTGGGCCCTCCTTAAATCCAGGATGGTCTCATCTCCAGACCCTTCACTTACCCCATCTAAGACCCTTTGCCCAAACCAGGGCACGCTTGTGGATTCCGGGGCTTAGAACTGGACACGTCTTTTGGGAGGCGGGCCTCCTTCAGCCCTCCACACCTGGGGATGGCCCCTTCTAGCAGAGGGAGGTTGGGGTTCACAGCAGAGTGCAGCTGCTGGCTGGGGGCGGTCCCGCCTGCTCCGAGGTGGGGAGGCGTGTGAGGAAGCAGGGGACCCAGGGGCTGAGAGGGGGCTGCACGCTTTCCTGCTGCCCTCTGTGCTCTGCGCTCCCCCCACTCCGACGGCCCCCAGGCTCCCCTCGGCCTCTGCTGCCCCCCAGCCTCTCACCTCAAGCTCGAGGATAATGCCAGGAGCTAGCTCACTCCTAATGCCAGCCCCATGCCTCATGCCCCCAAGCACCCTGGTGCCCGCCTGGGGAGGGGGCTCTGGCCCAGAGCTGGTCCCTCAGCTCCCTACAGGCGGCACCTCCCCATGCCCCTCTGCAGAGCTACGAGCTGATCCTGCGCGAGGGCACCCACAGTGTGCTGCAGCGGGGGCCAGGTGGAGACTTGCCCTACAGGGTCCGGTACATGGGCGTCTACCTGACTGTGGAGACCCACGGCGGCGTGGTTGTGTCCTGGGACCGGAAGACCAGCGTGATCGTCCGGCTGCGCCATGAGTACAAGGTGGGGGCCGCAGGCTGCGGGACCCCCGGGTGGGCGCAGAGCTCTCACTCCTAGAGCAGGCCCAGCAGCGTGGTCTGGCAGCTGACGGACTGCTGAGGGCTGGGCTGGGGGAGGGTGCAGGCACACGCCCAGGTCCCAAGGGGCCGTGTCAGTCCTGGGGGGAAGGCGCTCTTGGCTCCCTGGTCCCTGCACCCAGCCGCTCCATGCCCACTGGGCTAAGGCTCTATGGGCGAGGCAGGCACCTGCCCACTGCAGGACCCCGAGTGCCCCTGCCTTCCTGAAAGCTTGTTGGGTGCTGCCTGAGGGAGTGGGGTGCCCTGCAGCCGTGCCTCCAGGCCAGGCTCTGTGTCTCCCCCGGCGCTGCCCCACATGCCCTGTGCTGTCCCTGCAGGGGAGGGTCTGCGGGCTGTGCGGGAACTTCGACGACAACGCCCTCAACGACTTCACCACGCGGAGCCAGTCTGTGGTGGGCGACGTGCTGGAGTTTGGCAACAGCTGGAAATTCTCCCCGTCGTGCCCGGACGCTCTGGCCCCCAGGGACCCCTGCACCGCCAACCCGTACCGCAGGTCCTGGGCCCAGAAGCAGTGCAGCGTCATCAACAGCGCCACCTTCAGCGCCTGCCATTCTCAGGTGGGCAGGGTCGGGGTGGAACCTGCGTCTGGCCTGAGCTGGCCCTCTGAGGACGGCCTTGACCCCAACCACGGTGCGGGACACGCTGTGTGGCCCTCCCCCATGGCAGGTGCTGGCATCCCCAGGCCCACCCGGTGTTCCCTGACCACACTCAGCCTCACCCCCCTGGAAATTCCCGGGCCCCGAGGGTCACCTGTCCTCCCGCACATTCCCCGAGCTGCCAGCCCCCCACACGGACCAACCTCAGGGCGCCTCCAGCCCGGCCCAGCCCTGGGAGCAGAGACTCATGGCGGCCTCAGGCCCTTCCCCACAGCCCGTCCTGCTGCTTAGGGCCGCAGGGTGCAGCCGCTGACGCGGACCTCGGGCCCGGGCTGTGCACGGCGATGAGCAGGCAGCCAGTGGGACTGGTCTGCCCTGAGGCTGGCCGGCCTGTGTGAGGCCCCGAGGTCCTCCTGGATCGCAGCCCCCCACCTCCACACCACCCCCCAGTGCCCTGCCCGTTCAATCAGAAAATCCTTTGTGAAGTGACACAGCGGGCTCTGACTCATGGCACTGCCCATGGTGGCAAATGCAAGGCTTGGGCTCCCCGGCCTCTGCTGGCTGGGAGGGAGGACCGGGGCGGGGCACCCCCTGGCCCTGCGGAGACAGGACAGGTCACAGCAGGGTCACGGGGGGGCTGGCCTGTAGCTAAGTGAGGCGCCGAGCAGAGGCAAGGGAAGGGTGGCGGGGTGAGGCCGGAGAGGAGACAGGAGCCCCGAGGCGGCGCCCAGACGGCAGTGGGGCTTGCTCACGGGCCGCCGGCCGTCCAGGGGTTGCGGGTTGGTGCCTCTCGCTGAGCAGCCCCCGCCCCGCCCCAGGTCGACCCCACCAGGTACTACGAGGCCTGTGTGAGCGACGCCTGCGCCTGCGACTCGGGGGGCGACTGCGAGTGCTTCTGCACGGCCGTGGCCGCCTACGCCCAGGCCTGCCACGAAGCGGGCGTGTGCGTGTCCTGGCGGACCCCGGACGTCTGCCGTGAGTTGGGCTGTCCCTGGGGGTGGGTGGAGGTGCAGCGGCAGCCGCGCGGGGGCCTGGCGGGCATGTGTGCGCACAAGGACATGCGTGTACTACATGTGTGCATGCGTGCTCTTGTGTGTAAAAACCAGACAGACACATTGCCCCCAAAGGGGAAGGCTCCCTGGGGGCCAGTTCTGAGGGCAGGGATGAGGAGTAAGCCTGGCGCTCAGGGGGTGCAGCCTGGGATGCCTGGTTTCTGGGAGGGGGAGCCCGGCGGGCGCCCACAGCCTCTCTCCCCACCGCTCAGCTCTGTTCTGTGACTACTACAACCCACGCGGGGAGTGTGAGTGGCACTACCAGCCCTGCGGGGCCCCTTGTCTGAAGACCTGCCGGAACCCCAGCGGGCTCTGCCTGGTGGACCTGCCAGGCCTGGAAGGTGAGCACAGGCCTCTGTGGGGAGGCCACACCGCGTCACCCCAGGATAGCACACAGGCGAGGGGGCCAGGGGCTCCTGCCGCCCCATGTCCGCCCCTGGGACAGGGAGGCAGAGACGGGGGCTCAGCACACCGCCCGGCCCGAGCCGTGAGTCTTCTCCCCGCCCTGTCCACCCAGGCTGCTACCCCAAGTGCCCGTCCAGCAAGCCGTTCTTCGACGAGGACCAGATGAAGTGTGTGGTCCAGTGCAGTGGCTGCTATGACAAAGACGGGAGCTACTATGATGTTGGCACGAGGGTGCCCACCACAGAGAACTGTCAGAGCTGGTGAGCCAGAGTGGGTGCGGGGCGGGGCCAGGTGGGCACACTGACGCTTGTGCCCGGCTGGCTCTTAGCTCTTCTCTCTCCCTCCCCCAGTGACTGCACCTCCAGCGGCCTCCAGTGCACTCACAGCCCCGAGGGTAAGGGGGGCCCGGTTGGTTTGGGGCCCAGGAGCTGGGGGCGCAGACTGAGCCCTGTTCTTGTCTGTCTTTAGCCTGTACGTGCACCTACAAGGGCAGGACCTACGCCTACATCTTAGCTCTTCTCTCTCCCGCCCCCAGTGACTGCACCTCCAGCGGCCTCCAGTGCACTCACAGCCCCGAGGGTAAGGGGGGCCCGGTTGGTTTGGGGCCCAGGAGCTGGGGGCGCAGACTGAGCCCTGTTCTTGTCTGTCTTTAGCCTGTACGTGCACCTACAAGGGCAGGACCTACGCCTACGGGGACGTCATCTACAACACGACCGACGGGCTGGGCGCCTGCCTGGTTGCCATCTGCAGAGACAATGGGACCATCGTCCGGAGGGCCATGGAGTGTCCCGGAACCCCATCGACAACACCCTTCACCTTCACCAGCACCGCAACTCCACCCTCCACCACAGGTAAGCCTGGAGGGCATACCACTGGGCCTGCCTTACTGCCAGGGCCCTGGACCCTAACAGGGGTCTGGGTGCTGAGGGAGGGCCCAGGAAGCACCTGGCGCAGGTGTCCTGGATGCAAAGGATGGTCTGGGGCCAACCCTGGGGCAACGGAACATGAGTCACCCCTCCTCTGGGCATGGCTGGCAAGGATGCAGAGGAGGCTGATGGGGACCCCTGCCCTCTGCCCACAGGCTTGGTCCCCACCCCCTCCACTGTGTGCGTGTGGAAGGTCTGCCACTGGTCCGACTGGTATGACGGAGGCCATCCAGAGCCAGGCATGAGTGGGGGAGACTTTGAAACATTCGAGAACCTGAGGCAGAGGGGTCACCAGGTCTGCCTGGCCCCCGTGGACGTTGAGTGCCAGGCACAGCTATTCCCAGGCACGCCCCTGGAGAGGCTGGGCCAGAAGGTGGAGTGTAGCCGGGACAAGGGCTTGACTTGCCTCAACAGCGAGCAGAGCCCCCCGCTCTGTCACAACTACAAGCTGAGGGTCCTCTGCTGCGACTATGTGCCCTGTGGCACCAGCCAGCCTCCATCCTCCCAGACCATGACCACCGGAGGAACCACCCACCCAAGCACGGCAGTGCCCACCTCCCAGACCCCGTCCACCAAGCTGACCACAGCCACGACCCCAGAGGGCAGCAGCTCTGTGTCCCCGGCCACCACCGCCTGTGAGCCTCACTGCCACTGGACTGAGTGGTTCGACGTGGACTACCCCAAGTACGAGGAGGGCGGGGGGGACTTTGAGACCTACGAGAAGGTCAGGGCTGCGGGAGGGGCTGTGTGCAAGCAGCCCCGGGAGATAGACTGTGAGGCTGAGAACTACCCTGGCCTGACACCGGAGCAGGTGGGCCAGCGAGTGCACTGCGACGTCCGCTTCGGCCTGGTCTGCAGGAACGAGGAGCAACCGGGCCTGTTCAAGATGTGCGTCAACTACAGGATGCGTGTGCTGTGCTGCGACAGCCAGTGCACGCTGCCCACGGCCACCACGTCCCCCACGGCCACAGGCACCACCTCCACAGTGCCCACGGCCACCACCTCCACAGTGCCCACGGCCTCCACCTCCACAGTGGCCACGGCCACCGCCTCCATGGCCACAGTGCCCACGGTCACTGCCTCCATGGCCACAGTGCCCACGGCCTCTGCCTCCACAGTGCCCACGGCCACTGCCTCCACAGTGCCCACGGCCTCTGCCTCCACAGTGCCCACGGCCTCTGCCTCCACAGTGCCCACGGCCACCGCCTCCACAGTGCCCACGGCCACCGCCTCCACAGTGCCCACGGCCACCACCTCCACAGTGCCCACGGCCACCACCTCCACAGTGCCCACGGCCACCACCTCCACAGTGCCCACGGCCACCACCTCCACAGTGCCCACGGCCACCACCTCCACAGTGCCCACGGCCACCACCTCCACAGTGCCCACGGCCACCACCTCCACAGTGCCCACGGCCACCACCTCCACAGTGCCCACGGCCACCACCTCCACAGTGCCCACGGCCACCACCTCCACAGTGCCCACGGCCACCACCTCCACAGTGCCCACGGCCACCACCTCCACAGTGCCCACGGCCACCACCTCCACAGTGCCCACGGCCACCACCTCCACAGTGCCCACGGCCACCACCTCCACAGTGCCCACGGCCACCACCTCCACAGTGCCCACGGCCACCACCTCCACAGTGCCCACGGCCACCACCTCCACAGTGCCCACGGCCACCACCTCCACAGTGCCCACGGCCACCACCTCCACAGTGCCCACGGCCACCGCCTCCACAGCCACAGTGCCCACGACCTCCACCTCCACAGCCACGGTGCCCACAGCTACCGGCTCCACAGTGCCCATGGCCACCACAGCCACAGTGCCCACGGCCTCCACCTCCACAGTGCCCACGGTCACCGCCTCCACAGTGCCCACGGCCTCCACCTCCACAGTGCCCACGGCCTCCGCCTCCACAGTGCCCACGGCCACCACCTCCACAGTGCCCACGGCCACCGCCTCCACAGCCACAGTGCCCACGACCTCCACCTCCACAGCCACGGTGCCCACAGCTACCGGCTCCACAGTGCCCATGGCCACCACAGCCACAGTGCCCACGGCCTCCACCTCCACAGTGCCCACCGCCACAGTGCCCACGGCCAGTACCGCCACAGTGCCCATGGCCACCACCACCACAGTGCCCACGGCCACCACTGCCACAGTGCCCACGGCCACCATCTCCACTGGCACAGTCCCCAGTGCCTCTCCTGCCTCCAGCGCCACCTCCACTGCTGTGCCAACACCCACACAGACCAGAACACAGACGGGGAGCACAGTGGTGACTGGGTCCCCTGCCAGCAGTGCCACAACAGTGCCTGCCCTTTCCACGGGACTCACGACCCGAGGCACATCCTCGAGTCCAGGCCACACAAGCACAGTCCCAACATCTCCTCCAGGATCCACAGGGTCCACCACCCTGGGGACAGCCACGTCGGTCCTCCCAACGTGGAAAACCTCACAGGGGCCCACCTCGGTGTTGGCAACGACTCAAACCTCCACAGCTCGGCCGCAGACAGAAGCACCGCTGAGCACAACGGGCACCCCATCCACCCGGCACCCCACGACCAGCACCCCAGGCCCCGCTACGGCCACCACCGGGGCCACCACCAGCCAGGGCACGGCCAGCTGCCAACCCAAGTGCACATGGACAGAGTGGTTTGATGTGGACTACCCCAAGTACGAGGAGGGCGGAGGGGACTTTGAGACCTACGAGAAGGTCAGGGCTGCGGGAGGGGCTGTGTGCAAGCAGCCCCGGGAGATAGACTGTGAGGCTGAGAACTACCCTGGCCTGACACCGGAGCAGGTGGGCCAGCGAGTGCACTGCGACGTCCGCTTCGGCCTGGTCTGCAGGAACGAGGAGCAACCGGGCCTGTTCAAGATGTGCGTCAACTACAGGATGCGTGTGCTGTGCTGCGACAGCCAGTGCACGCTGCCCACGGCCACCACGTCCCCCACGGCCACGGGCACCGCCTCCACAGTGCCCACGGCCACCGCCTCCACAGTGCCCACGGCCACCACCTCCACAGTGCCCACGGCCACCACCTCCACAGTGCCCACGGCCACCACCTCCACAGTGCCCACGGCCACCACCTCCACAGTGCCCACGGCCACCACCTCCACAGTGCCCACGGCCACCACCTCCACAGTGCCCACGGCCACCACCTCCACAGTGCCCACGGCCACCACCTCCACAGTGCCCACGGCCACCACCTCCACAGTGCCCACGGCCACCACCTCCACAGTGCCCACGGCCACCACCTCCACAGTGCCCACGGCCACCACCTCCACAGTGCCCACGGCCACCACCTCCACAGTGCCCACGGCCACCGCCTCCACAGCCACAGTGCCCACGGCCACCATCTCCACTGGCACAGTCCCCAGTGCCTCTCCTGCCTCCAGCGCCACCTCCACTGCTGTGCCAACACCCACACAGACCAGAACACAGACGGGGAGCACAGTGGTGACTGGGTCCCCTGCCAGCAGTGCCACAACAGTGCCTGCCCTTTCCACGGGACTCACGACCCGAGGCACATCCTCGAGTCCAGGCCACACAAGCACAGTCCCAACGGGCACCCCATCCACCCGGCACCCCACGACCAGCACCCCAGGCCCCGCTATGGCCACCACCGGGGCCACCACCAGCCAGGGCACGACCAGCTGTCAACCCAAGTGCACGTGGACAGAGTGGTTTGATGTGGACTTCCCCACCTCGGGGGTCATGGGTGGAGACATAGAGACCTACGACAATATCCGGGCTGCAGGTGGCAAAATGTGCCCAGATCCAGAGAAGATCGAATGCCGGGCAGAGAGCTACCCCGAGGTCAGCATTGACCAGATTGGGCAGGTGCTCAACTGCAGCCTGGAGACAGGGCTGGTATGCAGGAACGCGGACCAGAGGGGGCCTTTCACCATGTGCTTCAACTACAACATCCGCGTTTACTGCTGTGATGACGTTCGACATTGCCCCACCACAGCCACCCCAGGCCTCCGGTCCACTTCCCTGCCCCCTAGCAGCTCCACAGCAACAGGGCCATGGCCCCCAATCTCCACCACGACCTGGTCCCCATTCTCTACCTCCAAGGTCCTGCGCACGACCCCGAAGCCAACTCTGACTGGTGCCCCCTCCACAGTCACTCTGGTAACTTCCCACATTCTTGAGTCCACCTCTGTGACCAACCTGCCCCCCAGCCCAGTGATGCCCACCACCAGGGCCACCACTCACACCCACTTCCTGCCACCCACAACCTCCAAGGGCACTACGCAAGTCACAGAGCTCCCCACCAGGCCCTCTGAGACCACGACCAGACCCCCAGTCACCACACTCAGCACAGGCCAGGCTACCTCCAGCACAGGGACGGGCACCAGAACCTCCCTGTCCCCTCCGGGGCCTGAGCCCAGCACCGCCTCACCGGGCACTACCCTGGGCACCCCCATCACCACCATGACCTCTGTGGCCACTTTGTCCTCCCCAAAGACCCACACCTCTGGGACCACCTTGGTCCCCACCACCACCACTGTGACAGGACCCTCCTCTACAGCGACCACTGAGAGGGTCTCCACCCTGACGAGTGTGACTGGACCCTCCTCCACAGCGATCACAGAGGGGGTCTCCACACCCACCACTGTGACTGGACCCTCCTCCACAGCGACCACCGAGAGAGTCTTCACCCCCACGAGTGGGACAGGACCCTCCTCCATGGTGACCACCGAGAGAGTCTCCACCCCCACGAGTGTGACAGGACCCTCCTCCACAGCGACCACCGAGAGGGTCTCCACCCCGACCAGTGTGACAGGACCCTCCTCCACAGTGACCACCGAGAGGGTCTCCACCCCGACCAGTGGGACAGGACCCTCCTCCACAGCGACCACCGAGAGGGTCTCCACCCCCACCAGTGTGACAGGACCCTCCTCCACGGCGACCACCGAGAGGGTCTCCACCCCGACCAGTGGGACAGGACCCTCCTCCACAGTGACCACCGAGAGAGTCTCCACCCCCACGAGTGTGACAGGACCCTCCTCCACAGTGAGCACCGAGAGAGTCTCCACCCCCACAAGTGTGACAGGACCCTCCTCCAAGGCAACCACCGAGAGGGTCTCCACCCTGACCAGTGGGACAGGACCCTCCTCCAAGGCGACCACGGAGAGGGTCTCCACCCCCACGATTGTGACAGGACCCTCCTCCAAGGCGACCACCGAGAGGGTCTCCACCCCGACCAGTGGGACAGGACCCTCCTCCACAGCGACCACCGAGAGGGTCTCCACCCCCACGAGTGTGACAGGACCCTCCTCCAAGGCGACCACGGAGAGGGTCTCCACCCTCACCAGTGTGACAGGACCCTCCTCCACAGCGACCACCGAGAGAGTCTTCACCCCCATGATTGTGACAGGACCCTCCTCCAAGGCAACCACCGAGAGGGTCTCCACCTTCACCAGTGTGACAGGACCCTCCTCTACAGCAACCACTGAGAGGGTCTCCACGCTGACAAGTGTGACTGGACCCTCCTCCACAGTGATCACAGAGGGGGTCTCCACACCCACCACTGTGACTGGACCGTCCTCCACAGTGACCACCAACAGGACCTCCACCCCCACCAGTGAGACAGGACCCTCCTCCAGAGCGACCACCGAGAGGGTCTCCACACCCACCAGTGGGACAGGACCCTCGTCCACGGTGACCACCAAGAGGGTCTCCACCCCGACCACTGTGACTGGACCCTCCTCCACAGCGATCACAGAGGAGGTCTCCACCACCACCACTGTGACAGGACCCTCCTCCACACTTACCACTGAGAGGACCTCCACCCCCACCAGGGTGACAGGACCCTCCTCCATGGTGACCACAGAGGGGGTCTCCACCCCCACCAGTGAGACAGGACCCTCCTCCACAGCGACCACTGAGAGGACCTCCACCCCCACCAGGGTGACAGGACCCTCCTCCACTGGGACCTCAGAAAGGGTGTCAACCCTCACCATTGTGACAGGACCCTCCTCCATAGTGACCACGGAGAGGTTCTCCACGCCCACCAGTATGACAGGACCTTCCTCCATGATGACTACCGAGCGGGTCTCCACCCCCACGAGTGTGACAGGACCCTCCTCCACAGGAACCACAGAGAGGACCTCCACCCTTACCAGTTTGACAGGACCTTCCTCCAAAGGGACCACTGCAAGGACCTCCACCCCCACGAGTGTGCCAGGACCCTCCTCCACAGTGACCACTGAGAGGGTCTCCACCCCCACGAGTGTGACAGGACCCTCGTCCACAGCGACCACAGAGAGGGTCTCCTCACCCACCAGTGTGACAGGACCCTCGTCCACAGTGATCACAAAGAGGGTCTCCACCTCCACGAGTGTGGCTGGACCCTCCTCCACGGCAGCCACCGAGAGGGTGTCCATCTCTAGTCCCTCTCCCTTCCTGGGGTCCTCACCCATGACCACCAAGCCAGACTTGTCCACAGGTTACGTGTTGACCACTCCACAGTGACCTCAGAAAGGGTGTCAACCCCCACGAGTGTGACAGGACCTTCCTCCATGGCAACCACGGAGAGAACCTCCACCCACACCAGTGTGACAGGACCCTTCTCCACAGCAACCACCGAGAGGGTCTCCACACCCACGAGTGTGACAGGACCCTCCTCCACAGAGACCACGGAGAGGGTCTCCACCCCCACAAGTGTGACAGGACCCTCCTCCATGGCAACTACTGAGAGGACCCCCACCCCCACGAGTATCACAGGATCCTCTTCCACAGGGACCACAGAGGGGGTCTCCATCCCCACCAGTGAGACAGGACCTTCCTCCACAGCAACCACAGAGAGAACCTCCACCCACACCAGTGTGACAGGACCCTCCTCCCCAGTGACCACAGAGAGGACCCCCACCCCCACGAGTGTGACAGGAACCTCCTCCACAGGGACTACAGAGGGGGTCTCCACCCCCACGAGTGTGACAGAAGCCTCCTCCACAGTGACCACGGAGGGAGCTTCCACCCCCATGAGTGTGACAGGACCCTTCTCCAAGGCGACCACGGAGAGGGTCTCCACCCCCACGAGTGTGACAGGACCCTCGTCCACAGCGACCACAGAGAGGGTCTCCTCACCCACCAGTGTGACAGGACCCTCCTCCATGGTGACCACAGAGGGGGTCTCCACCCCCACCAGTGTGACAGGACCCTCGTCCACAGTGATCACAAAGAGGGTCTCCACCTCCACGAGTATGGCTGGACCCTCCTCCACGGCAGCCACCGAGAGGGTGTCCATCTCTAGTCCCTCTCCCTTCCTGGGGTCCTCACCCATGACCACTAAGCCAGACTTGTCCACAGGTTACGTGTTGACCTCACCCTTATTGACTACTCCTTTATCTCCACTCACAACCCCTTCCTGGTCCTCAGAGACCTCTGGCAGCCTGATGCCCTCCACTGTTCCTGCAACCTCACCTGGCCCCACCACACCCTGCCTTTGCCACGCCTTTGGGAAGCTCTTCCTACCAGGTATGTGAGGCATCAACCATCCTGCAACCTCCTCCCTGGCATTTGGTTGCCTTGGTTGTGTCCTCATGCCCTGGGCCCCACCCTGGCTGACCTGTTGTCTCTGACCTTGTAGGGGACGTTGTCTACAACAAGACTGATGGGGCAGGCTGCCCCTTCTTAGCCATCTGCAACCAGCGCTGTGAACTTGACCGCTTCCAGGGCGCCTGCACCACCTCCTCACCCCCAGGGACCTCAGCCTCTGTGCCCCCAACCACCCCAGTTAGCGGCTGTGATCGCACAATCCCTCCGCGAAAGGTGTGCCTCCCGCCTCCACCATGACCTGCCCGGCCCTTCTGTGTGCACGGAGCCCGGGGCATCTATCAAGGTTGACGGCACACCCCCAGCCCTCAGTGGCCATTCCACGGGTTGCTCTGGCTGGAGGAAGGCACGCAGGGTCCAAGCCCAGCCAGGAGGCAGCGCCCGCCCTGCCCCAGGCAGGGGGGTTCCTGCGGCTGAGGGGGGGGCAGTGAGAAGGGGTCCTGCCAGCCCACCCCGTGAGTGCCGTGCTGTCTCTCTCAGGTGAATGAGTCCTGGTTCCTGGAGGACTGCACGGTGGCCCGCTGTGAAGGCGACAACCGTATCATCCTGCTGGGGCCACGGCCGATGAGCAGCCTCACGTGCGTGAACGGGCACCTGCCCGTGAAGGTGCAGAATCAGAGCCACCGCTGCGACTACCGCTATGAGTGCGAGTGTGAGCGCCGCCCTTGGCTCTGGCGGGGGAGGGCTGGTGGAGTCTGAAACGTGCACACCCCCCATGCCCTAGGCCTGGGGTCACTGGGCCCATCCCCATCAGGCTTGACGGTTTGAAGGGAACCTGGGGGTTTCTGAGAGCAGGGAGAGTAGGGTGAAGGTGAGGAGCTCTGAGAGGGTCGTGTCCTGAGGGTCCTGAGCAGCTTTCATGGCAGAACGGCACGCGGGAGGAGGTGGGTGGTCTGACAGTCCTTGGGCTCCTGGGGCGGCCGAAACAAATGACCCCCCAGCCAGGCATCTTAAAACAGTAGGAGTTGATTCTCGTGGTCCTGGAGGCCAGAAGTCAGAGATCAAAGAGTCAGAGGGACCGAGCTGTCCCCAAAGCTTTAAAGGTGGGGGGTCCTGCCCGGCCCTCCAGACCTGGGGCCCCAGGTGCACCTGGCCTGTGGCCCCACCTCTACCCAGTCAGCACGCAGCTTCTTCCCTGCCTCTTAGAAGGACCCTTGTCATGGGATTGAGGGCTAGCCTGGTCATCCAGGATGACCCCGCCCCCCACCCCGAGCCTTCACTTAATCACAGCTGCAGAGACCCTCCTTTCCCCAAAGGAGGTCACGTCCACAGGCTCTGGGTGGACACGTCTGGGGGCCCCCCCATCCAGCCAGGTCCACTCGTGTCCCGAAGGAGGGATGGAGGCCCCCAGGGCTGAGCGACCCCCAAAGTGGTAGCGCCAGGTGGCACTGGGTAAGGCCCGTCCACGCCTGCAGGCGTCTGCAGCGGCTGGGGGGGCAGCCACTACGAGACCTTCGACGGCACCTCCTACACCTTCCGGGACAACTGCACCTACGTCCTCGTGCGTGAGATCCAGCCGCGCCACGGCGACCTCCGCGTCCTGCTGCACAACCACTTCTGCGAGGCCGCCGCCCACTGCCCCCGTGCCCTGAGCATCCGCTACCAGTCCACGGACATCGTCCTCTCCACCGCCACCAGCGCCGATGGGCAGGAGGAAAGCCTGGTGAGCGGGTAGCAGAGCGGCGGTGGCCAGTCCCGACCTGGTCTAGGGGGGCCCTGAGGCACAGAGACCGTGTTGTCCCCCCGCCAGAGAGCCTCAGGGGCCTCGGGGAAGACCGAGGGCACACCGGGACCTGGGGGCCCGAGTGTGGTGCCTCCAGAGAGGGAAGGGAAGGAGCGTGCGGGGCGCCCGAGGCCGAGAGCACCCGGGACCCAAACACACTGACCCTGACCCCAGCCCGAGGTGGGCATCCGCTCTTCAGGGCATGCGTGCCAAGGAGGGGGGCCCAGCATCTGGGAGGACAGCCCCAAAGGCAGGCCCGCAGCCTCCGTCACGGGTCCCCCGGGCACGCCCCCAGATCCTGGTGGACCAAACGCGGATGAGGCAGAGCTTCAGCGAGAACGGTGTGGCCGTGACCCTGACCGGGGCCACCGGGATGCGCGTCGATATTCCCGCTGTCGGTGTCAGCGTCACCTTCAACGGGCGGGTCTTCCAGGCCCGGCTCTCGTACAGCCGCTTCAGTCACAACACTGAGGGCCAGTGCGGTGAGCAGGGACTGCAGGACGCCTGCGGGGGCGGCGAGGGGCCGGCACCACCACGGCAGGCGCAGCCCCCCCAGGGGACCCCAGACGTACACCCGGCCCCGCACCTGCCCCAGGCGGGAAGCCTGATTTGATAGCTGAGCGGTTGCTGGGGAGGTTGGGAGATGGAGGGGGAAGGCGAGGATGGTCCAGTGTGTGTCCCCCCTCAAACCCCGCCCTCCCCAGGCACCTGCACCAACAACCGCAGGGATGAATGTCGCCGGCCGGATGGCACCCTGGCCCGCACCTGCCGGGACATGGCCCGGTCCTGGCTGGTCTCCGACAGCAGCAGGGAGGGCTGTGGAGTGCCCACCGGCCTGCCCCCAACCACCAGCCCCCTCTTGCCGGGAACCAGCACGCCCGCCATCCACCCGTCGTGCCCCCCAGAGCCCGTCTGCGAGCTGATGCTGAGCTCGTGAGTTCTCCACCTGGGCTGGGCGGTGGTGGGGGGCGCCATCACCCTGAGGGGCCTCTGCTGCAGCCTCTGATGGGCCCTGCCTGCAGGGTCTTCGCCGGGTGCCACAGCCTCATCCCACCTGGCCCGTACTTCAACGCCTGTGTCAGTGACAGCTGCTGGCCTGGCCACGGCCGCAAGGTGCTCTGCCAGAGCCTGGAGGCCTACGCAGAGCTCTGCCGCTCTCGGGGCGTCTGCACTGACTGGCGCAATGCCACCCACGGGCTGTGCGGTGAGTCGGGCGTGGCCGCCGGGGGCCCTGGCCTCCTCGGCCTGCCTGACACCTGTCTGTGTGCCCCCAGACCTCGCCTGCCCAGCTGTGGAGTGCCCACCGGCCTGCCCCCAACCACCAGCCCCCTCTTGCCGGGAACCAGCACGCCCGCCATCCACCCGTCGTGCCCCCCAGAGCCCGTCTGCGAGCTGATGCTGAGCTCGTGAGTTCTCCACCTGGGCTGGGCGGTGGTGGGGGGCGCCATCACCCTGAGGGGCCTCTGCTGCAGCCTCTGATGGGCCCTGCCTGCAGGGTCTTCGCCGGGTGCCACAGCCTCATCCCACCTGGCCCGTACTTCAACGCCTGTGTCAGTGACAGCTGCTGGCCTGGCCACGGCCGCAAGGTGCTCTGCCAGAGCCTGGAGGCCTACGCAGAGCTCTGCCGCTCTCGGGGCGTCTGCACTGACTGGCGCAATGCCACCCACGGGCTGTGCGGTGAGTCGGGCGTGGCCGCCGGGGGCCCTGGCCTCCTCGGCCTGCCTGACACCTGTCTGTGTGCCCCCAGACCTCGCCTGCCCACCCGCCAAGGTGTACAAGTCTTGTGGCCCTGTGCAGCCGGAGTCCTGCGACTCCAGGTGAGCCCAGCTGACAGGGAGCACGCGGCGGGGACAGCGGGCCTCCCAGGCCGGCCCGGAGGACCTGGTGGGGAGCCAGGAGGAGACCCACGAGGCTCCAGGACCCCGGCCCCAGATCTCAGGGGTGCCCTCCCCCCAACCTCTGACCCCGGACCCGAGGCCTGTCCTGGGCCTGCACCATGCCCACTGCCCTCCGCTTAGCCTGCCTCTGTTGCCCTGCAGGAGCCGGAGCCTGCAGAGCGTGGGGCTGGCAGAGGGCTGCTTCTGTCCCGAAGGCCACATCCTCTTCAATTCCCACAGGGACATCTGTGTGCCCGAGTGCCGTAAGCAGCCCGCGGCCGGGCCCATCCAGCCCTGGAGAGCGGGAGGGGCCCCGGGGCGGGCAGACCCCAGCTGGGGCCAGTCCTGCCCAGTCCTGCCAGCAGCGCAGCGTGGCCTGGAGCCTTCCTGAGCCCCCTCCTAAGTGATCCCCCTTGAGCTCTCCAGGGGCTTCTGCCCCAAGCAGGGAGAAGAGGCCTCCGTTGGGGGAGGGGTGGCCAGGCCGGCTGGGCCCCGACCCCAGTGCTCGCACTAACCCTTCTCCCAATTCTCGCCTGGCAGCCTGTGTGGGACCGGATGGACTTCCCAAATTCGTGAGTGCTCCGCCCTCAGCGGCCTGACTCCTCGCTTGAGCGGAAGGAGGGCGGGGGTCCCCCTCCCAGGGCTCCAGCTCTGCCCGGGGTCGGGCAGTGGGGCGGGGGCAGATATGGCACACCCAGGTGTGAGTCATGTCAGCCTCACGGCTGCTCCTGGAACGGGGAGGCCGGGGCCCGACCTGCTG
Organism: Kobus ellipsiprymnus; assembly: GCA_006410655.1. Classification (NCBI taxonomy): domain Eukaryota; kingdom Metazoa; phylum Chordata; class Mammalia; order Artiodactyla; family Bovidae; genus Kobus; species Kobus ellipsiprymnus. The sequence goes on from SJYR01001251.1 coordinate 833,793, forward strand.
CTGGACGCGACCCCAGAGGCCAGGGCACCACCTGGGGGCCCTGGGGGACCCTGATCTGGTCTGTTGCAGCCTGGAGAGCGGTGGGTCAGCAACTGCCAGGACTGCGTGTGTGACAAGGGCACCGTGTCAGTGCAATGCGCTCCCGTGGAGTGCCTGGCCCCACACCACCTGGGGGCCCTGGGGGACCCTGATCTGGTCTGTTGCAGCCTGGAGAGCGGTGGGTCAGCAACTGCCAGGACTGCGTGTGTGACAAGGGCACCGTGTCAGTGCAGTGCGCTCCCGTGGAGTGCCTGGCCCCAGACCAGCCACAGGAATGTGGCCGGGCCGGCTTCGTGGCTGTGAGCAGCCCTCTGGCGGACAACCCGTGCTGCATGGAGAATCTGTGTGGTGAGGCCTGCACCCCAGTGGGCGGGTGGGTGGCACGGTGTCTGGCTCCGGCCACCTGGCCGGCAGGGCGGAAGTGCCTTGGGGTCCTGTGGCCGGGCTGAGGCTGAACCCCGAGGTGGGGGGCCTCTCGCTCCTTCACTTTTCCACCTGAAAATGAAGGTGGTGGCCTCTGGTGTCCCTGGTACCAGGCAAGGTCTTGGGGAAGACTGGGGAGATGACAGAGTGTGGCCCAGAAGGGCCAGAGAGCCATCAACTCCTGTGGAAAGGACCTCTGTGGTCCAGCGTGGGGTGGTGTTACCCTGGGAACCACAGTAGCGGCAGGAGGGGGGGCAGGGGCACCCCAGGCAGCCCCTGACTCTCCCGCAGTCTGCAACGCAAGCACATGCCCCCAGAGCCCCCCTGCATGTGGGCTGGGAGAGAAGCTGGTCCGCACCCAGGTGGAGGATGACTGTTGCCCCACCTTCAGCTGCCGTGAGTCTCCAGGCTGGGGGGGCAGTGGGGCTGGGGCGGGGGGCCGCCCAGCAGGCGCTCAGCACCCCCTTTCCTTCCAGAGCCTCTGCTGTGCAGCGTCAACGGCACGTTCTATGGGGTAAGGGCTCCGCGTACAGGCAGTCGGAGCAGGGCAGAGGGTGGGCTCCAGACTGGGCATATCCTCCGAGGACCCCTGTGCCCCTCTCTCCATGACAGCGGATGGGTCGAGGCTCTGGGCCCTTCAGAGGCAGCTGCTGTCAAGAGCCACTGGGAGCTTAGCTTCCGGCTCTCCCAGCAAGAGCTTCAGGGCAGGACCGCCCCTCCCACCTGCCCGGGGTCCCCGCTGCCCCGGTCTGCGCTCATCCAGGGTCACGTCTCTGATCCTGTGTGAGGAGGAAGGAGACCGCCCTGTGGGTCTCACGGGCACAGGGAGGTGGCCTGGCCCTGGTGCCCCCTCAGGGTCACCTCCCCTCACCCTGTCCACTGCAGGTTGGTGCGACCGTCCCAGGGGTCACTCCGTGCCACACGTGCACCTGTCTGTCAGTGGACAGTGAGGACCCGACCGTGTGGTGTGAGGAGGAGGCCTGCAACGTCACCTGTCTCCGGGTGAGGCCAGGCTAGGCCCCTGGGGAGCCGCATCCCTGGGCCCTGGGCCCCTGGGAGGGCCTCCAGCTCAGCCTTCACGGAGGCTCTTTCTTCCCAAAAGGAGGGAGTGAAGCAGGAGGGGGGGGCACGGGGCCTTGGGTTGGAGGCCGACCTGTAGGCTGCTGGGATTGGGTTCCGGAGGGCCGAAGTGGAGAAGGTGCTGGGAGCAGGGGTGAGGCTAAGAGAGGACCCTGGGGCTGGGCAGGGGCACGCCTCACAGAGGAAAGGGGGTGCCCCAGGGTGGGCGGGAGAGCAGGAGGGCTGGGTGTGGGACGTGACCACCCCTCTGCCCAGGGCTTTGAGTACTCCACGGTGGCCGGGCAATGCTGTGGGAAGTGTGTGCAGACCTCCTGCCTCGCACCAGATGGTCAGCTGGTCCAGGTAAGGGGGCACTCAGTCTCAGCCCCTGCCCTGCAGAGACCCTCCTGACCAGCTCCTCTCCGCCCACCAGGTAATCCCCAGCCCGGCCCCCACCCATGCTCCCCCTTTCATTCCAGTTCAATGAGACCTGGATCGACAGCCTTGTGGACAACTGCACGGAATACCACTGCCAGGCCAGGGATGGACGCCCTATGCTGACCCCAGTGCCTGTGGTTTGCCCCGACGTGTCCCCCTGCAAGGTGTGTGTCTGGGGCTCAGGCTAGCCAGCCCGGCCTCCTGGCACAGAAGCCCCGCCCACATCACAGCCCATACCCACCCATTCCCAGAGTCCATCACCAGAGGCCGCACCCGCCCACCAGGGACTGTCTCTTATACACATCTAGATGTGTATAAGAGACAAGTTGTACAGTCTGGCTTGGGAGCCACTTCCTCACTCTGCACAGCCATGTCGGTGGGATCCCTGGGGCCATTTTCTTTTTTGCTGTTGTTTT
>SJYR01001251.1:879760-903233 GCA_006410655.1 Kobus ellipsiprymnus
ATCCACTCCGGCACCCCCCACCCCCGCTGCCCCATCCCATTCCTTCCCCTTTGGCCCACTCTGGACCCAGCTCAGAAACACGCCCTTCCGTGACTCCGTGCTGCCCACGTGCGGAGTGCGGCCCGGCTTCTGCAGCAGCGGGTCCGCAGATGAGGAGCGACCACTGATGGGCAGGAGCTCAGAAGGCGCTGTCACCGCGGCGCTCCTTAAACATGACCGTATACACACAGTCACATGACCTGCAGCAACGCCAGAGCCGCCCCTTCCCAGGGCTGCCGGCCCCACACGGAGGCCTTAGCTCGGAAACTGGCAAGGGCCACCTCAGGCCTAAGCTCAGTTCCTGCTGGTGGCCCCCAGTCAGAGGCGATTTTGTTGTTCACTCGCTCAGTCCTGTCTGACTCTTTGTGACCCCATGGACTGCAGCACACCAGGCTTCCCTGTCCTTCACCATCTCCTGGAGTTTGCTCAAATTCATGTCCATTGAGTTGGTGATGTCAGCCAATCAGCTCATCCTCTGTCACCCCCTTCTCCTCAGTGTCCTCAATCTTTTCCAGCATCAGGGCCTTTTCCAATGAGCGGTTCTTTGCATCAGGTGGCCAAAGTATTGGAGCTTCAGCTTCAGCATCAGTCCTTCCAATGAATATTCAGGACTGATTTCCTTTAGGATGGCCTGGTTGGATCTCCTTGCAGTCCAAGGGACTCTCAAGAGTCTTCTCCAGCACCACAGTTCAAAAGCATCAGTTCTTCAGCACTCAACTTTCTTTATAGTCCAACTCTCACATCCGTACAGGACCACTGGGAAGACCACAGCTTTGACTCGATGGACCTTTGTCAGGAAAGGGATGTCTCTGCTTTTCACTGCGCTGTCTGGGTTTATCACAGCTTTTCTTCCAGAGGCAGTAGAGTGTTTATAATGCAGATCAAACCCAAACATGTGCTGTGAGGAGTCCTCACACTGAGTATTCTTCCAGAAGGTAGGTTCTTCCAGCAGAGGCTGGCCGCGTGGAGGCCGGCAAGGCAGGGCAGGGTTCGGCTCAGTGACACCCTGCTCCCCTGGGCGAGCCCTGCTGGGCGGCCTGTGCCCAGTGCAGGCTCCACGTCAGCTGGTCCACCTGGACCCTCTGTCTTAGGCTCACCAAGCCAGCTCCTGGCAGGCACCTCTGCATGCCAGGCCCAGCCCCTAGCCCGGGGCACTGATGGCGGTGACGACGGCAGTGCAGATGCGGCTGGCGCGGCGGCTGGCGCCCTGTGGTGTGTGCAGCGCCTCCCTCTCTCCCTGTCGCCCCAGTCTCGGTCCTTGTCTGTGCCCCCTGCGCGGGGGCCTGTGCTGACCGAGCCCCGACTTCGGGGCCCCTGGGCCCTGACTTCGCCGGGTGTCGTCCCCCGCTCTTCTCTCCTCCCAGGCAGGCTTCTGTCCCTGTCGGCAGGCTCCCCTTCCCCACAGGCGTGGTTTTTATTCCACTTCATCGTTGCTGGTCAGAGTTCAAGGAGGCGGTTCTGAAATCCCACGTCCTCTGCTCCCGGGCCGTGCTGCCCGCTGGCGCCCTCCTCGGAGGGTTAGGGTTAGGGTTAGGGTTAGCGCCTGCAGGGGCGGGTCAGTGGGGAGAGAAGGGGGCGTGAGGAGCAGCACCGGGCCGCCCCCCGCCCCGGCCTCTGCTCTCCCCTGTCTGGTCTGGACGCCCGCCTCCGTGCCCCCCACGCCAGCCCCCTTCCTCCTGCTGTCTCTCCCTCCGTCTCAGTCCCTCCCCATCTCTGTGTCTCCTCATCTCTGTCTCTCCCCGTCTCCCTGTCTCTCTCCCTGTCTCTGTGTCTCCCTGTCTCTCCCCGTCTCCCTGTCTCTCTCCCCGTCTCTGTCTCCCCGTCTCCCTGTCTCTCTCTCTGTCTCTCCCCGTCTCTCTCTCCCGGTCTCTGTCTCCCTGTCTCTCCTCATCTCCCTGTCTCTCCCCGTTTCTCTGTCTCTCTCCCTGTCTCTGTCTCCCTGTCTCTCCCCGTCTCCCTGTCTCTCTCCCTGTCTCTGTCTCCCTGTCTCTCCCCGTCTCCCTGTCTCTCTCCCCGTCTCTGTCTCCCTGTCTCTCCCCATCTCCCTGTCTCTCTTCCCGTCTCTGTCTCCCCGTCTCTGTCTCCCTGTCTCTCCTCATCTCCCTGTCTCTCCCCATCTCCCTGTCTCTCTCCCCGTCTCTGTCTCCCTGTCTCTCCCCGTCTCTGTCTCTCTGTCTCTCTCCCTCCTTGCTGTCCCCCTTGCTGGACTTGGTCCTCCTGTAGCCCCCAGTCTGGTGGTATCGATGTCCCCCCTCCTCGGAGCTCGCTCACCCGAGGCCGCGGGGTCCAGCCCTCCGCCACCCAGGTCCCCACCCTCCTTTGCCCCTGTGCCCCTCTCTCGACCCCTGGGCCCCGTCCTCACAGCGTGCCCCAGGCTGTCTCTTGTTCTCATGGCTGGAACCGTCCCAGCACTGGGGCCCCCTCAGTGGCTGCTGGCCAACGACCCTCTGCAACCCTCGCGGCGTCTGGGCTGGCAGCGGCAGCCATCTGGAAGGCTAGACTCTTGCCAGCTGCTCAGCCACCAACAGGAAATTGTTTTCTCTTCTGAGCATCTATGGAAACTCACGCAACATCCCCGAATGGACAGAACTGTGGCTTCTCCTCTGCTCCTGCCAGCGCATGGGTCCTGCCTCCTGGAGCAGTCCCGGGGCGGCGGCGGGCACCCCCGGCTCCTGGCGTCCGGGGCGCAGGGCAGCAGAAGGGGCTGAGCCCTGCCGCCGGGGGGCCAACGTGATGGTGCGTGTGCACGTATGTGTGTAGGCGTGCATGAGTGTGGTCATGCCCATGAGTGTGTGGTGTATCTGTGCACACGCGTGTGCACCTGTGGGTTTTATGGGGGTGTTGCAAACTCAGCAGCTTCTCCTCTTGTTTCCGAGAAGGGCAGGGATGCTGGCTGACCGCGCCTGAAGAGGGTCATGGGCGCCCCAGCCCCCAGCCCAGGCGCACAGCGGAGTCCCAACGCCACGACCAGCAGGCGGAGTGTCCGCGCCTGTCGTCACCGCACTCTGACCTCCGAGGTCGTGTTGATAAAATGTCTCCCCGGAGGGCCGGCTCCTCTGTGACCAACAGGAGGCTGATCCCAGGCATCAGCAGAGATGCACCTTACATAGTGACGTGTACTGAGATCCTGTAGATCGCCAGCGAGGGCCTGCTGTGTACCCAGGGAACGTTACTCAGCAGCCCGCAGTGACCCACACAGGGAAAGAGTCTGAAGAAGAGCAGATACAGGTGTCTGTCCTGGGGGAGGAAACGGCAACCCCTCCAGTATCCGTGCTTGGAAAGTCTCATGGACAGAGGAACCCGGCGGGCGACAGTCCGTGGGGTCCCAAAGAGTCAGACGCGACTGAGCGCGCGCGTGCGTGGGTGTGTGCATACACGGCCGCGCTCGAGGGAAAGTGTCACGGGCCTAGGTCCCTGCGAAGGACCTCCCAGATCTGAGGCGGTGGGAGAGGGATTAGCAGGCCGTCTGTGTGCTGATTATAAGAGACACGGCCAGAGGCTAAATGAGAAGAACCCGTGGACACAAGGGGAAGAAGGTGAAAGCGGCGTGCAGACGGCGCGCAGCCGTGCTGTGGGACTGCGCCCGGACAAGCGTCAGTCCACGCAGAATGAGGACCGGAAGGCTTCAACCAGAAAAAGAGGAAGATTTTACATTGACTAAAGGTACAGTCCTCCAGAAGGACGGAACAGGTCTGAGTCATGCAGCTAAGCACTCACTTTTTCAGGGGAGATCCACCCTCTCAGTGAGAAACCAGACACTCCCACACACACTGGTGGAGTAGTGGGCGAGCAGGTCCCCAGGGACGGAGCTACCGGGTTGGAGGGCAGGCCGGGCGTGTGGCCAGTGAGATCAGAGGAGACCTGGCAAGGCGGGGGGGAGTGCCCACGAGCGCCCTTGGTGCCCAGCGATGGCCCTGCTCCCCAGGACCCTTTAAAAAGGCTTTCGTAAACAACTTCCTGATTAAAGCCACCGGAAGTGACCGATCTGAGCTGCACAGCAGCAGGGGCGGGCGTGGAGGGAAGGCTGCTACAGTGCAGAGCACAGCAGATGCACCGGCGGAGGGGAGGGCTCACGGAGGGCCAAGGAAGCGGAGAAGACAGGAAACCGCCAAGCAGAGGCTCCCAGGAAAACCTCAGCTGCACTTCAGGGGGAAATGAATTTTATTAAAGAGCAAGATAAAAAGTAACATAAGGACAGAAACCAGAGGTGCGGAGAGTCAAAGCTATGGTTTTGCTGGTAGTCGTGTATGGATGTGAGAGTTGGACCATAAAAAAGGCTGCTGCTGCTGCTGCTAAGTCGCTTCAGTCATGTCCGACTCTGTGCGACCCCATAGGCAGCAGCCCACTAGGCTCCCCTGCCCCTGGGACTCTCCAGGCAAGAACACTGGAGTGGGTTGCCATTTCTTTCTCCAATGCATGAAAGTGAAGAGTGAAAGTGAAGTCACTCAGTCGTGTCCGACTCTTAGCGACCCCATGGACTGCAGCTTACCAGGCTCCTACGTCCATGGAATTTTCCAGGCAAGAGTACTGGAGTGGGGTGCCATTGCCTTCTCTGAAAGAAGGCTGAGCACTGAAGAATTGATGCTTTTGAACTGTGGTGTTAGAGAAGACTCTTGAGAGTCCCTTGGACTGCAAGGAGATCCAACCAGTCAATCCTAAAGGAAATCAACCCTGAATATTCATTGGAAGGACTGATGCTGAAGCTGAAACTCCAGTACTTTGGCCACCTGATGGGAAGAGGCAACTCATTGGAAAAGACCCTGATGCTGGGAAAGATTGAAGGCAGGAGGAGAAGGGAGTGACAGAGGATGAGATGGTTGGATGGCATCAGCGGCTCAATGGACAGGAGTTTGAGCAAACTCCAGGGAATAGTGATGGACAGGGAAGCCTGGTGTGCATGGGATCGCAGAGTCAGACACAACTTAGCAAGTGAACAACAACAAAGAGAAAGATAAGTAAAATAAAGACAAAGACCAAAGGGACACGCAAAGTTAACAGAGAACTTCACGCACAAGTTTCTACCCAGGAGCCTGAAGGTCTGGGTGAAACTGAGGAACTAGGGTATGAGATGGACTCGTTCATTTATCTCCAGGTGTTTGGGGGTATGTGCCACGAGCTGGGGACAGACAGACCAATGGGGACCCCAGTCCTCGGGGCACTGACTCTGTAAGGAAACCAGACAGTGACCAGGAGGACATGAGGCGGCGAGGGAGACCCGCAGCAGGGCGGGCTGCGGGCAGCACCTCCTCGTGAAGGCGTGGCCGAAAGAGGGACAGGGGTCCCGGCCCTCGGCTGGCAGCTGCCCACCCGCGCCAGCCCGCAGGCGTTCGCACGCTCACAGTCACGCACACGCACGAACACCAGGTAGTGCACACAGACACACACAAAGGAAAAGACAGTGAAGGAAAACCGCAGGCGGCGTCACATGAGACTGAGCTGGCGGGCCCGCCCCTGCCGGTTTCAGCACCTGGAGCCACACGCAGCGTCCCGCGCGAGGCAGCCGGGGCTGATGCGCCAGGCCCTCCCCTCCCCGGAGGCAGGCCCCTGGCCATCTGGGACTTCTCGGGCACGTCTGTGTGAAAGCAGGTCGTGTTCCGAACTTGCCTACGTAAACCACCACCCAGCGAGGCATCACGCGTAGCTGGGCCCCGTGGGAAGCAGGCCTCTTCTCAGCCTGCGGGGGGCTCCCGCCCATCAGCGCAGGTCCGTCCCCATGTGAAGAGCTCAAAGGTGGAACTTCTCAGAGAATCCGGGGCTCCTCTTTCACTTCATGAAGCTGCAAACCTAAGCAACTGTCCTGTCTGTTTCTTAGACCTTAGCAGCATCCCATTAAAATCTGGTATAAAACATTGACAGCACCTCTGGGGAGAATTGACACCCTGACAGTACTGAGTCTCGACGTCCATAAACATGGCGCTTGTCTCCATTTTTAGTGATAATCTTTCAATTCCCTCGAAATGTCATGCTTTTCGCCATAGCGGTCTTATACATCTTCTGTTAGAGTCATAGATATCTGATATTTTTTGACGCTTATTATAAATATCACTTTCCAAATCCTATTGTCAACAGTTTGTCACAGGCACCTAAATAATTGATTTCTGTGTACTGATTTTTTTACTGTGGTAAAATATATATACGATAAACTGTACCATTGTAACTGTTTTCAAGGGCACAGCTCGGGGTCACTGAACACATCTACGCTGTTGTCCTGCCATCACCACCATCCGTTTCCAGAACTTTCTCACCACCCCAGATAGAAACTATAGCCTGTGTGTAGATTTTGAAATCAGTCAATCAAGACTGAATTAGTTTGCTAGGGCCACCGCAACAACATCCCTCACACCAGGCAGCTTAAATAACAGACGTCATCTCCAGTCCTGGAGGCTGGAACCCCAGACCCAGGTGAGGGCAGGGCTGGTCCTCCTGAGGCCTCTCTCCTGGGTGTGCACACAGCCGTCTCCTCCCTGCGTCCTCACAGGGTCATCTGCTGTGTCCTGACCTCCTCCTCTTATAAGGACGCTGGTCACCCTGGACGAGACCCACCCTAGGGACCGCACGCCCACTCAACCACTTTCTAAAGGCCCAGCTCCAAACACAGCCGCGCTCTGAAGTCTGGGAGCTCAGACTCCAGCCTGAGAATCTGTGGACACAGTTTAGCCTGTGGCGTTAGCTGTTTGGGGTTTTCTGTGTGTCCACGTACGTCGTGCGTGAGGAGGTGATGTGATTTTCCCCTTTAATATCTCTTTCCTGCAGCAGCGGTTGGGACCCCAGCACTGAGCGCAGGCCCCAGCCTCAGAGGGACCGTCTGCCGTGACTCCCTTCCTGCGCGGGTCACTTTTTCCTTTAGCGATCTTTTCAGCTTTCCTCTGGGTCTGCGTGGCTGCGCTCGGGCTTCCTCTAGCTGTGAGCGGGGCGTTGCTGCGCATGGGCCTCTCGTTGCAGCGGCTTCTCCTGTCGTGGCTTTCGGGCCCTAGAGCTCGGGCTTCAGCAGCTGCGGCACACGAGCTTAGGTGCCCTGAAGCATGTGACACCTTCCTGGACCAGGGAGGGTATCCGTGCCCGCCTTGACAGGCGGAGGCTTGTCCGCTGTGCCTCCAGGGAAGTCCAGCTAGTTATTGTTTAAATCTAATGCAGCAATGCTGGGTTTTCTCAAAAGCATCCCCAGCGTCTGTTGAGATGCTCCCAGGGTTTCCTTCTTTAATTTGTGGGCCACGCCGACACGCCCACGGGGCCTTTGCCAGGATGCACTGTATTTCGTAAATTCCTAAGCGCGTTTTCTCTCACCATTTCACATCTCTGAAGTCAGGTGCAACTGTCGCAGTGAAAGCTGCCTTTTCTCGTTATTCGCAAAGCGTACGTGACGCGGCATATAACGTAGATCACAGGTGTGTGATCCGATGGCGGGCCTCCCAGGTGGCGCTAGTGGCCGAGAATCGCCTGCCGATGCAAGAGACACGAGAGACGCTGGTTCAAACCCTGGGCCAGGAAGATTCCCTGGAGTGGGAAGTGGAAACCATTCCAGCACTCTTGCCTGGAAAATTCCACAGACAGAGGAGCCCGGTGGGCTGCTACAGTCCATGGGGTTGCAAAGAGTCAGAGGCAACCGAGTGCACATACACATAACAAGGATTCACAATTTTTAAGGGTTATATTCCACTTGTAACTATTATACAATGTAAGCTATTTCCCCTGTGTTGTACGATATATCCTTGTATGTATCATCTACAACTATACAACTAGGTAAGTATATAACCATGCCTAATAGTTCATCCTCTTAACCCCCAACCCTATGCTGCCTTTCCCCATCCCCCACCACCTCCCCGCTGGCGACACTTCGCTAGTTCTCTAGATGAGTGAGTGGCAGTGGATACTGTCTGATAATCACTGTCCCCCTGATGGCGGCTGTGACATGTGGACATTTGGTCACCACCCCACCGCCCCGCACACAGGAAAACTTGACCTTCCCTCCTGTGGGTCTGGCTGGACAATGACCAGCCCTCCACAGCTGTCACCCAAGAAGCCCTGCAAGGGCCATCTGGAGAAAGAATCTGGGTTCTCTCTCTTGTCTGAAACCCTGCTTAACACCTTCCAGTAAGGTTTTTTTTTTTTTTTTTTTGTCACAACTTACAGAATTGGCATTAGCTGCTTAGAAGGGAGAGACAGCAGATGACTATTTTGGAAAACACCAGGCTGAAACCCACATGCGGAAAACTTTGTTGTAAAGCAAATTATATTCCAATAGAAATTAAATATAAAAATAATAATAAAAAAACACTCTGGCAAGGGGTGCAATATGGTGTGAAGAAGTGGAATGACATCCCACCACCTTGGACCTAACATATAAAATGTCACTTCTGCCCAGTTAATTTTTAAATTCAGTGCAAACCCAACTGAGATACCAAGACACCTTTACACAGTTAAACAAGCTGGTGACATAGGTCTTGTGTGCCCAGTCGCTCAGTCGTGCCCGACTCAGTGTGACCCATGGACTGTAGCCCACCAGGCTCCTCTGTCCATGGGATTCTCCAGGCAGGAACACTGGAGTGGGGTGCCATTTCCTCCTCCAGAGGACGCAGATCTTATGTAGGAAGAACCAGGAACACCCTGAGGAAGCAGAAACTGAGGACCTAGCCGAATCCCTGAGAGCCCGTTTGGTTAAGAATCTGCCTGCGATGCAGGAGACACCGGGCCAACTCCTGGGTCAGGAAGACCTGCTGGAGAAGGGGCAGACGGCTCACTCCAGTGCTCCTGGCCTTCACTGGTGGCTCAGCTGGAAAGATCCGCCTGAAATGCAGTTCAGTCCCTGGGTTGCAAAGACCCCCTGGAGAAGGGAAAGGCCACTGCAGTGTTCCGGCCTGGAGAGCTCCGTGGACGGTATGGCCCACAGGGCACAAGGGGTCGGACTCATCTGAGTGGCTTTCACCTTCACGTTTTCACTTCTCAGCACACGTGACACCCCGCGGCCTCTGTGGCCGCTCAGGCCCTGCGGTGCTGGCCCTGGAGTGGACCTGGGCCAGGGAGCCGGGTGAGCTGGGTGGAAAGTTCATCTATGACAGAGGCGGGTCACAGGTCACAGGTCACGGGTAAAGACAGAACCTTCAGGGATGGTGTTGGGAGGACCAGGCAGCCCTTAGAAGGGAGACTCAGGGCCGTCAGGTCGTGAGCGGCCCCTGGAGCGCCTCTGCTCTCCCCTGAGCGCAGGGGCCGTCTTCCAGGCCAGCGGGGACACGTGGCATCTTTCAAGGTCCTCCCTGGCTTTCTCATCCCCCGATGTCCACCCGAAATGTCTGTCTGTCTGTCTGTCTGGTTGGTGTGCTGCTTGCCCCAACCACCACGGAGGCCTCAGGGTGGCTGGGGTGCTGGCCTTCTCTGTCAGTGGCCACGGAGGTTATTGTTTGGGGTGATGATCTGAACATGGAACTTTCCACTCAGCTCCAGAGAAAGCCGGTCTCCTCCGCCTCGGTCCTCCTGGCCTCTGGGGCCTGGCGGGTGGGCAGGGACGGAAGGAGCGTCTGGCTAAAGTGCCACGAACTCTTGGGAGGCCCTTGGACGGCAAGGAGGTCCAACCAGTCCATCCTAAAGGAGATCAGTCCTGAAGATTCACTGGAAGGACGGTTGCTGAAGCTGAAGCTCCAGTACTTATGCCACCTGATTCGAAGAGCCGACTCCCTGGAAAAGCCCCTGATGCTGGGAAAGATTGAAGGCAGGAGGAGAAGGGGGCGACAGAGGATGGGATGGCTGGATGGCATCACCAGCTTGATGGACATGAGTCTGAGCAAGCTCTGGGAGTTGGGGATGGTCAGGGAGGCCTGGCCATACGGTCGCAAAGAGGCAGGCACGACTGAGCGACTGACTGACCTGATGACTGCATCTTTGAGGGGAGGACCTGCCGAGCTCCGAGCTCGGTCATCCAGGCACGGCCCGCCGCTGCTGCGGCCTCCAAGTCCCCGGCTCCTGTCGGCTGTGCTATCGCTTCTGAGCCGGCGCGGTCGGCCCGCCTGTGCCCTTCGTTTTCTTGGCCACTCCGCACTGAAGCTGGCCCAGGGTCGAGCTCGCCCACTGTGCAGCGGCATCTCCTTTATTTCTTCACTCGCTTCTGTAGCAGACGCTGGAGGCCCGCCTGAGGTGCTGGGTATAAAGTGCTGCAGACGGCAGGTCCTGCCCGACCCTCGGGCTCTCAGAAAGCGGAGGAAGCACCGCTAGGGTCTCCGAGAGGCTCCGGTTTTTGAGGCGCTTGAAAATGTTGTGTGCGGCGCTGCAGGAGGGTCAGACCTCACGGACATGATAATGAGTGAAAACGGACACAGAGAGAATGTGCCACCTGATTTCACTGTCACCGAGTCCTAGAGGGGCTCAGTGGTAAAGAACCTGCCTGTGATGCAGGAGACACGGCTTTGATATCTGGGTCAGGAAGACCCCCTGGAAAAGGAAATGGCAACCCACTCCTGGATTTTTGCCTGAAAAGTCCAATGGACAGAGGAGCCTGGCAGGCTACAGTCCAAAAGGGCCTCAAAGAGTCGGATACGATAGAGCAACTAGACACACAGAGCTGGCAAAATTGACCTGTTGATAGAAACCTGGTCGCCGGTGGTCTGAGAGGGGGCATCAGGGCTCCACTCAGTGTAGTTCAGTCGCCCAGTCGTGAGTCTGTCCGACTCTGGGACCCCCTGGACCGCAGCACCCCAGGCCTCCCTGCCCATCACCAACTCCCGGAGCTTGCTCAAACTCATGTCCATCGAGTTGGTGATGCCATCCAACCATCTCATCCTCTGTCGTCCCCTTCTCCTCCCACCTTCAATCTTTCCCAGCATCAGGGTCTTTTCTAAGGAGTCAGTTCTTTGCATCAGGTGGCCAAAGGATTGGCGCTTCAGCTTCAGCATCAGTCATTCCAATGAATATTCAAGACTGATTTCCTTTAGGATTGACTAGGTTGGATATCCTTGCAGTCCGAGGGTCTTCTCTAACACCACAGTTCAAAAGCATCAATTCTTCCGTGCTCAGCTTTTTTTTATGGTCCGACTTTCACATCCATACATGACCACTGGGAAAACCACAGCTCTGACCAGACGGACCTTTGTCGGCAAAATGACGATTTTTATTTTTAATGCTCTGTCTAGGTCTGTCATAGCCTTTCTTCCAAGGAGCGTCTTTTAATTTCCTGGCTGCAGTCACCACCTGCAGTGATTTTGGAGCCCAAGAAAATAAAGTCTGTCACAGTTTCCATTGTTTCCCCATCTATTTGCCATGAAGTGATGGGACCGGGTGCCATGATCTTAGTTTTCTGAATGTTGAGTTTTTTGAATGTTGAGGGGTTCACTGCAAAGGAGCAAAAAGAAGCTTTCCAGGCAGCTTGGAATGCTGCAGATCTCGCTGGGGAAGCAGCTACGATGCTGTGTGCATTTCTCTTTTTACAGCTCATTGAACTGGACGGTTTATTCTGCATCAGTTATACCACAGCAAAGCTTCACATTTCAAAAATTCAAAAATTCACACTTTGAAAGCCTATGGCCATTCTTTGCACAAAAACGTAGCTGGTTATAGAATGACTAGATTACACTTTCTCTGAGATCCTTGTAGAGGCTGCTCCTGGCACTGCATGTTGCTGTGGAAAATTCAGGAATGAACCTGGTAATCTTCCTTGTGAGTTTTGTTTTCATCCAGGGTCAGGAGAATCACAGAATGCCCATGAAATTCTCATCTGGTTCCTCAGATTCCAGGAATTCTGGACTCACTCTGATGGGGTTTGAGGAGGCCCAGTAAACAACACTTCTTGTGGAGTTCTGCACCAGCTAAGAAATGAGAGTGAGGTTTGGCTTCCCTGGTGGCTCAGCTGGTAAAGAATCTGCCCGCAATTCAGGAGACCTGGGTTCAATCCCTGGGTTGGGAAGATCTCCTGGAGAAGGGCATGGCAACCCACTCCAGTATTCTTGCCTGGAGAATTCCATGGACAGGGGAGCCTGGCAGGCTACAGTTTATGGGGTCACAAAGGGTCAGACATGACTGAGCAACTCACTTTGGGGGCCAATGTTCTGTTCGTTACTGATCAAGCTGCTGTTGGAGAATATGAGGGAAGTAGTATTTTTCATCAGTTCAGTTCAGTCACTCAGTCATGTCCGACTCTTTGTGACCCCATGGACTGCAGCACGCCAGGCCTCCCTGTCCATCACCAACTCCCGGAGCTTACTCAAACTCCTGTCCATCCAGTCGGTGATGCCATCCAACCATCTCATCCTCTGTCATCTCCTTCTGCTCCTGCCTTCAGTCTTTCCCAGCATTAGGGTCTTTTCCAGTGAGTCGGTTCTTCGTATCAGGTGGCCAAAGTATTGGAGTTTCAGCTTCAGCATCAGTCCCCTCAACGAATACTCAGAACTGATTTCCTTTAGGATGGACTGGTTGGATCTCCTTGCAGTCCAAGGGACTCTCAAGAGTTTTCTCCAACACCACAGTTCAAAAGCGTTGGTTCTTCAATGGTCAGCTTTCTCTATAGTCCAACTCTCATGTCCATAAGTGACTACTGGAAAACCCATAGCTTTGACTGGATGGGCCTTTGTAAGCAAAGTAATGTCTCTGCTTCTTACTATGCTGTCTAGGTTGGTCATAGCTTTTCTTCCAAGGAGCAAGCATCTTTTCATTTCGTGGCTGCAGTCACCATCTGCAGTGATTTTGGAGCCCAAGAAAATAAAATCTGTCACAGTTTCCATTGTTTCCACATCTATTTGCCATGAAGCGATGGGACCAGGTATCATGATCTTAGTTTTTTGAATGTTGAGTTTTAAGCCAGGTCTTTCACTTTCATCAAGAGGCTCTTTAGTTCTTCTTCACTTTCAGCCATAGGGTGGTGGCGTCTGCATACCTGAGGCTATTGATATTTCTCCCAACAGTCTTGATTCCAGGGTCTTTTTCATAATGACCCTCAGAAGGTACAGACTTACCCTCCAGGCCCAGGTGTCCCCGGTCCTTCCCCAAGGGTAGAGGCTGACCCTGCAAAGCTCAGAGGCTGGAGCCGCAGAGAAGGTGCTGGGCAGTTTGGTTCCCAGGGAGGTGTGGGGAGTCCTTGTCCTGCCCTTCCGCTTAGCTATCCAGTAAGCAAGGCCCCTCCTCAGTCTACAAGAAGACCCCTCAGGGCAGGGGCGGCAGGGGACATGTCCACCACCTCTCGACCCTAACACGAAGCCGGTGGGATTAAAGAGCCCCCTCTCTGGAATGCCCACTGCTCTCTGGGGCCTCTGCGGGCAGTGCGGCTGTTTCCTCCAGGAGGCTCTGGCCGGTGAGAGCTACCCTGGGCTCCAGTGCTGCTCTCCATCTGTGACTGGCTGAGTCGTGTTCCCTCAAAATTCCTGCGCTGCAGACCTCAGCCCCGGACGTCAGAGTGTGACTGTGTTTGGAGGTGGGGGTCTCTAAAGAGGTCCCTGATGTGAGTGTGTTCATTAAGACACAGACCCAAGAGCCACAGGACTGGGGTCCTTGTAAGAAGAGGAGGCCAGGACACAGTCACACACAGAGGGGCGACCCCGTGAGGACGCGGGGAGGAGACGGCCGTCTGCACGCCCAGGAGAGAGGCCCCAGGAGGACCAGCCCTGCCCCCACCTGGGTCTGGGGTCCAGCCTCCAGGACTGGAGACGGTGGCCGTCTGCTGTGTAAGCCCCCATCTGTGATGCTTGTTGCAGCAGCCTGAGCAAGCTCATACTCCAGCCAGGTGTGAGTGCGCCTCCCTCCTAGGGGCCGGGCTCACGGTGTCTGGCCAGGTGTGAGCGCGCCTCCCTCCTAGGGGCCGGGCTCACGGTGTCTGGCCAGGGCGTCTGGAGAGGCTGTCAGAGGTTCTGTGATGACATCATGGACATACTCCCGAACTCAGGCCCGGTTATGCTTCATCCATGCAGTCATAGGAGCTAACACTTCCCTATCGTCTAATGAGAATGAGTCCTTGGAAGAGCTTTCACATGAATTGACTCCATTCTGTCTCATGAGGCTGAATTGCTGTGACCCTGGTTTATCTGGGAGGAGAGGACAGCAGGTTCCTGTCCTAGACGCTGTCCAAAGGCTCGAAGGCAGGGAGAGTCCGGGCTGGCCTGGTGACCCAGCACCGAGGCCCAGAGCCTGGACTCTTAACTCTGGGGTGGTGGCTTTTCCAAATAGCCAGCCCTCCAGAGATGCCCCAAACTCCACACGGCCATCTGCAGTGGCCCATCCGGGGGGAATGTCAGGCCCCGGGCGGTGGTCTTGTCAACTCAGCTGGACCGGGGCCACCAGCAGCTTCAGGACACAGCTGGCCAGAGAGGAACTGGGGGCTGGGGAGAGGAACAGAGGCCAGCAGCCTCCCCGTTCTCTTTTAAAATGAGAGACAGAGAGGAAAAGAGGGCGGAGGAGTCGGTGGGCGTGGAGCACATCTCTCTCCACGGACACATCAGAACACACCTTCAGACACAGAGCTGCATGCAGAACGCCAGCTGAGAGTGCGCAGGAGGGCCTGGCCAGCGGAAGAGTACACAGACCCCGGCAAAACTCGGTAGGAGGAAGGAACTAGAGGGAAAACAGGAGTGTTAGAAGGACTGGGCCTGTGCTCGGCAGGGGGGGAACTGAGGCAGGGGTCGATCCCCACGTCGGGGCAATTGTCTGAGTCAGAGGAGAAGCTTTTAAGGCTGAGAGTCAAACAGCTGAGCTGTGGAATGAGAACCAGACAGTCCTTGCCACAGCCACGCACACCCCAGACTGGGACGCAGGTCCCCTGGAAGGCGCAGCGGCCGGGAGCCAGGGTTTAGGGATCGTGGGGCAGGCCCAGCGTGAGGGCCACTGTGACTGCGGAGAGACAGATCGAGGGGATGTGAGGGAGGTGACTGTGGTGGGAAACGCGGGTGGAGGAAACCCAGGCAGCCGTGGAAGCAAGGTGATGCTGCTGAGTCACGCAGAGCGGGTGGAGCCATCACCATAGCCTCTCTCCCCACACGCCAGCATTGGCAGCGGGACAACAGGGAGGCTGGCCCGTCAAAGGCCTGACGTCTGAACTACAGAGTAGGACCCCACCAGGGCGCCCCTTTAAGTGACCGATGCACCAATCTACAGAGTAGGACCCCCGCCAGAGGGGCCCCTCTGTGTGCCTGACACAGCGAACAACAGAGCAGGACCCCAGGCCCTCTGAGTGCCTGAGTGGGTGGCGCTACGGAGAAAGACTGGCCCAAGAGGCCTTCTGATCGCAGCTACAAGAGGCCCGAAGAAAGGCCCTGATATGGACATGACTCCTGCGGCGGAGGCAGGCTGCGTCCCTACACACTGGGCACCGTCATGGTCCCTGCAAGCCAAGCAGCTGTGCCACCTTCACGCTCAACGCTCACTGGGGCAGAGCTGCCAAGGCAAAAAAGTCTTGCGTCTACGTGTCCAGGGTTGCTTTGGTCGTGTCCTACTCTTTGCGGCCCTGTAGACTGTGTCCTGCCAGGCTTCTCTGTCACAGGGGTTCTCCAGGCAAGAACGCTGGAGTGTATTGGCCAACACTGGCTGCCATACCCTTTCCTGCTGCCCCAGCCGAGTACCCGGTATTGCCAGAACCCCTGTGACCCAAGCAGTGGCACCACCTCCATACCCCACCCTCACAGGGGCAAACCCAAGCCCTCCACGGCAGCCGCAGGAGCAAACCCCAGGGGACAACCCACATGCAGAGGTGGAGGCTCAGTTCAGTCGCTCAGTCCTGTCCATTCTTTTCGACCCCATGGACTGTAGCACGCCAGGCCTCCCTGTCCGCCACCAACTCCCAGAATTTACTCAAACTCCTGTCCATTGAGTCGGTGATGCCATCCAACCATCTCATCCTCTGTTGTCCCCTTCTGCTCCTGCCTTCAATCATCCCCAGCATCAGTGTCTTTTCCAATGAGTCAGTTCTTCACGTCAGGTAGCCAAAGTATTGGAGTTTCAGCTTTAGCATCAGTCCTTCCAATGAATATTCGGGACTGATTTCTTTTAGGATAGACTGGTTGGATCCCCTTGCAGTCCAAGGGCCTCTCAAGAGTCTTCTCCAACACCACCGTTCAAAGGCATCAGTTCTTCAGCGCTCAGCTTTTTCTAGTCCGACCCTCACATCCATGCATGACGACTGGAAAAACCATAGCCTTGACCAGACGGACCTTTGTTGGCAAAGTAATGTCGCTGCGTTTTAATATGCTGTCTAGATTGGTCATAACTTTTGTTCCAAGGAGCAAGCGTCTTTTCATTTCGTGGCTGCAGTCACCATCTGCAGTGATTTTGGAGGTGGAAATAAAACCACAATTGAAACCCAGGGGCAGTATGGCTAAGGAAGAAGACTCAAAACGAAGGTGTACAAGCTGCAGATTAAATCCACAAGATCAACGAGGCAGACTCTATGTCTATGGAATATAAAAAGATGCTGAGAGCTCCCACAAAAGAAACCACACTAGTTCTGATAGCTGTGGACATTGGAGGCAAGAACACACAGGCATAGGACCAGATTAGAATCTGAGCTGCCCCACAGCAGATCCAGAGACCAACACAAGGTTAGAGGGCATCCTAGGGAGGTGAGGTGGACTGCGACTCCCAGCGAGGGAAACGACTCTGACAGCAGTGACTCAAGAAAAACGTTTATTATTCTTATGTTCTCATCTGTTTTGTAGATTCTTTTGATTTCTTTTCTTTTCTTTTTTCACCTTCCCTCCCCACTCCGTTGTAGTTGTCAATTTTATTGGCACTATGAAATCTAATTAAGCTTTCGAGCTTTTTTTTTTCTCAGTCACATTTTTTATTGTTGTTATAAACCTCTGCCTCTCTGTATGTTGGGCTTTTGCAGTTCTGTAGTTTTCGTTTCTTTTTTTTTCTTTTCTCTTTTTTAACTTTACTTTTTAAACCTACTATTATTTTTTCTACACTTATTCTTTGTTTGCCTTCCCTGATGCTCTTTCCCCTGCAGTTGATCTTTATTGTATACACATCTTCTTTATCTACCTTTATTTAACTTTGCATATCCATTCTTTCTTTTTTCTTTCCTTTCCTCTGAACAGATCTGTTAGTTTTATTTTCATCGCCTTGTTCCCCACCTGGCGCCTGGCTTTGGCTTGTCTTCCAGTTCGTGCTCTAGTTAGTTTTCTTCTTATCTGGTAGATATCGTTTTTGGTTTCCTTTGTTTGCCAGTCAGTCTATCGTACTTTGTACTTGTTGGACTGCTTTGATTTTGCTTATGGGTGTGTGTGTATGTGTGTGTGTGTGTATGTGTGTGTGTGTATGTGTGTATTCACGCTTCTTATTGTTGTGATTAACCTCTCCTTCTACGTTGTGCTTTTTCAGTTCTGTGGAGTTTTCCTTTTCTCCCCCCTCTCTCTTTTCTTCTTTCTTCTTCCTTTTTTCTTTCCTCTTTTTTATAATTTTAATTTTTTAAACCTATTGTATTTTTTCTGCCTCTATTCCTTTCCCTTTCCTATTGTTCTTTCCCCCTTGCAGTTAATCTTTAATATATAAAATCTTTTTCATCTACTTCCATTTAACTTTGCATATCTGTTCTTCCTTTTCTTTCTTTCCTTTCCTGTCAACATATTTGTTAGCATTGTTTTCATCGCTTTTTTCCCCGCTTGGCATTTTGCTTTAGTTTTTTCCAGTTTGTGCCTTAGTTAGTTTTGCTCTTACCTGGTAAATATAATCTTTGGTTTCCTTTGTTTCCCGGTCAATCTAGTACACTTTACTTTAGCTGGACTGTTTTGGCTTCGCTCATGAGTGTACACGTATGTGCGTATATCCCATTATCTTAATTATTATTTTGTCTGATTTTGTGACTGCCATTTGTCTGGGGTTCATCTCTGGTTTCTCATTTTTGGGTAGTTGTTTTAATCTCACATAATGCCGTAACAGGAGAAGGCAGTGGCCCCCGACTCCAGTGCTCTCACCTGGAAGATCCCACGGATGGAGGCGCCTGGTGGGCTGCAGTCCATGGGGTCGCTAAGAGTCGAACACGACTGAGCAACTTCACTTTCACTTTTCACTTTCCTGCATTGGAGAAGGAAATGGCAACCCACTCCAGTGTTCTTGCCTGGAGAATCCCAGGGACGGAGGAGCCTGGTGGGCTGCAGTCCATGGGGTCGCTAAGAGTCAGACATGACCGAGCGACTTCACTTTCATTTTTCACTTTCCTGCATTGGAGAAGGAAATGGCAACCCACTCCAGTGTTCTTGCCTGGAGAATCCCAGGGACGGGGGAACCTGGTGGGCTGCCGTCTATGGGGTCGCACAGAGTTGGACTCGACTGAAGCGACTTAGCAGCAGCAGCAGCAATGCCATAACAAACCACTTGTGGAATGTTGGTTCCTGACCAGAGATCAAGCCCTGAGCCTTTGGAGTGGGACCACTGACTCCAAGACCCTAGACTACTCGAGAACTAACCCTAGGGAGTATCAAATAGTGAGAACACACACAAAGGAAAACACTTGAACACAAGACCCACATCACCCAACCACCAGCAGCCTGGGAAAAGGAGACCTCAAACACAATAAGTTAAAAAAAAAGAAGAAATTAATGAAAAGACAGAGGAATACTACACAAATGAGGGAACAAATTAGAAACACAGAAGTCCAAATAGACGAAGGGGGAACAGGCAAACTACCTGAAAAAGAATTCAGAATAATGACAGTAAAGATGGTCAAAAGCCTTCACAACAAAATGGAGAAAATGCAAGAATCAATTAACCAAGACCTAGAAGAATTAAACAATAAACACACAGAAACAAACAACACAGTTGCTGATATTAAAAATACCCTGGAAGGAATCAATAGAATATCTGAAGCAGAAGAATGAATCGGTGAGCTGGAAGATAAAATGGTGAAAATAACTTCTGAAGAGCAGAATAAAGTAAAAAGAATGAAAGAATCAAGGATAGTCTAAGAGACCCCTGGGACAATATCAAATGCACCAACATTCGAGCTATAGAGATCCCAGAAAAAGAAGAGAAATAAAGGATATGGGAAAACTTTTGAAGAGATTATAGTTGAAAATTTCCCCAACATGGAAAAGGAAATAGTCAGTCAAGTCCGGGAGGCACAGAGTCCCAACAGGATAAACCCAGGGAGAAGCATGCCAGTCCAGTCCAGTCCAGTCCAGTCGCTCAGTTGTGTCCAACTCTGCGACCGCATGAATCGCAGCACGCCAGGCCTCCCTGTCCATCACCAACTCCCGGAGTTCACTCAGACTCATGTCCATCGAGTCCGTGATGCCATCCAGCCATCTCGTCCTCTGTCGTCCCCTTCTCCTCCTGCCCCCAATCCCTCCTAGCATCAGAGTCTTTTCCAATGAATCAACTCTTCGCATGAGGTGTCCAAAGTACTGGAGTTTCAGCTTTAGCATCATTCCTTCCAAAGAAATCCCAGGGCTGATCTCCTTCAGAATGGACTGGTTGGATCTCCATGTAGTCCAAGGGACGCTCAAGAGTCTTCTCCAACACCACACAGTTCAAAAGCATCAATTCTTCAGCACTCAGCCTTCTTCACAGTCCAACTCTCACATCCATACATGACCACAGGAAAAACCATAGCCTTGACTAGACGGACCTTAGTTGTCAGAGTAATGTCTCTGCTTTTGAATATGCTGTCTAGGTTGGTCATAACTTTTCTTCCAAGGAGTAAGCGTCTTTTAATTTCATGGCTGCAGTCACCATCTGCAGTGATTTTGGAGCCCAAAAAAATAAAGTCTGACACTGCTTCCACCATTTCCCCATCTATTTCCCATGAAGTGATGGGACTGGATGCCATGATCTTCGTTTTCTGAATGTTGAGCTTTAAGCCAACTTTTTCACTCTCCTATTTTACTTTCATCAAGAGGCTTTTTAGTTCTTCTTCACTTTCTGCCATAAGGGTGGTGTCCTCTGCATATCTGAGGTGATTGATATTTCTCCCGGCATGCCAAGACACATAATAATCAAACTAACAAAGACTAAACACAAAGAAAGAATATTAAAAGCAGCACGGGAGAAGCAACAAGTAACATACAAGGGAAACACCATAGGCTTAACAGCTGATCTTTCAGCAGAAATTCTGCAGACCAAAAGGGAATGGCAGGATATATTTAAAGTACTGAAAAATCAACAACCAAGATTACCGTACCCAGCGAGGATCTCATTCAAAATTGGTGGAGAAATAAAAAGCTTTTCAGACAAGCAAAAGTTAAGAGAATTCAGTACCACCAAACCAGCTTTACAGCAAATGTTAAAGGGACTTATATAATCAAGAAATAGAAGAGAAGAAACAAGATCTACAAAATCAACCCCAAACAATTAAGAACATGGTAATAGGAATAATCAGTTCAGTTCAGTCACTCAGTCGTGTCCGCCTCTTTGCAACCCCATGAATTGCAGCACGCCAGGACTCTCTATCCATCACCAATAGGAACATATATATCAATAACTACTTTAAATGTAAATGGATTAAATGCTCCAACCAAAAGACACAGACTGGTTAAATGGATACAAAAACAAGACCCATATATATGCTGTCTGCAAGAAACCCACTTCTGACCTAAAGACACATATAGACTGAAAGTGAGAGGACGGAAAAATATATTCCACACAAATAGGAAGCAAAAAAAAAGCTGGAGTAGCAATCCTCCTATCAGACAAAATAGACCATAAAATAAAGTGTATTACAAGAGATAAGGAAGGATACTACGTAATGATCAAGGGATCAATCCAAGAGGAAGACATAACAATTGTAAACAACTATGCACCCCACACAGGAGCACCTCAATACATAGACAGGCACTAGCAGACATAAAAGGGGAAATTGACAGTGATACAGTAATAGTAGGAGGCTTCAACGCCCCACTCACAGCAATGGACTGATCATCAAAACAGAAAATTAATAAGGAAACACAAGTCTTAAATGATACACTAGATGAGATGGATTTCACTGATATCTTCAGGACCTTCCATCCAAATGCAGAAGAATACACCTTCTCCTCAAGTGCACACGGAACATTCTCCAGGATAGACCACATCTTGGGCCACAAATCAAACCTTAGTAAATTTAAGAAAATTGAAATCGTATCAAGCATCTTCTCCAACCACACTATGAGATGAGATATCAGTTGCAAGAAAAAAACTGTAAGGAACACAAACACATGGAGATTAAACAATATGTTTCTAAATAGCCAACAGGTTACTGGGGAAATCAAAAGGGAAATAAAAAATTTCTAGAAACAAATGACAATGAAAACATGACAGCTCAAACCTCTGGGATGCAGCAAAAGCAGTTCTAGAGGGAAGTTATAGCCACAAAATCCTACCTCAAGGAACAAGGAAAACCATTGAACAGACAACCTTACTTTACACCTAAAGCAACTGGAAAAAGAAGAGAGAAAAAAACCAACGTTAGTAGAAGGAAATAAATCATAAAGATCCAAGCAGCAAGAAATGAAAAAAGAAACAACAGTAAAGATTAATAAACTAAAAACTAGTTCTTTGAGAAGATAAAATTGACAAACCTTTAGCCAATAATTATTATCAATTTAAGAAAAAAGAGAGAAGGATCAAATCAAGAGAATCAGAAATGAAAAAAGAGAGGTTACAGCAGACAGTGCAGAAACACAAAGGATTATAGGAGACTATTATGAACAGCTATATGGCAATAAAACAGATAACCTGAAGAAATGGACAGATTCTGGGAAAAGTTCAATCTTCCAAGACTGAACCTGGAAGAAATATAAATTATGAACAACCCAGTTACAAGCACTGAAATTGAAGCTGTGATCAAAAATCTCCCAAAAAATAAAAGCCCAGGACCAGATGGCTTCACAGGAGAATTCTATCAAACATTTAGAGAAGAGCTAATGCCTATCCTTCTAAAACTCTTTCAGAAAATTGCAGAGGAAGGAACCCTTCCCAACTCATTCTGATACCAAAACCGAACAACACAAAAAAAGAAAACCACAGGCCAGCATCTCTGATGAACACAGATGCAAAAATTCTCAGCAAAATTTTAGCAAACAGGACTCAGCAACACATCAAAAAGCTCACACACCATGATCAAGACGGGTTTATCCCAGGGATGCAAAGATTCTTCAATATATGCAAATCAATCAGTGTGATACACCACATTAACAAATTGAAAGAGAAAAACCATATGGTCATCTCAATAGATGCAGATAAAGCCTTTGACAAAATTCAGCACCTATTTATGATTAAAACTCTTCAGAAAAATGGTTATAGAAGGAACCTACCTCAACATAGTAAAGGCCATATATGATAAGCCTACAGCAAACATTACTCTCAGTGGTGAAAAACTGAAAGCATTCCCCCTAAGATCAGGAAGAAGACAAGGGTGTCCACGTTCTCCACTATTACTCTACATAGTTCTGGAAGTCCTAGCTACAGCAATCAGAGAAGAAAAATAAATGAAAGGAATCCAGATTGGAAAAGAAGAAGTAAAGCTGTCACTGTTTGCAGATGACATGATACTGTACATAGAGAACTCTGAAGATAGTATCAGAAAATTACTAGAGCTAGTCAGTGAATTTAGCAAAGTTTCAGGATGCAAAATCAATACACAGAAATGACTTGCATTTCTATGTAGTAACAATGAAAAATCAGAAAGAGAAATGAACAAATCATTCCCATTCACCACTGCAACAAAAAGAATTAAATATCCAGGAATAAACTTATCTAAAGAGATGAACTGTACACAGAAAATTATAAAACACTAAAGAAAGAAATCAAAGATGACATAAACAGATGGAGAAATATTCCACGTTCCTGGGTAGGAAGAATCAATATTGTGAAAATGACTAAACTACCAAATGCAATCTACAGAGTCAGTGCAATCCCTATCAAATTACCAATGGCATTTTTCACAGAACTAGGACAAAAAAATGCACAATTCATATGGAAACACAAAAGACCTTGAATAGCCAAAGCAGTCCAGAGAAAAAAGAATGGAGCAGGAGAAATCAACCTTCCTGACTTTAGATTATACTACAAAGATGTGGTCATCAAGACAGTGTGGTGCTGGCAGAAAAACAGAAATATAGACAAATGGAGCAAGATATTTCCCAGACATAAACCCATGCACGTATAGGTACCTTATTTTTGACAAACGAGGCAAGACAATGGGGCAGAGACAGCCTCTTCAATAAGTGGTGCTGGGGAAAATGGACAGCTCCATGTAAAGGAATGAGGTTAGAACACTTCCTAACACCATCAGCTGAGCTCAGTCGCTCAGTCATGTCCGACTCTTTGCAACCCCATGAATCGCAGCACGCCAGGCCTCCCTGTCCATCACCAACTCCCAGAGTTCACTCAGACTCACGTCCATTGAGACGGTGATGCCATCCAGCCATCTCATCCTGGGTCGTCCTCTTCTCCTCCTGCCCCCAATCCCTCCCAGCATCAGAGTCTTTTCCAATGAGTCAACTCTTCCCATGAGGTGGCCAAAGTACTGGAGTTTCAGCTTTAGCATCATTTCTTC
>SJYR01001251.1:907801-925929 GCA_006410655.1 Kobus ellipsiprymnus
CTTGGGGTGAGACAAGTATCAAGACCAGCACCACCTTTCTCCTGGGAGCCTGCCTGTGCAGGGGAACCCTCTGGCTCCTCCCTCAGGTCCCCTCTCCTGCCGTTGCTCGCTTGCTTTAGGGCGCACCCTCGGCCTCTGTTCAGACAGACGCTGCACCCTGGCAGCTCCACCAGCTTCCAGAGGAGTGGCCACGGGCAGCCATTCCCGAGGCTGGGCGGTGGGCGCCCACGTGCTCTTGTGCACGCACGGTGCTCCCAGGATGTGACCTGGTGGCCGCAGACACCGCATCTCAGTGCTGAGTGCCAGGTGTAGGGCTGAGGTGGGGAGGGTGTCTGACTCCACAGCCGCCGGCCCGTCTTGGCTGGAGGGGGGCAACGGGTGGGCAGTGGAGGGGCCCCTGGGATCTGCAGAGAGGGCGGCCCGTCGAGGGGCCCCTGGGATCTGCAGAGAGGGCGGCCCGTCGAGGGGCCCCTGGGATCTGCAGAGAGGGCGGCCCGTCGAGGGGCCCCTGGGATCTGCAGAGGGCGGCCCGTCGAGGGGCCCCTGGGATCTGCAGAGAGGGCGGCCCGTCGAGGGGCCCCTGGGATCTGCAGAGAGGGCGGCCCGTCGAGGGCCATGTGTCACGAAGCAGGAAAAGTCACGGCCGCAGATGCTCCATCTGGAGCGGCGGTGGAGAGAGGCCCCTCACGGGTGCCCCCGGCCGCGGTTCTGACAGCGGGAAGGTGAGGAGCCGGGAGCGCCCGGCCACCACATGGCAGCTCCTGGGCCTCACACCAGCCGGTCAGTTGTCTGTGGACACCCCGCCTCAGCCTCAGGAGTGGGTACTGGCCATTAGGAAACACGGTTGTCTGTCCCGCATTTGAGAAACTCTAATGAAAATGGAACGCCTCGACTTCCTTTCTGCTCCCGTTGATGTCTGTTGTGCACAGGTCAGCCCCTCTTTGCTCTCGTAGCCGTTGGCTGGGGAGCACGTCCAGGGAGAAGTGGCCTTGGGGCTGACACCGGGACCTGAGGCCCCAGGGGGGCATCTGCAGGTCTGCCCACTCGGAGGCAGCTGGGCCAGCAGCCCTGGAGGGCAAGGACCGCGAGCGGGAGGGTGCTGATGCAGCCTGGATTCGCGTTCGGGTGGGGGCACACACAGGGGGTGCCCCCCACTCGTGCCGCCCTGGGACCACTCCCTGTCCGTTCACTCATTGCTGCAAAGTCCTCCTGAGAACCGACCCCGGGCTGGGAGTTTTCGCAAGCAGCCTGAGACAGGCCACGGAGCCGAGGAGGGTGTGGCTGGGGTCAGGGCTGTGGCTCGTGGCTGTGCTTGGGGTCTACGCGCAGTGACCCCTCTGGAGAGGCCCCTGAGACCATGCTCTCGGTGACGGCAGGAGCTCACAGGGCCCTCGGGGCCTGGCCGGACAGCAAGCTGCCACTGGTGTGGCATCCCATTGGCCGAACCAAACCTCACGGCCGCGGCGCCCTGGGGAAGCTCCCGTGGAAGCAAGCCTCGTCATCGGCGGCGGCGGGAGCGAGAGCCCGGATCAGGTCCCGTCCCACACAGGCTTGGCCCGGCCGGCGGTGCCACTGAGCACAGCCCGCCTGGGAGGCAGGCTCTGCCGTCCTCGAAAGCCCACTTGGGTCAGGGAGCAGTGGGAGAGAGGGCGGTGGGCATGGCTGCGGGCCCAGGGCTGCCCTGACCACCGAACGCGGGCTCTGAAGTCGTCCACTGCTTCCTGACTGGAGGCTGGAATCCCGCGTCCTGGTGTGGGCAGGGTGGTCCTCCTGAGGCCCCCCGGGGCGTGCAGACGGCCGCCTCCTCCCTGCGTCCTCACAGGGCCGTCCCCCTGCGTGTGTCCGTGTCCTGACAGCTTCTTCGCATACGGACCCCAGTCCTGTGGGATCAGGACCCACCCCGCTGTACCTCAGTCGTCTTGCATCGCCTCTTTAAGGGGCTGTGTCTCCAAATACAGCCACGCGGGAGGCGCTGAGGTTTGAGCTTCAAGCCGGGACCCTGGGGGACACATGCCAGGCCGTGGCAGGGAGACAGTCAGTGGCGCAACCGGACCCCTTGCTGTGCTTGAGGTGGGAACATCCCAGGACGTGGCCGAGGCCTCAGCAGGGGCGGCAGCCCTGTCCAGGCTGGGCCCCCAGCCTTGCTCAGGCCAGCCCCCCGCTCCAGGGTGAGGGCCTTCTCGGGCCAGGCCTGAGACGCGCTGCTCACCTGGATGGTCATTCCCTCCCGCGCCCTCTAACCCGGCCACTCGTCCCTTCACAGAGGTGCCCGAGCGGGGGCCGGAAGGGCCAGGGTCACAGGGGCCAGCGATGGGAGGAGGAGGCAGAGACGCCTGCCAGGGCCCGGGCGCAGTGCAATAAGGGACCAGCCCATCAGGGGCTCGGAATTGGGTCAGGGAGGGAGGGGTGCTGTGGGCTGGGGACTGGTACTGGAGGGGCCAGGAGACTGGGGCCCAGAGGCCCCCCGACACCCTGTGAGGGGTTTGGGCAGGTGGCCGAAGTGGCACAGTCAGGAGGCTGAGACAGACCCAGAGCGGGAGGCAGGGGGGAGCAGGGGACGCGGCCATGCCGGGGCTGGGTGGAGCCACGGGGCCCACGGGGCTCTGAGCACAGGGCACGCTGCGGGGGGCGCGGCTGCCCGGAGCTTCAGCGGGGGCGGGCAGCAGAGGAGGGGCTGATGACCTCGGCAGCGGGCAGCTCCCTGGGGCCTGCCCTGGAGGTCGGGCTGGAGGGGCTGGATGCTCCCGGGGCTCAGGGATGCCCAGCTGCCTGAAGGTGGCCACCGCACGTGTCCACTGCTGACCAGAGCTGGGGAGCACACGGCCGTGGTGAGGGAGCAAAGGACTCGGCCCCGGGCTCCAGCAGGGCCGCCAGGCGTTGCCCCATCGCGGGGCCTGCAGCCACTGGGCCAGACCCCGCCTCCCTCCGCCATGGGCCGAGGCCCCTCCCGGGAGGGGCAGCCCTGACCGGCTCCTCTCCCAGCTACTGTGTTCCTGGGGCCTGGCCAGGGCAGAGGTGCGGGCCTGAGAACGTGGCCTCGGGTAATCTACACAGGTCTCCAGCAGCTGCACCCAATCCTGAAAGGCTCTACTTTCCAGCGACCAGAGAGCTTCCAAGTCCTCACCCAGACCTGTGCTCCCCCCGCGGGCTCTCACTGCAGTGGGCTGCTTCCCGGATTGCTGGTGATGGCCCCTGGAGATCCTCCCATGTGTGCCCGACAGAGTGGAGCCCACGGATGACCACGGTCCACCACAGGTTGCCTCACGCCCTCACACGGGACTCAGGATCGGGTGAGGTCCAGACCAAGTGGCCGATATGCCAAAGGGGTCCTGAGAAAAACCCCGCCTCAAAGGCAGTTTCGTGGGAAACACTGACTGCAGAAATCAGATCTGCCAGCTATCTGCGGGCAAGGAACCAACGCGCAGGCTTTAGCGAAGAGGCGCACACACTCCAAGAAATATGGACTCAATCCACTGAGTTATATTAACTTTAATTATTAACACTCAACATAATTATTAGATATTTTTCTTCAGCTCCCGTCTGAGGGAGACACTCTGCTTGCACTTCGGAGACATCTATCTGACTGGCTTCTGGGGGTGAGAGGATGTTTGATGTACTTCTAAATCTGAAAAAACAAATAATAATAAAAACCAAATTGAAAACATAAATAAATGGTCTCACTGCAAGCCAGGAGCAGACAGAACGGGAAGGTGGGCTGAGGCACCTCCGCGTCCCCTGCAGCACTTCCAGGCCGGGACCTCCGCAGCGTCTCCGGGGCCCGAGTCGTTAAGCAAGTAAATACAAGGACATTCTCACTGAAAACGCATCGAATGCCAAGCTGCAGCTCGCCCAGTGTGAGTGCCATTAAGTCTGGATTCGCCCGTACCAGTCAGGTGGGGACTCCGCCTGGGCATGTTTCTTTTACATCAGTTCTTGGTGGTCAGCTCCAGGGGGAACGAGGGAGGAGAAATGCGCAGGCCCCACCCCTACACACACACACACACACACACACACACACACACACACACGCATGCGCACACATACACACTCACAGACACACGCACACACACGCAGACACATGCACATGCACACACACAGAGACACACACAGGTACTCATGCATACACACTCTCACAGACACGTGCACACACACTCAGACACAGGGGTGCACACACACACTCATTGATACACGTGTGCACACACAGACACACATATGTGTGCACACACAGACACACACACATGCGTGCTCACACACATTCTCACAGACACACACAAGCACGCTCTCAAAGACACGCGCATGTACACACAGACCCGCACACACTCTCATAGACACATGCACACTCTCACAGACACACGCACGTGCACACACGCACACACTCTCACAGACACACGTGCACGCGTGTGCACACACTCACAGACACATGTGCGCACACACGTGAACATGCATGTGCACACATGTGTGTGCACACACAGAGAGACATGCATGCATGCACACACACAGAGAGACACACACAGGTACTCGTGCATACACACTCTCACAGACACGTGCACACACACAGACACAGGGGTGCACACACTCTCACTGATACACGTGTGCACACACACAGACACACACATGTGCGCGCTCACACATTCTCACAGAAACACACACGTGCATACACACAAGCACACGCATGCACACTCACAGACACGCGCATGCACACACGCACACTCACACACGTCCCCACCCAGCACCCATGTTCACTGTCTAACAAGCGTCGTTTCCAGCCTGGCCTGCTGCCCTTTCGTCAGCAGTGGCACCGACCCGCACGCACCGGCTCCTGCGGCAGCTCCGCCAGTGAGGGAGGAGGGGCCGAAGGCTGGGCAGTCTCTCGAGGAATGGGATTAATGCTCCAAAAATAGGCCGCCAGTGCCGGGAGAGCCGGCTTGGAAACAAGGCCCTCTGCCCCGCTCCCTCCTCCCACAGCCAGTGCGCAGACCAGGGCCAAGGGGCCGGACTCCCTGAGCTGTCCAGCCACACCGGCTCCCAGCGGTCACAGGCTCCCTGTTCCCCCACCGAGTCCCAGGGAAGGGAGAGGAAAGGAACAAAGCCCCACCTTGAAGCCTGTGACTCCCATCTTTTGTCCAGCCCACTTTGCACATTTTTAATTGTGGTTGAAAATAGAAAACTTACCCTCAGACATTTGAAAGTGTGCAGTTCAGCGGTATTAAGTACCGTCACATGGTTCCGCAACCAGCTCTGACAGCCTGTTTTTTAAATTCCCCATTTCTTATTCAAATGCTGATGGAAATACACAGCTACCCCAGAGAGGGAGCAAGGCCAGGGGACCCTGGATCTTGACTCTGCAGCGAAAGACATCCCTACACTCTGGAGGCTCCTCCACCCTGTCCCACCAGCCGGTGTCCCCTCCACCCTGTCCCACCAGCCGGTGTCCCCACCACCAAGCTGGGGGCGTGGCTCAGAGCTTCCTGGGACCCAGGGCAGTCCATTCACCTCGGAATTACTGGAAAGTTTCTGTCCTCAGGCCAGATCCTGATCCCTGGAACCTGGAACCTGTGCCTCTTGGCCTTGGGGTCCCTCAGGAACAGGGCTCCCCATCTTTCCTGGTCAGCCCTTGATGGTCTGAAGTACCCACAAATGCTGGGCCCTCCCTTGGCCTCCCACTCCCTCTCCAGGTGTCCAAAGAAGGGGAAGGAGCTTGTGTTCAGCGGGAGGCTGGGGAGCCTGGAGCAGCTTGGGCTCAGGGTCTTAGTCCCTCCCCCTGCAGACAGAGGTGTGGGGGGCGGGGCTGCATGGAAGAATTGCCTCTGAGACCCCACAGGGCCAACCCACTCCAAGGGCCAAACACTGGGAACCTGGGTGTGTCCCAGCATGGCGCAGGCAGGGAGGCGTCTGAGACTGGCCCTGGGGGTCACCTGCTCCGAGCCCCCTGCCCTTGTCATCTCTCCCTCGCCACCCTGAGCTGGAGGGGTGGGGTGGAGGGGTAGAGTGGTGACCTCAGGAACTAGTGACCAGCCCAGCCAAAAGAGAGTAAAACTTCCCCTTGGGGTCCCCCTAGGACAAGCTGGGGGGCATAAGTTAGGGAGGCTTGCCTGCTCACAAAGCCTTTATTTCCTGGAGGACAGCAGATGGGAAGACTGCTAGACACACTCCAGTGCTGGCGTCTCGTCCCTGCAGGGCTTGACCAAGGCTCTGTGGGGCGAATGACCCACCCAGCTAGCAAGCTAGAGACGCCCAGGGACCCAAGCTGGCCTCCTGGCCTGGGGAACCTTCCAGGCCCAGGGCGCTCTCTCCATCCCAACAGCTTGTGTCCCACCCGCCTCCTCGGCCTGCGCACCTCCGCCCCCCTCTCTCCCGCCCCCTCTCGGTGATCTGACTGTCCCTGCGTCTCAGGGCCCCCAGGGGCCGCCCATGCCCACAGCTCCCAGGCTTCTGTGTCCTCGGGAGGAATGGGCAACAGTGCCCAGTGGGCACCTCTGGATCCCAGTCCCAAATGATGAGGAGGGAGCCCCTAGTTGGCCCCACGTGGGCGGACAGGCCTTCTGCCCTGAGGCCACTATTGCAGGGCACTGGCGGATACGGCTCAGAGGTTAAGGCCACTGAAGCAGGAGGGCCCTAACAGAGGTCTCTCTACCTTGCTGGAACTGTAGCGAGCGGGAAGATTACGAGACCTGACGGCATAGACACTGACTATGCATTTAGCCCACAAAACACTGTAACCATGACTGCGAGTCAAAGAACGAGCCTGGCAAAAATATCTGCAGTGAGCATGCCAGGGAACGCTGCTGCCTGCAGCAAATCAGTGAGACGAAGCTGAACACCTTGAAAGAAAAGCAGGCAGACACATGAAGAACTCATTCACAAAAGGAAAACGCAAGTGGTGCCCAAAGGCAGGAGAGAAACCCTCCAGCCTCGCCAGTGACCGGAACCATCCTGAGAGCAAAGAGGGCGGCTATCAGAGTATCAGAGCCTCCAGGTGTCAACGCAGGACCCAGTTCCGCGGGGGCGGACGGACGAAGGTGGTTCATGAGCGTTCGAATAACGGGGGGTGAGCAGGAGAGCCCGGGAAATCACCGCACCTGTTCTAGCACGAGGGCCGTGTGCGGGAGGGGTGGAGAGGTATATAAAATGCAGCATCCCGTGCCCTGACCGCCCTCTGCTGGGAAATTCACTGCAGGAAAGTGATCAGAGAGGCAGGTCAGACACACAAGTGCAGATGGGCAAGACCAGCTTCCTTGGTTGTGAGTGAAGACCCAGTGGGAGCGCGGATTTTACACGTCAGCTCGTTTGGACCAGGGGCCCCAGACATTTGGTCAAATAAGAGTCTGGGTGTTTGAGTCAGTGCTAATGAGCTGGATGAAACTGGAGCCTACTATTCAGAAAGAGAAAAGCAAATATCATATGTTAATACATATTTGTGGACTCTGGAAAGATGGTACTGATGGACCTATTTGCCAGGCAGACATAAAGGCCAGACTTGCGGTCACAGAGAGGGAAGGAGAGGGTGGGGCGAGTCCGGTGAGCAGCGTTGGGACACGCACAGGGCATCACCGTGTGGGAACAGCGTAGCCTGTGGGCATTGCTGTGTGATGCATGGAGCTCAAGCCCAGTGGCAACCTAGAGGCGTGGCTGGGCGGAGGCTCAAGAGGGAGGGGCAGACGTACGCCTATGGCTCATTCCTGTCGATTACGGCAGAAACCAGCGCAGCATTGTAAAGTGATCACCACCCAATTAACAAACTTAAATGTATATGTGTCTAAAGAGTCTTGGTGGTCTGTATAAGAGGAACATCTGAATTGGTGGGCTCTGTAAAGCAGATGATTCTTCCAACGGTATTGGGCCTCATCCGCTCAGTTGAAGGCCTGAACAGCCCAGAAGGCCGAGCCCCCCCCCCCAGGTAAGAGAGAACCCCTCCTGCCCGACTACGTGAGCTGGGACTTCAGTCTGCTCTTGCCTTTAGGCTGGAACCACACCACCTGCTCCGGGGGCCTCCAGCTCTCTCCCTGTAACGGGAGAGAGACGGGAAGATTAGAGAGACAGAGGACGCACAGAGCTGCGGCTTCTGGCCCCGGGAGAGCCAGCTAACACTCACCGTTACGAAGCCTGCACCTGCTGCAGCCCCTGGAGCTCATGCTACAAAGGGACCTGTCGGGAGGGAAGCGGCTCGTTGGCTGAGCACCAACCTTGTGCCGGGCGGGCTCTGGCTCCCAAGATTCATCCAGAAACAAAACAAGGGTCCTGCCGCACGGGGCTGAGTTCCACAGCAGGAGATGGGCCAAAGGTAATGTAGAATGGGCCTCAGAAGATGATGCCTGCCATGGAAAAGGAAACGATGAGCAGGGGAGGGGTGAGCAGAGGAGAGGTGAGCAGGGGAGGGGTGAGCAGAGGAGGGGTGAGCAAGGGAGAGGGATGTGGCGTCTTTGGAAGGAAGTGTTGCCCGTTTATAGAGGTGAGGCTGTGTTGGGCCTCGGGGAGAACAGAAGGTTATGGGCTGAATCCTGTGCCCCAGATTCCCGTGTTTAAGCCCCGGCACCTCAGAGCGCAGCTGTCTGGAGCTAGGCCTTTAAAGAGGTGATCAAGGCAAAATGGGCTCCAGGCCACGGGATCACTAGAGTGGGACATGACTTAGCGTCTAAACAGCAAGGTGAAGTGAGGTCACTAGAGTGGGCCCTATCCCCCAGGACCCGGGTCCTCACAGGAAGAGGAGGTAGGGACGCGGACATACTCACAGGGACGACCCTATGAGGGAGCGGGAGGAGACGCCCGCTGTCCGCACGCCCGGGAGGGAGGCCTCAGGAGGCCCAGCCCCGCCCACACCTGGGTCTGGGATCCCAGCCTCAGGGCTGGAGACAGTGAGCGTTTGCTGTTTAAGCCAGCCTGTTGGCGGGACTTGGTGCAGCCACCCTGCAGACGAATCCTCCGACGCTTGATGAAGAGCGTGCAGGCCCTTCCAGGCTGTGAGGACAAGTGTGCCTGCACCCAGGTACCCGGCAAGGCGCCGGGCGAGGCGGGCCAGCTGCGGGGAGAGGAGGCCTGGGAGGGGAGCCATGGAAGGTACGAGCCGAGGGGGACAGGACCTGACTTTCCAGTCCCAGCCCCTCAGAGGCCGAGGGGAGACCCAGACAGCAAAGGACCCAAGTGAATAAACGTGTGCTCCAACAGGCGCGCTCCTGGAAAGACACAAACAACCAAAACGAGCTCCAAAAGAAATGGAAAATCCAAACAGGCTTATCAGAAGCGAAGAGGCCAAATTAATAACTTAGATTCGCACAGGGGCAAACCCTTGCCCAGATGACTTCTCTGGTGACCCTGACCAAACACTAAGGAAGAATTAATTCTAATCGCTCACAAACCCTTCTAAGAAGAGGGAAGAATACTTCCCGACTCATTCTACGAGGCCAGAACCACCCTGATAGCAAAGCCAGATACAGACGCCACAAGAAAAGAAAGCCTCCGACCAGCATACCCTACAAATATAGATACAAAAATCCTCAGCGAAACGTTAGCAGACTGAGCCCATCAACACTGTGTACCGTGACCAGGCGGCACTGATCACCAGAATGCAAAGCTGGTTTGGTGTTTGAAAATCAATTAATGTCATACACCACATCAACTGGATTTTAGAAAGCCATACCACCTCAACAGACTTAGGAAAAGCGTTTGACCAAATGTAACACCCTCGTGTGATAAAAACATTTAACAAATTGGGAATTGAAGTGAACTTCCTCCACTGGACATGGGGTATTTAGGAAAATCCCACAGCTCACACCATATTAACAGAAGACTAGCTTTCCTCCTGACGTCAGAAACAAGACACGGAGGTCTGCTCACCTCCACTTGTATTCAACACTCTCCAGGAGATTTGGGACAGGGTAATAAGGCAAGAAAAAGAAACAAAGGCATCCAGGCCGGAGGAGAGGGAGTAAAGCTGCCTCTGTGTGCAGACAGCCTGAGCCCGAATAAAAGGGACGCAAGGAGTCTGCTGAAAGCTACCGGAACCAGTAAGGTTGGCAGGTTTACAAGAGGAATGCAAGAATCACGTGCATCTCTCTATATTAGCAAGAGCAACCTGAAAATGAAATTATGAAAATGCTGACACTTATAACGACGTCATCAAGAATAAAATACTTCAGAATACATTTAACAAAACAAGCACGACACTTGTGTCGAAATGCTCTCCGTGAGCACACACTCCTTGGTGATTAAGACCCCCGAGAGCACCGCCTTCCCCACGGAGCCTGAGGACACATGGTCCTACCCGCCCGGCACCCCCTCTGCCCCCCCGTCCCGTGCTGGGTCCACTGTTCCCCCTCCTCTGCCTTTGAGGGCCCACCCAGGGTCCCATCTCTCCGAGTGCCTCTGACCTGTCTTCAGAGCTGCACACCCTCCTTGGGGGCTTCGCTCACACCCAGCATCACATTCCTCCGTGGGGGTGACTTGGTGACTCAGGGCTGTGAGCGTCTCCCCAGCTCACTTGTGCCACCAGGCCTTGTAATCATCTACTTGTGTGATTCTCTGTCCAGCGGCTGCCACCCCGTCTCTATCCCTGTGGCCATGAGCCTTAGGCCATGTGGGGTGAGTGAACGATAAGTCCATCTGCACTTGGCCTCAAGAAGCAAGCGCTGGCGCCGTGGAGCTGGCGCCTCTGTCCCCGGGGAGGCAAGTGGGCAGGACGCAGGCGAGAGAGACCCTCCGCTGCAGTCACGGCCAGCCAGAATGCCGTGTGGCCCCCGAGCCCCTCCTGGCGAGCTCTGCAGCCTGAGCCCCACACCCAGCCCTCCCGCCGCGGCTGGTCCACTGCCCTCTCCTCTCGTGGAGCTGAGTGACCGAGCCTGCTTGTTCCAGATCTTCCTCCTGAGGGCCTGCGCGTGGGCTGTGGGCGCCGTGGACCCGCAGTATCCACGCTGACCCCGTGCAGTAGACATGGGAAGGCCCAGCGACAGCCAGGTATCCTTGTCTTCTCTGCGCTCAGGTCCTCAGGCAGCTCAAGCCCACCTCCTCCATGAAGCCTTCTGCCACTCACCTGCCCACAGCCAGGAATGCTGAAAATGGGCAGAGGACGTAGGCTTTCTCTCCCCACCTGGCCCTCAGCTCCTTGGGTAGATCCCATTTGTGCCAGTCAGCTTTAGCCAAGTAAAATTCGCGTGCAGCAAAACTGACGGGGTCACCACCACACCGGGGCCCAGAGCTCGTCCGCCCCTTGCAGCGTCTCCCTCCGCCAGCGGCCTCTGTCCCCGCCCCGCACCTGCGGCCCCGATCTGCTTCCCTTAGCCGCAGGCTTGCCTCTTCTACAGCGTCGCACGTGCCACCGCTCCGCGCCTCTTGAGCCCAGATTCTCGGTGTGATGTGCTTGCCGTTCATCTGAGTCACGGCGGGCATTCGCCACAGCCCTGTTTACTGTGGGGCAGGTGTCCACCATGGGGACGGACCCCGGCCTACCCATCCTACCACTCACTGGAGGACATTTGGGTTGCTTCCGATTTTTGGCCATCATAAATAAAGCTGCTGTGACCTACTGTATAAATAGCTCAGGGAAAGTGCTCAGTACTCTGTGGGCACCTAATGGGAAGGAAATCCCCAAAAAGAAGGAATATATATAGAGAGAGATATATATACACACACACAGACGTATATACGTGGGCTTCCCAAGCGGCTCAGTGGTAAAGAATCTGCCAGGCAATGCAGGAGAGTTGGTTTCAGTCCCTGGACTGCAGGAGAAAATGACAGCCCGCTCCAGCATTCTTGCCTGAGACACCCGTGAATAGAGGAGCCTGGGGGGCTGCCGTGCAGGGGTCACAGGGTCAGACATGACTGAGCGACTGCAGAGGGGCAGCGACCCCCGATACGTATGCGCTCAGCTGGTTCACTCTGCTGACGGCAGAAACTAGCGCGGCGCTGGAAAGCAATAGATGCCAGCGAAAATTAATTCAAAAAGAGAAAGCCGTCTCAGCCAGTCTGTAACTTGGAGACGCCCCTGTTTTCAGTACAACCGTCATGTGTCATAATCTGAACCATGACGTGTTCAAGTAGCAAGGCTTCTGGCTCCACACAGACTAAAATAAAACGAACCAGAAAACAAAGCTGCTGTGAACACTGGCGTGCGGGCTCCAGTGGACCGAGTTTTCGCTTCCTTGGGAAAATACCTGGGTGGGATTGTTGGACTGCGTGCTAAGTGTATGTTGAACTTTATAAGAAATTACCAAACTGCTTTCCGAAGTGGCCAGGCGTCTGCATCCCCGTCAGCAACACACACAAGAGCCCCGGCAGGAGGTGTTCGTTGTCAGCACTGGGAGTGCCCGTCGTTCCAGCCGGCCTGGAGCTGTGGTTGCGCCTTTCCCGGGTCACGTGGCCAGTCGCTTCGGCCACCTCCCCGCGTGTGCTTATTTGCCATGCTTCTCTCTTCTTGGTTGAGACGCCTTGCCCAGCCTCAAGCTTGCGTTTTATCTGTGTGGGCTGGGCCTTCGTTGCTGCGTGGGCTTTCTCTGGCTGGGGCGAGCAGGGGCTCCTCTGCGTTGCGGTGAGTGGGCCTCTGATTGCAGTGGGTTCTCTGGCTGCGGAGCGCAGGCTCCAGGCACACGGGTGTCAGTGGCTACAGCAGCCGCAGCTGCGGGCTGTAGGGTGCTCGGGCTTCGGTAGCTGCAACTCGGGGGCTTGTCGACTGCGGCTCATGGGCCCCACAGCAGGCGGGCTCAGCAGCTGCGGCACGTGAGCTTGCTGCTCCGTGGCACGCGGAATTTCTCCAGGCCCTCCACTGACGGTTGGCTTGTATCCGCTGTGCCACCCGGGAAGCCCTGTTTTGCTCAATTTTTAAAGCAAGTTGTCTTCTTATTGAGTGGCAAGTGTTCTTCGTCTACTCAGAACGTGAACCTGTTACTGGGGATGTGTTTTGCAAACATTTTCTCCCAATTTGTGGCTTTTCATTTTCTTTACAGTGTGTTTTTGGAGCACAAATATTTTTAATTTTGATGAGGTCCAATTTATTATTTAAAAAATTGTATGGTTTGTGCTTTCCGTATTTTATCTGGAAAAATCTTCACATAAACTCAAGGAGAGAAACATTGTTTTAGCAGTTTTATGTCTGTAATTCTTACATTTATATCTGTACAATTGCTAGTTAATATGAATAAGCATTCGTCCAGTTGATATTTGCATCCAAGATGGTGAGTGAGCTTTGAGGTTCTTTTTTAAAGTTTCATTTATTTATTTACTTCTGGCTGCCCTGGCAGCTCGTGGGCTCTGGAACCCGGGATCAGTACTCATAGCACCCGGGCTTAGTCGCCCCAAGACATGTGGGATCTTCCCGGGCCAGGGATTGAGCTGGTGTCCCTCGCAGTGCAGGGCAGATTCTTAGCCGCTGGACAACCGGGGAGGCCCAGGTTCCTTTATTAACAGCTGCTGCGTACTCATCTCAGCGCTTCCGCTGGAACGAGGCTCTTCTCTCTGTTTGACGGCCTCTGCACCGTTGTTGAGGCCCTCCTGTCATAAATGCAGGGACTAAGTTCTAAGCCCTTGTCTCGTCCTTCGATTTATCTGTCTTTAAGCCAGCACTGTTCTGTCTTATCTCCTATAGCTTTATAAGACTTGGAATCGGGTAGTATAAGTCTCTCAACTTCCTTCTTCTTTTTTATTGTTTGGAATTTCCTTCCTCCTCTGTATCTCTTTATACATTTTAGAATCATCTTGTCAAAGTCTTTTTAAAACCTGGGTGGTTTTGCTGGGAATCGCATTGAACCTAGAGATCAATATGCGGAAGCGCCAGCGCCTTAACAACACAGTCTTGGAGCCCATGACCGTGAGACTGAGCGGGACCCGGGGGCTTCAGGCACGGAGTCCCCCGGGCCCCACACCTCTTGTACGTAGGAAGGCTTCAGCCTCCGAGGCCTTCCCTGAGTTCTGAAGAGCAAATTTAATCAGAGAAGTGGGAAAACGCAGAGACAAAGGCAAGGAGTCAAGCAAGAAAAAATAGCGAGAGTCAAAGTCAAGGCTCCCCCTCAAGGGCTGCGGGAAATACTCTGAGCCGTGGCCTCGAGCTGATATGCAGGTGGAAGAAGTTTGCGAGCTGACCACCAGCATGGAGACCCCAGACTGGCTGGAACTGGAAGGTTGATGACTGAGATTCCCGACGCATCACCAGCAACCCATCAGAGACTTGTGCACACCCTGTAAGCCCCCTCCCCATACTGTCTATAAAATCCCTTCCCTGAAAGCTGTCGGGGAGTTTGTGCCTTTTAGGCATGAGCTGAGCTGCCTGTTCTCCTTGGTTGACCTTGCAATATAATGCACTTTTCTTCATCACAACCTGGAGTCAGAAGATGGGCTTTGCTGCACGTTGGGGGAGTGGATCCAGGATTGGCGTGACGACAAACATGGCATGACTCTGCATGCATTTAGGTCTTTTTGGATCTCTCAGCGATATTTTATAGTTTTTTGGGTACGTGTCTCACACACATTCTGTTAAATTTACCTCTAAATAACTCATGGTTTTTAAAAGTCTATTTACAAGTTGTATTGTTCTTACACTTTCTCTAAATAATTCATGGGCTTTTTATTCTGTTTATAAGTTATATTGTTCTTACAACTTCAAC
Source organism: Kobus ellipsiprymnus (assembly GCA_006410655.1). Taxonomy (NCBI): domain Eukaryota; kingdom Metazoa; phylum Chordata; class Mammalia; order Artiodactyla; family Bovidae; genus Kobus; species Kobus ellipsiprymnus. The sequence goes on from SJYR01001251.1 coordinate 922,387, forward strand.
TTCTATTTGTCCACTGTTAGGACACAGAGACAGGATTTTTATATTTTGGCCTTTTATCCTGTGACTTTGCCAAACTCACTTGTTAGTTCTAGGAGTGTCACGCACGTAGTTTAATCTACAGACAAGACTGTCATCTGTGGATCGATCGTTTCAATTTTCCCTTTCCAGTTACACGAAAATATTATTTTCCTTGCCTTGTTGCATTGGCTACGTCCTCTAGTGAGGTGGTGATGCGTGCGTGCTAAGTCTCTTCCGTCGCGTCTGAGTCTTTGCAACCATATGGATTGTAGCCCACCAGGCTTCCCTGTCCATGGGATTCTCCAGGCAAGGATTGGGGAGCGGGCTGCCATGCCCTCCTCCCAGCGGTGTTCCGGACTCTGGAACGGAATCCACTGCACCGGCAGGGGGCTCTTGACCACTAGCGGCCCCTGGTGACAGCGGATGTTTCTGCCTCATTCCTACTCCGTCTTTCACCATCGAGTGCAACGTCATTGGGTTTTTCTGCTGCTGCTGCTGCTAAGTCGCTTCAGTCGTGTCCAACTCTGTGCGACCCCATAGACGGCAGCCAACCAGGGTCCCCCGTCCCTGGGATTCTCCAGGCAAGAACACTTGAGTGGGTTACCATTTCCTTCTCCAGTGCATGAAAGTGAAAAGTGAAAGTGAAGTCGCTCAGTCGTGTCCAACTCTTAGCGACTCCATGGACTGCAGCCCACCAGGCTCCTCCATCCATGGGATTCTCTAGGCAAGAGTGCTGGAGTGGGGTGCCATTGCCTTCTCCTGGGTTTTTCTAGATCCCCTTTATCAGTTGAAGTGAAAGTCGCTCAGTCGTGTCTGACTCTTTGTGACCCCATGGACTGAAGTCCATGGGATTCTCCAGGCCGGAATAGTGCAGTGGGGAGCTTTTCCTTCTCCAGGGATCTTCCCAACCCAGGTCTCCCGCATGGTGGGCGGATTCTTTACCAGCTGAGCCGCAAGGGAAGCCCGAGAATCCTGGAGTGGTAGCCCATCCCTTCTCCAGGGGATCTTCCGGACCCACGGATCTAACTGGGGTCTCCCGCCCGCAGATTCTTTACCAGCTGAGCCGTCAGGGAAGTCCTCCTCAGTTGAAGGAGCTCCTTTTAGTCCTAGTTTACTGACGTGTGTGTATGTGCTTAAACCATAAATGGGTGTTGCATTTTGCCAAATGCCTTAATTGTTTTGCATTTATTGAAATGATTTCCTGGTTTTCTGCTTCAGACCACTCACATTGTGAAGTGTCAATTCTGAAATGTTATAGTAAGTTACATTCTTGGAATTGGCCCTGCTTGGTCATATGTGTTGTCCTTTTGTAAAAAAAAAAAAAAAATTATTTATTTTTGGCTGTGCTGGGCCTTCGTTGCTGCCTATAGGCTTTCTCTCGCTGTGGCCTGCGGGCTTCTCACTGCGACGGCTCCCCTTGCTGCGGAGCACGGGCTCCAGAGCTCTCGGGCTTCAGCAGCTGCCTCACGCGGCTCAGCAGTCACAGCTCCCGGTCTCGAGAGCACAGGCTCCGAAGTTGTTGCTCCAAGGCTTGTCGGATCTCCCAGGATCAGGGATCAAACCCGTGTCTCCTGCATTTGCAGGTGGATTCTTCACCACTGAGCCACCAGAGAAGCCTGGCATTCTTCTTTTAATACCCTGTTAAGTACTTTTGTCTGGCCTCATGAAGTGTACTGGACTTAAACTTCCTTTCCATGTCGTGTCCTCTCTGGACTTTGTACGAGGGTTAAGATGGTCTCACAAGCGTTCCCTCCTCCTCTCTGTTCTGAAAGCACTCTGCAGTGACCATGTTATTCCTCCTTTAAAGGTTTGCTGAGATCCTCCAGTGAGGCCTCCCACCTGGACTTTCTCTGCATCAAGGCCAGTGCTGGGCCAGGCGGATGGAAGCCCGGCCAGGAGGGGCCGTGCACAAAGACGGTTCTGTGCTGTGTTAAGTGTGAGAGTTTGTGCAACCGGTACCAGGAGAGGTGCAGGAGGGAGGCTGCCCTGTGGCCCTGGAGTGAGGGCGGAGCCGGCAAGGGTGATTCAGGAATGCGCTAGCAGTGGACAGGAGAGGCAAGCAGAGGGTCCCCCACGGAGCCCTGAGAAAGGATGATGGGTGTGGGCTGCACGGACACAGAAGGCTGGGAAGTGGCCAGAGAGGGAAGACCCCAGGGGCACAGGGTGCAGTGTGGGCAGGGGGTGGGAATCTTGAAAGCCAGGTGCTTCAGCCCAAGAGTATCCAGATAAGAACGGTTAGCTGGCCAGTGCTACTGAGGGCACAAAAAGAATGTGTCTGGAGGATGAAGCCTGCAGGCTGGGGAACCCAGGGGTCCGCGGCAGGCGCGGCTCCAGCAGAGCAAGACAGGCAGGCCACAGGCTATGTCCCTTCCCTGGCAGCTGCCCCTCCTCCAGATGCCCGGGCATGCCGCCCTCCTGTCTGCCGATGGCCACAGCCCGAATCCTGCCCATCCTGCCCATCCTGCCCTGACGACTCCTGTTGCGCCTTCAGCCCCTGGAGTCTCCCGTCCAAAGTCCCAAACTCTCCGTATAGCCAGTTAAACCTGTGCTCACCCCCAAGCCCGGAGCTGTCTGCGGCAGTCTGTTCTGTGGGGTGAGGCTCTGCACACCTTTGGAGAACCAGCACCTGCCACCTGAAGCCTCAGTCTGCAACGTTTTAAGAAAGAAGCAGGAAGCAAGGTGGGGGGTGGGGGGGGGGCCCACAAGGGCAGAGGGCTGGGGTCTGAAGGCCGTCTCCCTCTCCTGAGCGGAGAGAGGGGAGAAAAACGCAAGTCGGCCCTCCCAGGGCGGGTGCTGGGACGATCTGCGGGTTCCCTGAGCTGACACAGCCCTCCTCACAGGCTGGGCCGGAGCAGGGCATTACCCTGACTGGAGTGCGGGCTGGGGCTGGGGCCCCGGAGCCCGCAGAAAACCTGCTGGAGAAAGGTGGCCACCCAGGACGTGGCGGCAGATCAGAGCCACAGCAGGGCACCCAGCGGCTCAGAGGGTGCGGGCCGCGCCTGCACGATTGGCGCTCCCTGCTCCCGGCCCTCACCTCTCTTCTCCCCTCCTCCACCCCCCGCCTCTGCGGCCCTGGCTCAGGAAGCACGTGTGTTTTCCGCAAGAACCGGGGCCCCCCAGGTCAGGCTTCGCTCTGCGGGGCGGGCCAGCACAAAGGCCTGCTGTGTGGCCTTGGATGAGTTCTTGACTCCGCTGTGCTGGTCACCGTCGCGAACCCGAGAAAACGGAGCGGAGGAGCGCAGTGTCCCGGGTACTGCCTCCGGGCGCGCAAGGTCACGGCTGGGCCACGCGCCACGCAGGGCCGCAGCCTCCGCGAGGGGGGTGCGGAGGGGCTAGTAACTCCTTTCCACCCTGGTGGTCGAGCCCAGCAAGGACCGCGCCGGGAGCTGGGGTCGCAGACCGTCCACCCCAGAGCCTGCCGCCTGCCGGGTCCTGGGATGCGCTTTAAAGGCGGGCCGCCGGGCATCCGCAGCTCGCCCCCTGGGCGGGGCCGGGGGCTCTGGGGCAGTGGGCGGTGGGCAGGGG
>SJYR01001251.1:927661-958056 GCA_006410655.1 Kobus ellipsiprymnus
TGGTGGACGGCGCTCGCTGGTGCCAAATGCCGAGGCACCTGGGGCCCTGGGCTCTAGTGCAGTGGCTTTGGAAGTGGGGGCGGCGGGCCGGTTTCAAGGAGGAGGTGGCAGACAGTCCTTGTTCAGCTGAGTTCAAAATACGCATGTTTCCTGGGAGAAACAACGGTCGTTGGTGAAATCCTCGATGGCAGAGGGGCGTGGGGCAGCAGAATGCAGGAGGCAGTGAAATAATCTAATTATTGCACCAATAAAATGTTATTATAAGGAAACGTCGGCCTGTAATGGATGACAGCAGTGAATTACACGGCAGCGTGTCTCCGTGGGTAGGGCTGGTCTCGGTAGTCTTCACTGAGTTGTTCTGTCGTAGTTAATTACAGGAGGTTTCCCCTGTAATTAACAGTAATGAACACAAAAGGATGTGTGTGGTGTGTGAACAACAGGCCCCGCGATGTTTGGAAGCAGCTCCTCGGGCCCCTATCTTGGAGTGGGACCCGCTCTCTGGTTGAGGCCCCCCTGGGGGTCTGTCTGTCCCCTGCTCCTCCTGGCCTGAGTGCTCAGAGCTGCCCCCCGAGACCCCGACGGCTGGAGCGCCGGCTTCCTGTTGGCCCGTCTCTTTGTCCCTTCTGTGGCAGGGTCATCTAGAGTTTGGTGGACACGGAGCCTCGTGGCCTGCGTCCACCAGGCCTGCTCACTTGGCCTGCAGGCTGCTCTTTGGCAGCAAATGCCCAGAAAGCTGTGACTTCCCAGGCCTGTCCCTTCACTCCTGAGATAACTGCCTGACCTTATCTGGGGGCTAGGCTTCCTGCCAGGAGCCCTCAGGGAACAGTGCTCTGTGGGGGAGCAGCTCCCCGTGAGGCATGCGGTCCCCCCAGGCCCCGGGTGTGGGGGTCCAGCCCAGCCCCCTCGTCTCGTGGACACCTCCGACCTCCCCATGCGTGGTCTGCCCTCTGCCAAGGTTCTGTAAGGGGAGCTGAGGGCAGTGGCGGTGGGCCGTGTGCTGTGGCTGATCCGGCCACTCTGGCCCCGGGTCCCGGGGGGCGGGTCCTGCTGGGAGGCGGGCCCACCCCTCTCCCCCGAGACACTGCCTTCAGGAAATCAGATGTGGGGTGGGGGACGCTGCCGGCGTGGAGGGCAGGTGTGGACAGAGCCACCTTCTCCGTCTGGCTGGACGTCCCTCTGGTGGCGGGCAGGTGTGGACAGCACCTCCTCCGTCTGGCTGGACGTCCCTCTGGTGGCGGGCAGGGTCCCGTTCGCACTTCGGTTGTGTCTCTGTAGCCACGAGTCGTTCTGTTTCGCTCAGTTGGCGTTGGGCTCAGGGCGGGGGTGACTCCTGTGGTGTTGGGTCTCCCCGTCAGGGCTGGCGGGATGGTCAGGACGTCACCTCCGCACAGCTGCCCGTGGCGGCCTGGCGCTGCCCTGTGGCGGCCTGGCAAGGGTCCTCAGCCTGGCTGCACCAGGGTTTCGGGTCGGCCGGGGGATAGGGCCTTCCAGGCCCACTGGGGCGGGGGTTGCTCTTCGGGTTGGAGTCCACTCGCTTCTCCAGGGCTGGCTTCTTAAGCTGCGGGCGGGGGCGGGGGGCACCCCCAGAGGGTCCAGCAGGGGCCGAGGAGGCCAGGACGGGCGGTGCCATCGTCACTCCCCCAGCCCCATCCGGAGGCGAGCAGCACAGCCCCCAGGGCACAGCAGACCCGGGGCAAGGGGTCCGGCACCCGTCGGCTAGGAGGGCCCCGGGGAGGACAGGAGGGAGGTGGGCGCTGGGGTCCATGGGAGGAGGTGGAGTCCGCCCTTGGAAACCCCTCACCCAGCGGGGAGGAGATGGGGGCCGAGATGGGGCTGTCTGGCGAGGGATCCGTCCAAGCTAAAGAGAAGAGGGGATCGAGGGGCCGCCCTGCTGCCCCTGGGTGGGCTCGCAGGGTGGTGGGCATGCCGGTGGGGAGAGCCCCTCCAGGCTCTTGAGGGACTCCTGGGAGAATTAACATGGGTGCTGGTGGCAGGCAGGCTGGAGAGGACTCCTGGGATGGGGTGGAGCAGGTGAGCGAGGGAGACTCAGGTGAGCTGGGAAGAGAGACAGGTGTGAGCTGGAGGGAAACAGGTGAGCTGGGAAGAGGCAGATGTGAGCAGGAGAGACAGGTGAGCTGGAGGGAGGGTTTGCACCCTGGGGCGACCCATGGCTCAGGACCGGGGGCGGGGGCAGGCAGAGGGGGAGACGGGCGGGGTGGTGTGCAGGGCTGTGTCCGTTTCAGGAGGCTGAGCAGAGGCAGGCAGCTCTGCAGCCAGCCAGTGGCCACAACCCGTCGGTCCCGGGGGTGGTCAGGGAGGGGCTGGCCCAGAAACCAGCCTAGGGTGCTGTGGGGGGCTGAGGCCTGTGTGAATGGACAGCGCAGGCTGGGCAGGGTGGGCCTCCACTGGGCGCACGTGGACCACCTGTCCTGCCGGATGGTCAGTGCGGTCGGCCAGCCACATCGCCCTTTGCTGTGGGTTCAGAGCCTTCCACTCTGTGCCTCAGGCGAGACCCAGTCTGTTTAACCCACTTTATAAGCAGGGAGCGGGCTCAGAATCTGACTTGGTCCAGGACAGTTGCTCCCAGCGGCTGTGGGAAAGCCCACGATGCTCACGGCACCCTGGTTAGACGTTAGCACCCTGTCCTCGAGAGGCTGTGGGCAGAGCTGGGGGGCAATGGGGAGCCCACGCCTATGCCCCCGCCTCCCTGGGGGTGGTGTGGAAAGGCTTGGCGCCCCATCAGTGATGCTGGGACAGGTGCTGCTCAGCCATCCTCCCAAGGGACACACCCTCCCCCAGGCTTGGAGCCGGCCCCGGGGGGGGGGCTGTGCTTGTGCACAGAGGGCAACTCTTCAGGGGTCCCTGGGGTGATGGGAGGTTTCCCCTCAGAGGGCGGGCCTTTTCCCAAAGGGATGGGAGGGTCTGGGTGGACCGAGCCCTAGGACCCCAGTCCCAGAGTGTCCCCGGCCCACCATGGTCCCCTGTGGCTCAGAACACCTCTGGGTCTTCGTGCACCCGCCCCGCCCCCTTGCCTCATCACTGGCTGTGGTGCCAGGCTCTGCAGAGACGGGGTGGGGGCAGAGGCCTGACCTGCTCTAGCAGAGGTGGGTGCTGCCCGGTGCCGCTCCGGCCGGGGCTCATCTGTGTGGGGTTTCCGGGGGCAGGCGGACCAGTGGCGGCCCCAGCACGGTGTGGGGGCCCGCCTCTGCCCACATGTGCCAGGCATCGTCTCTGGAGCCGTCTGTCTAGGAGTGGCTTGTGGACAGGGCCAGGTCTGGCTCTTCTGGAAGCAGCCAGGCCAACACTGGCCATGGCCCTGAGGCAGATCCTCAATTTGGGGTTCCAGGCGGGACCTCTGCGCACAGGCAGCTGTCTGACTGTGCTCCAGGCAGGGGAGTGGAGGCTCTCAGACTCAGCCCCGGACAGCTGGATGGTGGCCAGGGCCTCCTCGAGCCTCGCTGGTGACCGGCAGGCTGGGCTGTACGTATTGGGGGCACGTGTGCACTGGGGGCCCCGGGGCTGGCTCCCCCGCCCTGGCCCATCCCAGCTGACCTCGACCGCTGTGGGTAGGGTGGCGAGGGCTCGGCCAGGAGACTCCAGGTCCCGGCCGTCCACCCCACCTTTCTCTGGCTGCCTTTTCCCTGGTTTTCACTCCAGGCACGTGTCTGTGGGGAGGTCTCTGGGCCTGCAGGTGTCCGGGATGGGGAGCAGTCTGGTGTCTTGAGAGGCCGGGCAGGAGCCCCCGCCATGTCTTCTCTGCCTGCCAATGCGCCCCGCTCGCTGCCTGCACCTTCCGTGCGCCCGGAGCGGGCAGGCCCTCCGGGGTCAGAGCCTGTGCACAGACAGCTTACGTGGGCCGTGCTGCCGTTTTCGTGGGCCCAGGGACGGTGTGTGGCTGCCGTGCACCAGGAGTGTCCGGGGGACCTGGTACCACCTCGTGCTCCAGTCTGGAGAGCACCTTCGAGGCCAGTGGCACCCAGAGGGTCGGGCAGTGCCCGCAGAGGTGGAGGCCAGTGGGCACCCAGAGGGTCAGGCGGTGACCGCAGAGGTGGCTGCCCTCCGGCCACCTGCTCACAGCGTCCCTTCCTGCCTGGCCCACCCGAACCGCCTCGCTGCTCAGAGCGGGGCCCCTCGGGGCCTGGGGCCACACGGGTCGCGTGCCTGCCTGTGGCCCCGGGTACCGCTGGGGGCCTGGCCTGCCCTGCCGTGCAGCAGGCCCCCAGGACCTTGTGGATGCCTTGTTCCCTGTAGGGCAGTTCTGTGTCCATGGTCTGGAGTCACAGCTGGGGACGACCCCTGGCTCTGGCACTCGAGGGGCTCTGAGCCCCAGGCCCCCCCACCCACGGCCCCTGTGAGGCCCCAGTGGCCAGTTGCAGCACGGGACACGTGCGGGCCAGCACCTGCCAGGGCCCATCGAGGGTCTTGGGGGAGGGTAAGGGCCCCCCGCACCTGTGGGTAGTTCCTGGCATTTCCCTGGACTCTGCAAGAAGTCCTTGGACACGGAGTGGGCTGGCGCCTCCAGACGAGCCCTGCAGGAGAGCCCTCCCCAGTGATAGGCCTTGCCAGCCCCGCAGCCCCCACAGGCCGGCCGAGGCAGCCAGGCCAGCCTGTGCTGGGGTGGGCCGCTGCGAGCCCAGCGCCCAGGTCCCGGCTAGGGTTGTAGGAGCTGCCCATGGCCTGCCCGAGGCGCCACCCCAGGCAGGGCTGCTGGCCACCGAGGGGGCTGCCAGGCCAGCTGCCTCTGACTCGGGACAAGGCGGAGGCTGGGCTGGGGCTGAGGCCATGGGGACAAAGCAGGGATTGTCTGGGCCGGGCCCTGAGAGGCGGCCCCGGCCTTGTTCTGCAGCCTCTGAGGGGCCAGTGTTTTGGAGCCGGGCAGCTGGGAGCCCCCGCGGCCAAGGGCACGGCCCTCCTCTTCTGGGTTTTCTTCCCGGCCGCTCGGCTTTCATCCCTCAGGCCCCGGGAGGCCGCTGGGCCTCAGTTTCTTCCCTGGGCTGGATCGGGGCCCCTGAAGTCAGCGTGTGTCCAGCGCCAACGTGGCGTCCTCGGACACCCCCGGCCAGGGTGCTGGCCTGCACGGACAGGGGTGCTCCCCAGGGGCCGGCCTGTCCTCATCCACACGGGGCCCGGGCCCCACCCCCAGCCAGGCCCCATGGTTCTGGGCTGGGCCCTGGCGGAGGACAGGGCACCTAGGCCACGGCTGCCCCCTGGGCTCAGCCAGGCCCCGCGTCCGGCCCTCCTCACCCCAGGGCAGAGCTGGGAGGCCCGCCTGGCCTGCGTGACGTGGCCGGCACTGGGGACACGTCAGGCCGTGGGCGGTTCTCGGGGGCGGCGGGAGGCTGCTCCACCAGGAATGTGGCCTCTCGGGGGAGGCTTGGCCGCGGTGCCCCCGGGTGACTCCAGAGCTGTCGGCAGCCACCGGCTTGGCAGAGGAGCTGGAAGGTGGGGTCCGAGGCGGTGCCTGGTGTGGGGGGTGGCCACGGGAACCAGTGGGTCCCTGCCGATGGCCAGTTTTGGCCTGGACCACAGGCCATGAGGCCAGAGTAGCCCCGGGGCGGGGCTGGGCGGGTGGCAGCCCTGAGGCCGCTGCTTCCTGCTCCGAGTCGCCCCTGAGCCGGGTCCAGTGGTGCGTTGGGCCCGGAGGTCCAGCTTCCTTGGGCATTGACTCTTGCGCCAGCTAGAGGCCGGGACACGGGCGGGCAGGGCTGTGGGAGCTCGGGCCAGTGGAGGAGCCCTGCCCATGTGGGAGCGAAGGCTCTGCCGCCCCCAGCAGACTGCCCCTGACCCGTCGTCCAGGAGGGCCTGCAGCGGGGCTGGGCAGCCTCGTGGGCCTGTTTCCTCCCTGCAGGGAGTGGGGCAGGTGTTGGGTGGGCAGCTGTGGGGACCCGGGGATGCCCAAGGCCCCTGAGAGGACTGCCCTTTGGGATGGGGGCTTGGTGTGTTTGAGAGGCTGAGTCTTACACAGCTGTTCAGAAGGAGTCCCTCGGCCAGCCCTGTGGGCCGGGAAGGAGTTGGACAGGGCGCCCCGTCCCGGGCCCACAGAGCATCTGGGGTCTCTTGTCCGGGATCTCTGCGGTCAGCCTGAGTGCGGAGCCTGTGGGGCAGGGCCCCCAGCCCAGGCTGTGCTGTGGGAGTCACGCGTCTCCAGGCCTCCGTTTCCTGGCCCGGCCCCGGGGTTGGGGGGTGTAGTGTGCCCCAAGGGGACGCACCTGCTTTGGACCAGGCAGGGGGCTGGCAACCGCGTTCACTCTCGGGCCAAATGCGCAGCCTGGGCTGAGGGCCAGGGGAGGCGGCCCCAGGTCGGGACAGGTGGGCGTCGTGTCTGCTTCTCCCTTTGGCAGCCGTATTTCCGTGCAGCCCTGGTTTCGGGGGCAGCAAGTGAGCAGAGTGGCCAGCTGTGCCGGGCTGAGGGCCCCTGGGGGACACGCAGCCTGGGCTGGGGGCTGTCTTGTGCCTTCCCATGGCGCATGGCGCTCTGGGGGTGGCCTGCCCCCCTGTACCCCCATCCCTGCTGACCTCTCGTGCCCAGCCTCCTGCCACCTGGCCGGCAGACGCCTTTGTTCCAGGGGCCTGCCGGGGGGTGGGGGACGCCAACATTCCTGGGCTGCTGTGGAAACCCGCCACATACGGGCATTTCCAGAGACAGCAGTAGAGAAGGGAGCCCCCCAGGGCCCCAAGAGCCCACCCAACCTCGGCAACACAGTCACAGGCCCACTCCCCAGACGTGTTGTCGAACTGTGAACGTTTCAGGGCTGGGTCTAAAAGATCCTCTTTATAAATTACCATACGCTTAGAATCCTGAGAAGTCAACACTGATTTCCAGAGCTGATTTCCAGGGCTGGCAGAAGCCCGTCAGACGCTGTTTTGGTGGGTAAGGACTGCTTCCTGGAGGCCGAGCCCCTCTGGCCCCCCGGGCGCGGCCCCTGGAGGTCTGGCCGCCCTCATTCCGCCCCAGCCCAGCTGTGATGGCCGTTGGTGCCGGCAGGCGGTGCACCGCAAGATGCCGGCCTGGCCCTGCCCGGGGGCAGTGGGCCCACCCAGGCTGCCCTGCTCACTGTGCACGCTGGTGCGGGCCCAGGGCGGCTGCTCCGTGAGGAGCTCCCAGGGTCAGCTCTGTCCTGCAGTGAGTGAGCCTGAGGCAGTGGAAGGTGGTGGCCGGTCACTCCCTGGTCCCTCAGCCCCGAGCTGCTGCAGCCCTTGGGGGTGAGGTGAGGAACAGGCACGGAGTGGGGCCTCACGCGGGGGGTGGGGGGCTGAGGGAGGCCGTCCTGGAGAGCTTGGACAACTTCGGGCGGGCGGGCACCCTGTGTCCTTCCATCGTGGGGGCTGAGGGAGGCCGTCCTGGAGAGCTGGGACAACTTTGGCCGGGCGGGCACCCTGTGTCCTTCCATCGTGCCGGGTCCTGGCTCTGCCTGCAGGCTGCGGCGGCCCTGTCACTGGGGGGCAGACAGATGTTGTGTGAGGCCGGCCATGCATGCGCGGGGCAGCCTCGGCCTTGCCCACCCCCAGCCCTTGCCTCCAGCGCCTCCTGGGTCGCCTCTGCCACCACGTCTGGCCTGTGACCTCACTTGGGAGCCCCTGAGCTTGGACCCCGTGCGCTGTCTGGGTCTGGGGTTTCCCGCCTGGCTTTGGGGCTGCTCGAGGCCAGGGCACGTGCTTCTGCTAACGTGGGGCTCGCGCCGGGGGCGCCTGCTTCTGTGCAGAGCTGGGGGCCCCAGTGACCTGGGAGAGCTGCTATTCAGGTGCAGGGTGGTCAAGGACAGCCCCAGGGCCAGCTGCCTGTGGGACCCCCAGCCTCCGCACTCGCCCCTCTGTCTTTAGGAAGGGCGGTGCAGGCCCTGGGCGGTGCCCGTCTCTGCCGCAGCCTCCTCCAGGGCTTGCAGGGATGAGGCTGGGCGGTCGCCAGCGTACCTGGCGCCAGGCCCTCACCCAGGCGGCCTGCGGGTGGAGCTGTCCAGCGCGGTAGTGCTGAAGTCCGCAGCTTCCTGGCGCCGCAGGAGGCAGGCTGCCATTAGCAGTTCGACCTCCCACGTTCCCTGCAGCTGTGAGCAGGCCTGTGGACAGGCCCAGGCGTCTTCGGTGAGTTCCCGCACCTGGCTTCCCGGTGTGGGACTGGTCCTGCGCTGAGCAGGGGCAGGTGGGAGCCGCCTGGTGTGCCCCCAGTCCCCTCCCTGGGCAGGAGGAGCTGGGGGCCAGCTCTCCTGCGGCTGCTGCTGACCGGCCAGGCGAGGGGAGGGCAGGGTCCCTGCGAGCGAGTACTGTTTGCCTTCCAGGGCTGCAGCACCTTCTCTGGCCTCGCGCCAACTCAAGGTGCCTCCCTGGGAGCCCTCACCCGCCTGTCCCCGGGCTCTGGAGGCTGCGGTGCCCCACACCACCTGCGTTCCCCAGGGAGGGGCGGGCACACCGTGAAGGGCTCTGGCTCCCTCCTGGGTCCCCTTATCTCGAGGGTCTTGTGACCCAAGGGAGCATGAAACGCAGGCGTTCCTTCAGAATGCTGGGACATTGGGGCGGCCTTAGCAGGGGTTGGTGGGGGGAAACAGCTGTGGGCCGAGCTCTGTGCCGACCCTCTGAGTCTGGGGTTTGCCTCCCTGAGCCCCGACCTGGGGGGACAGGGGTGTGGTGGGTGTGAAGGGCAGGTGTTACCCTCCACCGGCTCAGCCTCGGGCGGATCTGCCGAGCTCCCTGCCTGTACAGGGAGGGTCCTCGGGCTCAGAGGCTGTGCCTGCAGGCCCCTTCCCGGGCCTGGGGCCTGCACTCGGGAAGCGAGGGTCCCCAGCTCCAACCCCCACTAAACATCATCCTGTGCTAGGCCGGCGGGGCGGCCAGGGACAGGCAATGCTTGGGATGGACCAAGGCGGGGCGGCCGGGGACAGGCAATGTTGGGATGGACCAAGGCGCGGCGGCCGGGGACAGGCAATGTTGGGATGGACCAAGGCGCGGCGGCCGGGGACAGGCAGTGCTGGGGTGGACCAAGGCCTCGGGGCGGCCGGGGACAGGCAATGTTGGGATGGACCAAGGCGGGGCGGCCGGGGACAGGCAGTGCTGGGGTGGACCAAGGCCTCGGGGCGGCCGGGGACAAGCAATGTTGGGGTGGACCAAGGCGGGGCGGCCGGGGACAGGCAGTGCTGGGGTGGACCAAGGCCTCGGGGTGGCCGGGGGCAGGCAATGTTGGGATGGACCAAGGCGGGGCGGCTGGGGACAGGCAATGCTGGGATGGACCAAGGCGGGGCGGCCGGGGACAGGCAATGTTGGGATGGACCAAGGCGCGGCGGCCGGGGACAGGCAATGCTGGGATGGACCAAGGCGGGGCGGCCGGGGACCTGTCTCTTATACACATCTAGATGTGTATAAGAGACAGGCCCTGTGGGCCGGGAAGGAGTTGGACAGGGCGCCCCGTCCCGGGCCCACAGAGCATCTGGGGTCTCTTGTCCGGGATCTCTGCGGTCAGCCTGAGTGCGGAGCCTGTGGGGCAGGGCCCCCAGCCCAGGCTGTGCTGTGGGAGTCACGCGTCTCCAGGCCTCCGTTTCCTGGCCCGGCCCCGGGGTTGGGGGGTGTAGTGTGCCCCAAGGGGACGCACCTGCTTTGGACCAGGCAGGGGGCTGGCAACCGCGTTCACTCTCGGGCCAAATGCGCAGCCTGGGCTGAGGGCCAGGGGAGGCGGCCCCAGGTCGGGACAGGTGGGCGTCGTGTCTGCTTCTCCCTTTGGCAGCCGTATTTCCGTGCAGCCCTGGTTTCGGGGGCAGCAAGTGAGCAGAGTGGCCAGCTGTGCCGGGCTGAGGGCCCCTGGGGGACACGCAGCCTGGGCTGGGGGCTGTCTTGTGCCTTCCCATGGCGCATGGCGNTGCTGGGGTGGACCAAGGCTGCGGGGCGGAGGGCGCGTCCCTGTGGGGACGGGGGCTGGGCTGGGTGGACCGGAAGGGCCAGATGCTGGCTTATCCCTCCAGGCGAGAGCTCCTCTCAGATTGGAGGTTTGCTGGCTCTAAAGCCCGATCCGGGGGATTTGTGACTAAGTGTAAAGTGGCACAGACAGGACCTCCTCCAGCGGATGCCGCGGGGCGGCGGGGGGCACCTGTGGGCGGGTGTGGGCTGTGCCGCCTGGGTGCTGGGCGCTTCCGGGGGCTGCAGGGACCCTCCGCCTGATGCCCAGGGGCCCAGGGTCTGTGGGCTGCGTTCCTAGATGCACGGTCGGCTTCTCTGCTGGCCCTGCTGGGCCTGCGGTGTCTCAGCGTCCATGAGAGCCAGCTGCTGCCCTGGTGCCGCCCATGCCCGCCCGTCCCTTTGCAGGGGGGGGCACTCAGACCCCCATCCTGCAGCCCGCCTTTGGGGTCGGCTGGCTATAGGGCCTCAACTCAGGGGCTCTGCTTCCCGTCGCCAGCTCTGCAAGGCACGCCCTCCTCTGGGCATCTGTGTGCTGCCCTGGCATCTGCAGCAGGGGGTGTGGGGCTCCCTCCCTGTTGGGGTGATGCTGGTGATGCCCCGTCAGGATCCAGGCTGGTGGGACAGCGCAGTTGGGCCACTGGCCGCGTCTGGGTGAGGGCCAGGGTATGAGCCTGGGGCCAGTCAGGGCTGTGGGCCTCCAGATGTGACCAGGGCCCCAACCTCTCAGGCTCACCTCCCTTCCGTCCAGGGGCTGAGGGTCCTGAGTCATGCCTGGCAGGTGGCAGTCCTGTGGTGCCAGGTGGTGAGCGAGGGGCCCTGCGGTGACCGAGACCTGGTTGGCAGCCCTCCTGGTGCTGCTGCAGGAGGTGGTGGTCACCGGCCACTGGACACATCGGGGCATCTGGGTGAAGCAGGCCAGGCTCTGCTGGGGCAGTCCTGACCAGGGCAGGACCGGACGAGCAGCCACGGTTCAGGGAGGGCGGCTCCTGGGCCCATCCGCTCCGGCTGGGCCTGGGGCCCTGGCTGCCCTCCCACCTCTGCTGAGAGCCCCCAGTGGGTCCTGGCGGGGAGAGGGCCCCGTGTGCACCCGTCGGGCCCTGGGCAGACTCTGGGTGGGTGGGCACTGGTGCACGGCGCAGGGGCTGTCTTGGGGCCCCTGCGGTTCCTCCCTGGGCTCGGGTTCCCCACCTGGGTGACTCCTGCTGAGCCCGGGGCACTGCGGACCAGCTCCTATCCCCACGGGGCGCCTCTGCTCTGGGGTGCCGAGAGGCCCGTGGTGTGAGGCGGCCCAGAAACAGCGAGGGTTTATGGGGGGCTGTGAGCCCTGGCAGGCTCGGGGTGGGTGTTGATGGAGAGGCTGGGGTGCTTGCGCCGCTCCTCTTCTCCGGCTTGGGGGCCTGGGCAGGTGGGGGCTGGCAGGGCGAGAGCCCGGGGACCCCGTGCTGGCAGGACGGTGTGTGCCTTCGCCTCCTGAGGTGTTGGGTCCAGGCCCCCAGGAGCCAGGCCTGCAGCCCATGGGGAGCTGTGTGCGAATCCAGCGCCTCGCCTGCCCGTCCCTGGGGGTGTGCTGGGGGCAGCACGCGGGACAGGCTCTGCCGCCTGGGACAGGAGTCATGGGTCAGGCCAGAGGTCCAGGAGACACTGAGCAGGTCCTGGGGCCGGCTTGTCCGGCGGGGCCACGGCAGCGTCCTCGCAGGGCTAGCTCCCATCCTGAGACCCCATGCCCATTGGTGCCATCGGCGGGCAGGTCCTGTTGCCCAGCCGTTCCATTTGCTCCTCAAGTGCCAGCTCCACGGGCAGGAGGTGGAGGGGTGGGCATCCTGCTGGGCTCCACGGCCTGGGCAGCGGCCGCCTGGACCCCGTGAATGCGCTGGGGGCCCGTGTGGGCGTGTGCTCCCTGCCTCTCTCCTTCCCTCTGTCCTTCAGGGGAGCTGCCTGCTGACCGCTGAGCAGCTTCTATTCTAACCCTGCGCTGGCACCTAACACCCGCAGGCGCCCTTCTGGGGACAGGTGTGCGCCTCTGACACCTGAGCCCGGCTGGGCAGGGCCGGGGCTCGGGCCACAGGCGTTTCTCACTTCCTGCTGGTACCGCAGGCCGTGTGTGGATCTGTCTGTCTGAGGGACCCGGGCAGGGAGCCTGCCCAGTGGCTTGCTGTTCGTCTCATGCCCAGCACTGGCCAGCAGCCACCTCAGCCCCAACTCCCCCAGATCGCGCACCCCCCGTATGCAGTCTCGAGGCTCCACGGAAGGGCAGGTGCAGAGGAGGAAACCAGGCCCTGGGCCTGCAAGCCGCCTCCCTGTCCCACCCAGGACCCCTCACGCAGGGCTCAGACAGCTGGTCTCCTGGGATGAGTCTAGGATGGGGCTCCCAGCCCTCCAGCCCACAGGTGGGGTGGGGACAGAGGCTTCTCAGCCTTGGGGAGGGTAGGACACAAGGCCGGTTTTGCGGTTGGAGAAAGCAAGTCAGCAGATGGTGTCTTAAAATGGGGGTGAGGGTTTTTAAAAGCAGAGTCCACGTTTGACGCGGCAGAATGGCCCTGTGGCCCTTGCTCCATGCCCTCGGAGGGGCAGGAGTTCCTGGCCACTGACTGGAGGGCTTGTCTGCCGTACAGCCGTGCCCCAGCCCCACCCGCTGGGCCGCGGGCGCTCGTGTGGCTTCCCAGGCAGACCCAGCGGCCCTCCTAGGCGTGCTGGGTGGGGGTGCGGCCACAAGTGAGCACAGGCTGGCCGGCAGACGGGAGGAGCCCGCCCTGCACGTAGCTTCCCTGCATCCTGTGTCGGGAGCTGGGCGCAGGCAGGGCTGGGGGGTCACCCGCAGCCCCAGCCCCACAGAGTCGGGGCTGGGGGGAGGCCCCGGACTCCTTTCCGCCCCGGCTCGGCTCCGAGCGGCCCTGGGCCGGCTCCGAGCCGGAGGGCCCCGCACACCCGGCCCGTCGCGTGGGCCACACCTGCCGCCGGGAGGCTGTGGGTGCATCTGTCTGTGTGTGCCGTGGCCGGCGGTGCTCCCGTGGGTCTCCCGGGGCAGACGTCCTCAGCCGAGTCGCTGTCACCGAGGCAACCCTGTCAGCTCCTTAGGGGGTTGGGGGCCGTGTTTGCTGCTGAAGCCCACCCAGGGCCTGCAGGCAGCCTGCCTCTGCTGGGGACCCCTCCCCTCCCCTCCCGCACCGGGCCCCAGGTCACTGACCCTGCGTCGCTCCTGCCCATCAGCCCCACTCTGTCCGTCTGCCGCCTGGCATCCCCGGGGACCGGCCAGCTGCCGGCCAGGGCACTGCGCCTGGCGGGGCCTCTGCTGTCACCGTGGAGTCCCCGCTGCAGGTGCGACCCCGGCCCCTGGCGGCCATCTCCTCGGACGCGGGGTTCCTCGCAGCTTGTCCTCAGGCCAGCTGTACCCATTGCTGCCCGCTCCCCGGTCCCCTGGGGCCAGTCACCCGCCTTCTTACCGACACCTGGCTGGCAACCCCGGCAGCAGCTCCCAGTCCTAAGGCTTCTGAAACTAGGGCACCAGCTTGGGGGGAAAAAAAACTTACCAGATTGAATTACTGAACAGTTGCTGAATTCAATCAGAATGTTTCATTGGGCTAATTTTACAATGTTGAGTTGATAAAGCAGTTAATAAAAACCTCACGTGGTCATCTGCCACCGTTGGGAGCGGAGCCCGCTCCCTGGCCGCCTGGGAGGGTTTCCCCACGCGAGTGGGTGCAGAGTCTGGACAGGGAGGGGGCCCGGCCGGCTGTGGACCGCCGCTGGGTCACGCACACCCCAGACAGGCTGGCCGGCAGACGGGAGGAGCCCGCCCTGCACGTAGCTTCCCTGCATCCTGTGTCGGGAGCTGGGCGCAGGCAGGGCTGGGGGGTCACCCGCAGCCCCAGCCCCACAGAGTCGGGGCTGGGGGGAGGCCCCGGACTCCTTTCCGCCCCGGCTCGGCTCCGAGCGGCCCTGGGCCGGCTCCGAGCCGGAGGGCCCCGCACACCCGGCCCGTCGCGTGGGCCACACCTGCCGCCGGGAGGCTGTGGGTGCATCTGTCTGTGTGTGCCGTGGCCGGCGGTGCTCCCGTGGGTCTCCCGGGGCAGACGTCCTCAGCCGAGTCGCTGTCACCGAGGCAACCCTGTCAGCTCCTTAGGGGGTTGGGGGCCGTGTTTGCTGCTGAAGCCCACCCAGGGCCTGCAGGCAGCCTGCCTCTGCTGGGGACCCCTCCCCTCCCCTCCCGCACCGGGCCCCAGGTCACTGACCCTGCGTCGCTCCTGCCCATCAGCCCCACTCTGTCCGTCTGCCGCCTGGCATCCCCGGGGACCGGCCAGCTGCCGGCCAGGGCACTGCGCCTGGCGGGGCCTCTGCTGTCACCGTGGAGTCCCCGCTGCAGGTGCGACCCCGGCCCCTGGCGGCCATCTCCTCGGACGCGGGGTTCCTCGCAGCTTGTCCTCAGGCCAGCTGTACCCATTGCTGCCCGCTCCCCGGTCCCCTGGGGCCAGTCACCCGCCTTCTTACCGACACCTGGCTGGCAACCCCGGCAGCAGCTCCCAGTCCTAAGGCTTCTGAAACTAGGGCACCAGCTTGGGGGGAAAAAAAACTTACCAGATTGAATTACTGAACAGTTGCTGAATTCAATCAGAATGTTTCATTGGGCTAATTTTACAATGTTGAGTTGATAAAGCAGTTAATAAAAACCTCACGTGGTCATCTGCCACCGTTGGGAGCGGAGCCCGCTCCCTGGCCGCCTGGGAGGGTTTCCCCACGCGAGTGGGTGCAGAGTCTGGACAGGGAGGGGGCCCGGCCGGCTGTGGACCGCCGCTGGGTCACGCACACCCCAGAGCTAACGCCCCACAGTGCTCGTGCCCCCCAGACAGGGCCGCAGTCCCTCCAGGGCATCATGGCCGGAGCCCAGCAGGGCGGGAGGGGGCCCTCCGACCGGGGGATGCTGAGCACGCAGTAGGTGGATGCCCCCAGAGACGCTGGCCCAGCAGGTGGGCTTTTGGTGGCGTGGCTGAGGGGTCCCGGGGGCCTGCTGCGTGCGGGGAAGCCTCAGCCTGGACTCGGGGCTGTGATGCCCTCGCTCTGGGTGTCGGCCAGGGGACCTCGGCTGGGGAGGAGTGTTCACCCTCTGCCCCTGCTCCAGGGCTCCTGGGGCACGGGGAGGTGGCGGGCGGGATGGGGATGTGGAGTGGGACGCCGCCCCATCGTCGCCATGGCAACCGCATGCTGCCAAGCTGGGGTCAGTGTCTCTGGGGAGAGGGCGGCCTGCTGGCTGGGCCCTGAACCTCCTGGCCTTCTCGAGTCTCCCGTCAGCGTGGGGTGGGGGCACCTTGGCCTCCCCGGCCCTGACCCTGCGTTCAGACTCCGCTCTGCCTGCCGTGACCGCATCCTTCTGCAGCCCCGAGTGGGCCCCCGCTGTGCGGGGGTCCTGGACACGCCCAGGTGGCTGGGTGCCGGGGCAGCGGCCTTTGGAAGGACCTGGGGGGAACATGGTGACCACAGGGGTGGGGGCGTCGTGCTGCAGCCCTAGGCTGTCTCTGCTCCCTCCCGCCCCCTCTTCCCAGACCCACAGGGCAGCTGGGCAGACGGGGAGGGCCCCCAGCTCTGCCTGCAGCCCCACCTGGCTCTGGCTGCCCACTCCTGGGCTGGGCCTGGGGGCGGGGGCCACACCCAGAGCGTCTCGGGCCCCAGGTCTGCACACTGCTCTGTCTGGCTCTGGTCCGGCCACGGTTCCTGCCTAGGTGTGTCGGACGCTGGTGTTTCTCCTGGGAATTGCCAATCTCCTCGGCTCCGGGAAGCAGCCGGCGCTGGCGGATTCGGATTCTAAAAGAGCTCATCACGTAGGAGGGCCGGGTTCACCAGGCCTCCTTCCTGCCTGAGTCACTTCTGACTGTGTGTCTCCCAGCGACTCGGCTCACAGGAAATCCTGGGGCAGGTGGGCCATGCACCATGAGCAGGCTACTTGGGTGGGGGGCGACAGGGCCTGGACGCCTTGGGGAGGCGGTCGGTCGGTCCCAGCACCCAGGTGGAAGCTCTCCCCACTTTAAGGCTGCGAGTCGCTGACTCCTCCCCAGAGCTGCTGAGATGGGGCGGCAGGCCAGGCTCAGCACGCGCGAGGGAAGGAACTCTGCACGGGCTCAGCTGGGCGACCCCAGGCCGGCCACGGAGCCTCTGAGCCGGGCCCTGCGGTGAGAGCTCCGCGTCCTCACCAGCCACGGCCTCCGCGCGTGCTGGTGGCTCTTCTCAGGGGTCTCCCTGCTCTGCTCGGGTTGACCTGGGGCACCGCCTGCCTGGCTCTGCCCGCGGGGCGCTGGGGCTCCCACAGCTGCCCCAGGGTAGGGTTGGGGGCAGGCTGGTCTCCTGGGGGTGCTCCTTGGGTGGGGCTGGCTGCAGGCCGGGGCTTCACGGGTAGGAGCACAGCAGGGGAGGTGGGTCAGGGACCAGGCAGGTCACCAGCCACCCTCAGCACAAGACAGGCCCTGCCGGGCAGGCTGGCACCGTGGCGGGTGGGGGGAGTGGGCAGAGGAGGGGGCTCTGCCTCGCCTTTTGTGCAGAGGCAGGTGCTGCTGGGGCTGGGGCAGGGGTCCCTGAGGCCCGTGGGGGCTGCAGCCATCGGCTTGCTGTGAGCCCAGGGCCCAGCTGAAGGGAGCAGGGCGGGGCATGGGGGGAGCCCAGTGCCCCTGCCTGTCTGCTCCCGGCGTCGTCATGGCAACGGATGGTGGTTTGGCAGGAGAGAGGAGGGGGAGGGCTTTGTGTGAGGAGGCTGGGGATTTGGAGACCAGCTGGGATCCTGCAGGGAGGGGCCGGGGACTCTGGCCCCCAGCGCAGCCCAGTTCCCAGGAAGGTTGTAGACACGAGCGCCCCGCGGGTATCCTGCCCACCCCACCTCTCCCCTCCTCTCGAGGCCGATGCCCCCCCTGGACACCCCAGGAGCCTGAGTTGGCAGGCACAGTGGGGTCGGGGGCTGCAGCTGGGCAGCGAGCCTGGCTGTGCCCCCAGCCCTGGGATGGGAGACAGGCTGGCTGAGTGCAGCAGCGTCACCCTGTGCCGCCACCAACGGCAGGGGTGCCCACCCCGGGGTGCCAGCCCTGCGTGCCCGAGCCCCAGCAGGTCCTGGGGAGGGTCCCAACTTCGTGGGGCGATCAGGCCCCTCAGCCCACCCTGTGCCCCCGGCCCCCGCCACATCCTCCCCAAGGCCGGGCTGGAGGTTCCTGCAGACAGCGCCCCTCCTGTGGCCCGTCTGCTGGCTGGGCCGCCGGGCCGCCGGGGGCATGGGTCCTCTGGTTTCCTGGCTCCCTGTCGCCGTTCTGCAGTGCTCACCGTCGGCTCGCCACGCGCGTGTCCGGGGAGGCCGCCCAGTCTGCCAGGCTCTTTCCTCCGGGGAAGCCCTCTGTCCTGCCCTGGACTGCTGTGTGTCTCTAAGGGGCCTCCTCCTTGGGGTGGGGGGCTCCCAGGACCCCTCTGGGTGGGATGGTGTCTTCCTTCTGGTCTGGCGCACCCTCTTGGCAGGTGACTTCCCGGGAGCGGCGGCCCGGAGGCGCCCCCGTGAGCGCTGGCCCGGAGGTGCTAATGGGGCCGGGAGCCCGTCTGGCTCTCCTGCCTCTCGCTTTGCGTCAGAGCTCCTTGAAGCCGGCTTTTCCCTCTGCTTCTTGACCCGACTGCCCGACCCTGACGGTGCCAAGTCCGTGGTCACTCGGCAGGCCTGCCCCATCCCCGCGTGGGGCACGGGCGGACGGCCTCCTTCCCTTGTGAAGCCCCGCGTTTGCCCTTTGGCTCCCGCCTCCTGTTCCACTTCTCCGGACCCTCTAATCCCGCCAGGCTGAGTTGGGCCTTCTGCTCCCCGCGTGCTCGGGGCCTGCCCAGCACACCTTCATGCTCCCCTCACTTTCAGCCTGGGTATGCCTCCTCCCCATGCTGAGCCTCTTCCAGCGCGTGTGTTCGGGTGGTCCCCCTGCTGTGGCTGCCTGCGTGCTGAGGCTGGCGGCCGTGTCCGTCTGTCCATCTCTCTGTCTCTCTGCACAGGCTTCCTCCTTTGCTGAGGCTGGTGGCCCCGTCCATCTGTCTGTCTTCTCTGTCTCCTTGCACAGGCTTCCTCCTCTGCTGAGCCTGGCGGCCGTGTCCGTCTGTCCGTCTCTCTGTCTCTCTGCACAGGCTTCCTCCTTTGCTAAGGCTGGCGGCCCCGTCCATTTGTCCATCTTCTCTGTCTCCTTGCACAGGCTTCCTCCTCTGCTGAGCCTGGCGGCCGTGTCTGTCTGTCCATCTCTCTGTCTCTCTGCACAGGCTTCCTCCTTTGCTGAGGCTGGCGGCCCCGTCCATTTGTCCATCTTCTCTGTCTCCTTGCACAGGCTTCCTCCTCTGCTGAGCCTGGCGGCCGTGTCTGTCTGTCCGTCTCTCTGTCTCTCTGCACAGGCTTCCTCCTTTGCTGAGGCTGGCGGCCCCGTCCATTTGTCCATCTTCTCTGTCTCCTTGCACAGGCTTCCTCCTCTGCTGAGCCTGGCGGCCGTGTCCGTCTGTCCGTCTCTCTGTCTCTCTGCACAGGCTTCCTCCTTTGCTGAGGCTGGCGGCCCCGTCCATTTGTCCATCTTCTCTGTCTCCTTGCACAGGCTTCCTCCTCTGCTGAGCCTGGCGGCCGTGTCCGTCTGTCCGTCTCTCTGTCTCTCTGCACAGGCTTCCTCCTTTGCTGAGGCTGGCGGCCCCGTCCATTTGTCCATCTTCTCTGTCTCCTTGCACAGGCTTCCTCCTCTGCTGAGGCTGGCGGCCGTGTCCGTCTGTCCGTCTCTCTGTCTCTCTGCACAGGCTTCCTCCTTTGCTGAGGCTGGCGGCCCCGTCCATCTGTCCATCTTCTCTGTCTCCTTGCACAGGCTTCCTCCTCTGCTGAGGCTGGCGGCCGTGTCCGTCTGTCCGTCTCTCTGTCTCCCTGCACAGGCTTCCTCCTCTGCTGAGGCTGGCGGCCGTGTCCGTCTGTCCGTCTCTCTGTCTCCCTGTACAGGCTTCCTCCTCTGCTGCCTTGTTTGATGTCGACCAGGTGTCTTTTAAAATTGTTCCACTTTCTCTCCTCCTTTAGTGTTTTGGCTACCCCCCTCACCTGCTATTTCTTTAGAGGTGGCTCTAGAAGTTTCCCCCCGGGGCCACTGGGGAGACCCTCGTGGGGAGCCCGTGAGGGCCGGCCTGTCTCGCTCTCCTGTGCTGTTCTTCAGCTTGCCCGCTCTGACCTGCCTTAGGTTTCACCAGTCCTTTCTTCTCTTGTGTCCAGTCTGCTCTGTGGTCCATTCAGTGAATTCTTTTTGCACGTCTTTTCCTCTAATTAGAAAGATATTTTGTAATATTACTGCAAAGTCCTTTTCAGAAAACCCTGCCACTTGGGTCAGCTGCGGCCTGCCTTGGTGGCTGTTTTCTCTCTGGAGGTCTGGGTCACTTTTCTGCTTCTTTGTCGATGCCGTCGTCTTCACTGCGCACCAGGCGTCATTTATTCAGAAGATCGCGGGGTCCCCCAGGAAGGTTCACCTTGCCCCCTGTCGGGCATGGAGGGTGGTAGGGCTTTCTCTGGGCCAGGCCTGAGTGGCCACTTCAGTGACTTTCTGTCCAGCTCTAGCTGGTGTCTCGAGGGTGTTAAGCCCACGGGTGGACGCCTCTTCTTTTGTCACTGGTTTGAGTGCCTGTCCCTGGGGAAGCCCAGTGCGTACTTTCCAGTGAAAGATGAATGAATGAAGCAAGCTTCCGTGGACTCACCTTTGAGAGGCCGTGCCCGGATGTGGGTCCACTTGTACGCAGTGGGTGGGCAGACCAAGGGCCTTTTGCTCTGGCAGGACCGTCTGCTCCGGGCGTTAGCTCTTCCCTGCACCTGTGGGTCTCATCCTCGGGCTGATCACGGCTGGCCGTCTCTTTCCATGCGACCTGTGGGTCTCATCCTCGGGCTGATCGTGGCTGGTCGTCTCTTTCCATGCGTTAGCTCTTCGCTACACCTGTGGGTCTCATCCTTGGGTTGATCATGGCTGGCTGTCTCTTTCCATGCGACCTGTGGGTCTCATCCTCAGGTTGATCACGGCTGGTCGTCTCTTTCCATGCGTTAGCTCTTGGCTACACCTGTGGGTCTCATCCTCGGGCTGATCATGGCTGGTCGTCTCTTCCCTGCACCCGTGGGTCTCATCCTCGGGCTGATCGTGGCTGGTCGTCTCTTTCCGTTTCACTCTTTTTGCTCTGCCTCCTCGGGCATTTTCTCACGTGCTTAGTCTTTATTTCAGCGCTTTCTTTCTCCAGCTCTTACTGTTACATCTTAGAGCTCCTCCTTGTTTTTTCATCCTTTTTGAGGATTTCTTGTTTTCTAGGTGTAGCAACTTACTAAATCCTGGTAAATCAATGCAATAAACAGGAAAATAATTTAAAGCTGTCTGTTTCTACCAAGCCAGTGCTGTTTCTTTCTCAGATGTTCTCTGATGTGTGCCTGGCCGTTTACCACCTGTGGGAGAATCAGGAACGATGGTTTGCCTGGCCTTCTCCTGGGGCGTCTCCTGCCCCGAGTTCAGTGTGCGGTGGTCTCCTGCCCCGAGTTCAGTGTGCAGTGCCTGGGGGGGGGGAGGCATGCTGAGGGCAGGGCCCGGCCTGTCAGCCTGCCAGGACGAGGACGAGCAGGCGGGTCCTGGCCCCTGGGGTCCTTGGCTGTGTCCTTGGCCGTGTCACACTCTTGGCCGGCGGGGGCGGGGGGATGCTAACCTGTGCTGCCCCCACGGCTGCACCCTCTGTGAGTGCCGGTCTGTCCTGCAGCCCCATCCCGGCTGGCGCTGGCACCTGCAGCCTCTCTCAGGTACCCTACCTGGAGGCTGGCAGGCCCGGCCCCTGCCCGGCCCCTGTCACCTGCCTTCCTCCTTCCAGAGGTCTCTGGTTTTGAGATCTCTCCTTCCTACCACCAGGCTCCCTCTCTTATAATCCGTAGGGTGAGGTCAGCAGGGGGCAAACACAAGGGACCCAGACCTGTCTGGCTGGCAGGACCCTGGCAGCCTCTCCCGGTGCTGACCCCCTGCCGACCTCCTCCCAGGTCCCCCCAGAGCGCCCCCCGCCCCAGGCTCTGCTTCTCTGCAGCCCGGACCAGCCGAGTCCTCTGGGCCAGTCCCCCCCGCCCCCTCCTCTCCTGCTTCATCATCGCCTCAGTGCAGCTGCTTCTCAACAAGCGCCTCGGCGGGGCCTGCTTGGGAAACGCCTCCGGGCACCTCCTGGCTATGGAGGGTGCTCCTATTCCTGGCTGCCTCCAGAGCCCACGCCCGCCTGTGGTGGGGGCAGGGTCTCCCAGCTGCTGAGCCAGAGGCCTGGGTGCTTGGCACCCCCTTCACTCCCGGCAGGTGCCCAGCCTCTCCCGCCCCTTCTCATCTTCGACCTGGGGAACCTGGGCTGAGTGTCTCTTGGGGAGGAGGGTCTGTGTCCCCAGGGTCACTGCGGCCCCTCCCTCAACCCTCCACTGGGTCCTGGCAACTGAGCCTTCATCCCAGGGCTCCGGTTGGTGGTGTATCTCAGCACCTTCCTGCTGGGCCCGGAGCTGAGCAGGAGCTTAGGGGGGGTTGGGGGGAGGGCAGGCAAGCCCCTCCACCAGGAGAGGATGGGGGCCCTGACCACAAAGCCTGAGCATGAGCTTGGGGGGTTGGGGGAGAGCAGGCAAGCCCCCCCACCCAGGAGAGGATGGGGGCCCTGACCTCAGCTCTGTGCCCGCTGCTGGCCCAGCCCAGGAGGGCCTTCAGGTCCCAGCAGGATGGGGGCCACGCAAGGGGCACAACATGGCCACGGAGGCCGGCAGGGCTCCTGAGGGCGGGTAGGGGGCAGACCCCCATCTCCTTCCTCCCTTGGGTCGAGGGCTGCCCCACTGAGCCTCCGGCAGCCCCCTCTGGTGTTTGGGTGTTTGGGAGGAGCGGCGGGCAGGGAGCCCTGCAGAGGCGGCTGCAGTGCTGTGTGAAATATTTCAGGGCTTAATTAATTTAATTTGAGAGGTTCCTTTCGGAGCATGAACAGTCAGTCGTCTCCCAAGAGACGTGCGCCGCCCCTCCCCCTCCCGCCTGCCTGGTGGGCGAAGGAAGCCGCGGAGTCTATATTGAGAGTGAGCCGCGCGGTGCGCCGCGCCCCAGCTCGAGTCCTCCCGTCGCGGCCTCCTTCCCAGCCCCGGAGGAGCGCAGGGCGGGGTGTGAGGGTGTCGCGGGGAGCTCGGAAGCGTGGGTGCCCCCAGGGTGGAAGTCGCGCGAAGCCTGGGCGCGCGATGCGGGCATCCCCACCAGGGCGTCCCTAGCAGCCCGGGGAGGAAGGGAGGCTGGGGAGCTCGGCCCCCGGAGGAGAGCCCGAGGGAACCGGGGTGCCGCTAGGCGCACCAGGGCTCGGCCTGGGGGCGGGAAAGGAGGGGCTGTGGGCAGCACCCTGGTGGCAACTTCAAAGAGGCCGCCCCTCCCGCGCGGGTCTGCGACCGCCGGGCTCTGAGCGCGGGCAGCGGCCTGTTTGAAGTGGGCCTCTGGGCAGGCGCCCCCAGGGCTGGGACCCGGGGCGCCTGGGGCAGTGGGGGTGCCCCCAGGTCCAGCTCTCCGCTCACCCTGCGCCGCGCCTGGAGGAGCAGACTTTGAAGCCGCCAGGGAGGCGGTCCTGGACTCTGCCAGAGAGCACAGAAGAGGGGGCGGCTGCTCAGGGCGCCCGCAGACGTTCTCCTGGGCCCGGCCTGAAGTCCAGGCCGAGGGACTCACTGGGGCTGCGGCCAGGGGCACGGATGGAACTCGGCGCGCTGCTGGCCTCCAGAGGACGGGGCTCTGTGGTCTTTCTCCATTTATTCATCAGGTCTCTGCTTACTGAAGGCGAGGCCTGCAGCCCCAGAACTTCCCCAGCCGAGCATGGGCCCCAAGTGGGCGGGTGCGAAGGGAAGTCACTTGGAGAGGGTGCTGGGCAGCGGCCTGCAGGGCTGCCGGCAGGTGGGGGCAGGTGGGCAGAACAGCGGCAAGTGGGGGTGAGGCTTGGCTTCCCTGCGACCCCCCCAGCTCCCCCTGAGCCAGCCCAGAGCACCGTGGGCCCTGTCCCAGCACAGGCTCCCTCAGGCTTGGAGGGAGCGAAGAGGACCCCCAGCGAGGGAGGGTGCCTCCCCCAGGACTCCCCTGGGCCCCAGAGTCCCATCCCCCACCGGCCCGTCCTTCCCGGCCCGAGGGTGGGGGCTCCTGCAGAGTGTGCTCCTGGACTCCAAAGGCTCTTTGGGCTGTGGGAGGCCCTGTGGGGGTGTGGATGGGGCCCAGCATCCAGGCACCAAGACCCCGCTGGTGGGGGGCATCTCTTGAGGTTGGGGCTGAGTCAGGGATGTTTGAGCTTAGAGGTCACAGCTGGGAGTGTGGTGCGGGAGGCTGCCTGCTCGGCCCAGATAAGAGGGGGGCGCCTTGGAGCCGACAGCTGGCTTCCAGGGCACCCTGGCTCTGGCTCCCGCCAGCTCCCTGGGCGGGCGGGCCCCTCCCACTGCCCGGCGCCGGCTCCTGTCCGTGGTGCTGAAAGGGACGTCGGCGCCCAGCGCTGCCTGCCCCTCTGCAGCCCCGGGGAAGGGACAGGTATTCGCTCCAGCATCTCTGTCCTGCCCCTGTCTCTTTGCCCAGCACACCTGCCACTCCCCAAGCCTGTTCTGAGGGGCTATGGGGAGGCCCGTCTTCAGGGCCGGCCGGCCATGGGGCAGCTTCTTCTGACCCCTCAGGCAGTGGCAGTTAGTGGGCCTTGGAGCTGCGCAGGCCTGGCCTGGTCTTGTTTCCCCTTCGGAGGAAGGGAGGGGTCGTTGCAAGGGTCAGGGTTCAAGTGGAACACACTTAGTTCTGAGTAGGTGGTGGTGTGGCTGGAGCCGGTGGCCACACCAGGCCCGGCCCCTGCCCAGGGCACCGCCCCGGGCTCTCAGCCCTGCACAGGGTGACCGGATCTGCAGCCCACGAGGCCCCTTCCCCAGCGCTTTGGCCAGTGCAGGCAGGGGGAGGAGGGAGCTGCCCTTGCTGGTGTCTGCTCTCATGGCGGCGAGACCCTCACCCCACTCCCCAGTCCTGTCCTTCCATCTCAAGCCCCCGCGAGTGCTGAATACTCTTGGGAACTGCCTGTTTCAAACGCACAAGGCCTCGGCTGCGTTTGGGTGGGCGTGGGGAGGGGCCCACCTAACAGTGTGTGACGTGAAGACACGTGCTTACGTAGAAGAGTGAAAGTGTCAGCCTCTCCATCACGTCCAACTCTGTGACCCCAGGAACTGTAGCCCGCCAGGCTCTTCCGTCCATGGAGTCCTCCAGGCAAGGCTACTGGAGTGGTAGCCATTCCCTTCTCCAGGGGAACTTCCCGACCCGGGGATAGAACTTGGGTCTCCTGCCCTGCAGGTGGATTCTTTACTGTCTGAGCCACCAGGGAAGCCCGTGCTTACATAGCATCCTCTGGAATGAAGGGAAACCCTTCTGAAGTGTACCAGGAGGTTGTGATGAGAGGAGACGGGGAATGCCATGTGAGTTGAAGGCGCCGTGCACAGCCCTCTGAGCCGCACACACTGCCACAAGCCTGGTCGCTACAACGACAGTCTCGTTCTCAGCTCAGGGGGGTCGGAAGCCTGCAGGTGGCTCTCTTGCCTGAGGGAGGGTGGTCCCAGGCCCCTCCCCCCAGCTCTCAGCAGCCTGCAGCTCCTCTGGAAGCGGCGCCGCAAAGGGGGAATGCCGTGTGAGCTGAAGGCGCCGTGCACAGCCCTCTGGGCCGCACACACTGCCGCAAGCCTGGTCGCTACAACGACAGTCTCGTTCTCAGCTCAGGGGGGTCGGAAGCCTGCAGGTGGCTCTCTTGCCTGAGGGAGGGTGGTCCCAGGCCCCTCCCCCCAGCTCTCAGCAGCCTGCAGCTCCTCTGGAAGCGGCGCCGCAGCCTCTGCCCCCTCGTCCACGAGGTCTTCTCCCGTGTCTGTGTCCAGCCTCCGTCTGCTTTTATGAGAACCTTGTCGCTGGACTTGAGGCCCACTTGTCCTACGTGCAGGGCAATTCCTCCTGAAATCTGTGACTTAAGTGCCTCTGCAAAGGCCGGTTTCCCAAACAGGCTCACGCATGGGGTCCAGGCATCTGGACACGGGCCGCTGTTCGACCCCTGCGCACCTGGGTTTGGGGCCCCAGGTGGATCCCTGCCCCCGGGCAGGAGCTGCTCAGCCGCCACCCGGAACACTCGTCCTGCAGATGAGGAGCCGCTGCCCTTCCTGGAGGGGCTCCTCGCCCACAGCCGGCACCCGCGGTTGGGAGGGTAGGAGAAGAGCCAGGTGAGCACAAGGGCTTAACCCTCACAGTGGTAGGCTTGCCTCTTGCCCACCCTTGGGACCCCCACCCACCCAGGCAGACCCTGGAGGGGCTGTGTGTCTCCCGGAGCATCGCCTTGAGACAGGGTAGCAGGCTCCTTCGAGCAGTGACCCCCAGGACCCCAAAGGAGCTGAGCTCGCATTAGCCTCTGGCCTTGGAGAAAGGAGGCCGTCCATTCTGCCACATCCCCGTGGCCACACAGACCAGCCCTGGTGAAGCCTGGGGAGGACCGCACTGCTCTGGGGGTCCCTGGGGAGGACCGCACTGCCTTGGGGGCCACCAGAGTGTCCCTGGGGGCCGCCGGGGGTCCTTGGGGGGCTGCATTCTGCCAAGGTGAGCGGTCAGCAGCGTTCCGAGGTGTGCTCCTCGAGCTGGGTCTGTCCTCCTGACTCATCACTCCTGCCTGGTGGCGCCTGGGGAGCTGGGGGAGGGGCTGCTCCTTGGGCACACCTGCTTGGGGAGCCCCTCAGGTCCGCCTTGGTCCTGTGCCCCCCCTTTGCCCCCTGGGACATTTGGTGGGTCAGGCTCCTCTCCAGGCCTTGGGCTCATGGAGAACCCGGACCCCTTCCTGAGTTCTGCCTCCACAACCGCCCATCCTCTCCATCAAGAGGGCACATGTGAGCCCCGGTGAGGGCGGGCTGGGGTCTCTGGGCCAGTACTTGGAGGGGGCATGGGGGTGTGTCCAGGGAAGAGCCGGGAAGCTGCAGGAGCAGCTGAGACCCCACTGCAGCAGGACCTCCTCAGAGAAGCCCCTGGGCTGGCCTTGGGTGCAGGGCCTGGGGAGCTCTGGTTCCGGGGATGGTCACCAGCAACCTACAAGCTCTCAGCAGCATGCCAGAGGTGTCCCCTCCCAAAGCGGGGACTCAGCCCTGTCCTGCCCTTCTCAGTTACGGTAACAAGCCGTGCCTGCTCCCACTGCTCTCCAAGCTCCCCGGTGCCGGCGTGGGAAGCCGGCTCAAGGTGGCCAGCGGTGCTAACTCATTTCCCCACGAGCCAGTGTGGAGCGGCATCCCCCACCCTCGTCCAGGGAGGGCCCCGCGGCGGGGCGGTGGGCTGTCTGCTCCATCCACCCCGGGAAAGCAGCATCCCCCACACCCCCACAGCGAGGCGTGCAGAGGCGGCAGAAACTGGGGCCCGGGGGAGCTGGCCACGTGGTCCAGTGGTGCAGTGACGGTCATGGGGGAGGCTGGCCACCTGCCCAGGGTCAGTTACCTTCAGGTGGTCCCAGAGCATCAGCACAGGACGCTGGTGTCTCCTGAGGGGCTCTGGGGGGTCCAGGCTGCCCTTCCCTCCTCCTGGCTCCGCAGAAGGCTGAGGGGAGGGGCCCTCCGGTGCCTGGCGCTGTGCCCGCTCTCGCTCAGCCTGGTCACCCGGGCCCGAACCCCCAGCACCGGGAGGCCGGTGTGGGCACACTGACAGGGGCTTCGCAAGAGTGGGTGTGTCCCGTCCCTCAAAGACCTGGGGTTGTCAGACCAAGCTGGGCGTCGGGACACAGCGGACAGCGGCCGGAGCAGCCCCGCAGCGACGTGGGTTCCAGCCCTCCTCCGCCCCCTCCCCGTGCGCTCCCTGTGTACAGAGTGACTTAGCTCAGCAGTGCCCGCTCGGGGCTGGGCCCTCCCCCTCCCCCAGAGCCTCCCCCAGAGCCTCTGGGAGACAAGCTGACTCCACCCTTTCATGAGCCTTCACCCTCTTTTGGGAGGCATGTGGCAAAAAGCCCCAGGAGGGGTCTCGGGGTGGAGTGGAGGTGGACGGCCAGGGGGCCTCAGGGGGCCCTGAGTTCAGGATGCAGGATGGAGGGGCGGATTGCCTGGGGAGCTGAGCTGCACTGCCTGCCCCTGGGGGCTGGAGGCCGAGGGCAGCCCGTCTCAGTTGGCCACCTGGAGAACTTGGCGAGGGGAGCCCGGTGCCTGCCCGGCCAGGCGCCTGCAGAGGCTCATTGCTCAGGGAAGCGGGGAAAACAGTGCTGGAGGCTGGGGCGCAGTCTGGGGAGTGTCCCCCACTATATCTGTAGGGAGGGCGTCCCCAGCAGTCCTGATGCCTCCGCCCCCCTCGGCTTCAACCGCCCTGCGGGGCCACGGGGCTGGGCCCGGGGCGCAGAGGTCCCCTCCCTCTCAGGTGCGGCAGCACCGCCTGTCCAGCCCTCCGTCCAGCCCCAGGCAGCCTCTGGGCGGTGGGGTCTGGGCCCGCCTCAGGGCTCCCCGCGGGACAGCGGCCGTGTGCTCTGTCCTGTCCTCCAAGCTGGCGGTCCCTGCGTTGCTGAGCCCTCCAACAGGGTCTTTTCCAAAGGCCCATGACCAAGAAGAAAAGGGGGGTCAAGGATGACCAGAGGGCCTGGGTGAGGCGTCTGCTCAGGACCACCCCACCCGGCCTCCGACCCCTCAGCCCCTCCAGCCCCCTCCCTGCAGGTCTGAGGCCCCAGGGCCGCAGCCTGAGCCATGCCTCCGCCCTCTGCTCCCCTGGCTCCCAGGTCCCCAAGGGTCTGCCATCCTTCCTCCAGCAGCTGGGGGCTGGAGCCGGGCCTGCGACTGCCTCTGGGTCCGCGGGCCCAGTGGCTGAGGGGAGGGCAGAGCTGCTCGGGAGGCCGGGCTGTCGGGATGGGGGAGAGTCCTTCGGTCGGCACCTGGGCCTGGTTGCGGGGGTCTGGACTCAGCCAGTGGCCGCTGGGTCCCTGGACTCGCCAGGCTGTGCTCAGGAAGCCTGGCCCCCGTGTCCGTGCACATGCACGTAGGTGCCTGCTGGGGTGCATCAGGGACCCCGTGGCTGGGCCTAGGTTCTCAGGTCGGCTCTGAGGAGCCGTCCCTGCAGCCCTGGGCACCCGCTGCCTGAGCAGGACTGCCGGTTTCTCCAGCAATTATCTGCGACACTGTACACTTTTCTTCTCTTGCCTGTGCCCGAATTGGCTGTAAAGACAATAATTAGAGATAGAGTCA
Organism: Kobus ellipsiprymnus; assembly: GCA_006410655.1. Classification (NCBI taxonomy): domain Eukaryota; kingdom Metazoa; phylum Chordata; class Mammalia; order Artiodactyla; family Bovidae; genus Kobus; species Kobus ellipsiprymnus. Next base: position 955,728 of record SJYR01001251.1, read on the forward strand.
CAATTGGAAAATGAGCTGAGCAGTTGGAGGGCTGGTAATTAGGGCGGTCATGGGCTTCCCTCACAGGCCCTTCCGGGGGTGCACTCTGCTCCCTGCCTCCAAGGAAGGGGTGGGGCTGCTTGAAACCCAAACCTCCCACCCAGAGGGCCCTGGGGCTGCAGGAGACCGGCACAGCCAGGGGGCCCAGAAGCCCCACCTGACGGGGCACCTCTAAGCTGGGCTTTGCAGGGTGTGTAGGAATCCGTGCACAGTGGACTTTGCAGACAGAGGCAACAAGCGGGAGATGAAGGCAGCAAGGAAACCAGCAGAGCTCCGGGACACGGCCCAGGGCAGCGCCCCGCCTGCCTGTGGCGTGTCCCGGGCGCCTTGTCCGCTGGGTTCTCGGGCCGCCTGGCTTCTCTGTGTGTTGGTGTCTCACAGCCCCGGTGCGCCGTCAGCAGACTACCTGCTGTGATTATCGGGGGGGGGGGCACCTCATGCCCCGCTTCTGGGGATGCCTCTGTTGCCCCCCAGGTCGCTACTGAGGTGAAGCTCACTTTCCTTCCTTCCCCACGTGTCTCTGAGTCCTGCCTTCCGAGGACACGTGTGTAGGGGTATGTGTGTGCACGGGTGTGCCAAGCCCCCGTGCAGGGTGTGAGGCTCGGTGGTAGGGCTGCCGGTGACCCCCCGGGAACCTTCGCCTGTTCTGTTTGCCGTTTGTCCCGCGCCTGCCCCAGGCCTCAGAGGGGCTCACATCCTCGGGAGCAGCCGGGCCACCGTGGCTGTGGCTCCTTGAGGCCTGTCCCCCTCGTCTGGGCGAGGGGTCTGCGCCAGGCCTGGGTGCTGTCCTGGCGGCGTGGAGGCCCGCGCCTCAGCTCTGAGTTGCAGGCGCCGCTGCTGCCCTGGTCCCCGGGGCCCGCTCGCTCTGCTGTCTCCCGACCCGAGTCACAGGCTCAGATCAAAGGCAGCTGGTGAGAGCCCCAGGAGCCGCGGCCCTTCCCCGGCAGAAGCTGGGGCTCAGCGGGCCCTGCTGCGGGGCCTCCGTCCTCCCCTGAGCTGAGGAGGGCCGGGCTCGGGGCTTCCACCAGGCCAGGTCCCCTGTCCTCGTCTGGCCCACCTGCCCCTGAGGAGCACGGATCACCTCCCAGCTACCCGCGAGCTTGCTGCCCGTGGGCGAGGCTGCAGGGGGCGTGGTGGGGAGGGGTCGGTGGGCAAGGAAGAGGACACGAGCTGCTGGGAAGGTGTGAGCATTCATGAAATGACCCCAACTGTCAGATAAAGAGATGCATGCCCCTTAGGGGAAGCTGCATGGGGCAAAAGATTTGTTTCTCAAGCAAAGGGCTTTGCAGTTTTCTGAGAGCTGCCCCACAGTGGCATCCAAGGGCAAGTGCACACCCAGCTGGTCAGAGCCACGAGCTGCATCAAGGTCACAGTTAGAGCAGCAGCAGCGTGTGAACGAGATGGGCGTCTGCCCAGGCCAAGCGCAGGCTGCAGAGCTGGGGAGCCCGGCGTCTCCCCCGGGGCTGCCTCTGGGCTCCCACGTCTGGAGGGGGCTCCAGCTGTGGGAAGGGAGAGCACAGGGTGTCTGGGTCTGAGGCCACAGAGGGCACAGGAGGCCAGGAAGCAGGCTGGGGAGGGAGAGAGGCTGCCGGGGGCTCTGTCAGCAAATCGCGGGGTTGGAGGGGGGCAGGTGCCCAGCTGTGCCCACGTGGCCGGGAGGCAGCGAGCAGGACTGAGGGTCCCTGCGGCGCACTGGTGGCGGTGGAGGGACTGACGGCGTCCTGCCCAGGAGGGGCCTGCACCTGCACCGGCGTCCCGGGCTGAGCCGGGGCTGAGGCCCCTCTGTCCAGAGGTCCGCAGGCCAGAAGGAGGGTGATGGGTAGTGGTGCAGGGTCGGTGAGGCCCAGGGTGTGGGGGGCGTGTGGGACGGGCTGTCACCCTGGCTCCCCACTGAGGAGCTGGGCTGCCACTGAGGTCTGGGGAGCGACTCCAGGTGTCACTGGTGAGGGAGTGAGGCCAGACTGAAGCCAGGCTGGAGGAGGCCGAGACCGCCGCATGGCGTGGGGCAGGGACTGTGCTGGGGGCAGCCTCTGGCCGGTGCCTGAGGAGTGGGGGCAGACCGCTCCTGGGGTCTGGCTCAGGACTCGCCAGGCAGGGCAGAGGCCCAGGGGCTGAGTGAGGGGCCCGAAGGGCAGGGTGCGAGCCGCGGCCCGGCTGGATGGGGTCTGAGGCCTGCTGTCCCCCCAGGCCTGGTGAAGCTGGGGGTCCACTGTGTCACGTGCCAGAAGGTGGCCGTCAAGATCGTCAACCGGGAGAAGCTCAGCGAGTCTGTTCTGATGAAGGTGAGGAG
>SJYR01001251.1:990187-1020691 GCA_006410655.1 Kobus ellipsiprymnus
GTAGTACTGTCTGTGGGGACAGGCGCGTGGTGACGAGCGGCCGGGACAGCTGGCCGTGCTCACGCTTTGCTCGACACGGGACCTCCCCCTGCGCTAACGGCGAGGGACAGCTTTCCCATCTTCCCCGGAGGCCCTGCCTTGACTTGTCAGGATCGGGACTTCCCCGGTGGCTCAGATAGTAAAGAATCTGCCCGCTGTGCGGGAGATCTGGGTTCGATCCCAGGGTCGGGAAGATCCCCTGGAGACGAGACTGGCACCCCACTCCTGTACTCTTGCACGGAGAATCCCATGGACAGAGGAGCCTGGCAGACTACAGTCCACAGGCAGCAGTCAGCCGTGACCGAGCGACCAGCACGTTCACTCGCCCCACAGGCGGCTTCCTGCTGCCCCCAGTATGGGCCAAACCTGCGCCCTGGGCCGCGTGGGTTGAGGGGCCTCGACCCTGGCTACCTCACAGACTTCCCCGGCAGGTGAGGGTGGGTCAGGGCGTTGGGAGATGCGGACACCCAGCCCAGCCCTGAGACCCGGCGCATCTCCTAGTTCACATAACGCTGCTGTTCTGCCGTCCTCCAGGCGTGGGCCCCTGCAGCCACCAAGTCCCGCTCTCCCCTCCCGCCCCAGGGTGGGCTCCAGTCTTCCCAGCAGGGGGCCCTGTGCCTGCAGGCAGGCTGGCCGAGGGCTGCATGGAGCCACTGGCGGGGAGAGGGGAACTGCAGGCTGCCTGGGTCAGTGGGTGATGACCAGGGCACCCCTTCTACGGCCTAGGTGCCAACCCTGCCCCAGCAGACCTCCGCCAGCACCCCACCCACTCCGCTGTCTTTACTGGGCTTCAGAATTGACAGCTTTCCCCGACACCATCCCACTTGATCACAGGCCAGGACCCCAGGCTGGCCCTGGGCACCCTCCCCTGACTTCCTGAGCTCACTAAGCACCCCTGGTGGCAGCCACAGGGCACCCCCGCACTCCCAACACCTGGCCAGACCCGCTGGTGGGACAGCAGGCTCTCCACCCCTCACGGCCGCAAGAAAAGACACAGCCCAGGGGACGTCAGAACAGCCCTGCTGCCCACCCCCACTTCTCCAGCAGGAACCAGGGCTCTTCTCACCCCCTTTGCCTGTGAGTTCATCTGTGCCCCTGGTAGGGCTGGGGTCAGGCTGCAAGACGGGAACACAGCCCACAACAAATGGGCAGGCCACCAGGAAAAAGGCTGGCCCTGTGGACAAGGGAACACAGCCCTGACTGCCACTGGGTACCATCCCCGCTGCAGAAGGCAGATGACACCTGCCAGCCACCTCCACCTCGGCGAGGCCTCCCTGCACCAGCATTTCAGGCTCCTCAGAGCCCAGCACCCGCACGACCCCCCAAGGCCCCGGAGTGGGTCAAAGCCCTGAGAAGCTGGCCAAGCTCCCTGCGGGCCCCCAGGAAGCAGACAGCCAGCAAGGATCCAGAACCCTCCCCACCACAGGGTGGCCCTGCTGACCGTCTGTCCCCTGCCCGGGCCCCTGCCCCGCCTGAGGATGCGCTGAGAGAGGACAGGTGACTCGCCCCTCCCCTCACAGTGGCCCCTGGGGTCCCCGGGCCGGTGCAGGGAGGGGGGCAGCACCACCTCAGCAATTCCCCAGTCCTGCTTGGTGCTGATACCCCTGGCCACCAGTGCCAGAGTCGGAAAAACCACTGCAGCTCAAAACCAGGAGACCTTCCCACGAGGTCCAGACCCGGAGAGACCTGCTCCTCGGGGCCTGCTGAGGCCCAGCCCGTGCAGCCGGGGCCCTCCGCTTCCAGCATTCCTCTTCTCCGGTCTCATTTCATTTCTGCACCGTCTCACAGTAAAGCTGACTGGCTCTGGCGTGCAGCCTGACGGGTTTTAACCCCAACAGAGGAACGACGATGGGGCACAGCTCCCAGCCCGGCCCCAGCCTGCTGTCAGTCCCCCGCACCAGCGATGCCTCCTCAGGGACTCAGGTGGTGTCTCGAGCCTGGCTCTGCCGTCCGTCCTGCCCTTCTCGTCACTGAGGTGGACTCCTGTGCGGATGCACTAGCCCACCAGCACACCTGGGTGGCCTGCAGTTTGGGCAATTATGGGTCAGGCTGCTAAAACCCTCCTGGGCAGGTGTCCGTATGAGCTCCAGTTCCCATTTCTATCAGGTGGATGCTCGGGAGCAGGACAGCCAGGTCCACAGCAGGAACGCCGCCGAGATGTCCCCGGAGTGGCCACCCCACCGGCAGCCCCTCCACCCGTGCCGGCACGTGGCGAGGCGGTAACAGACGCTCCCCAGCAGAGTCTGGATTCGTGTTCTCCGCCTGTTCCTGGTGCTCCTCTGCCCGTGGGAGCAGGGGTCCTCCCCGGGGCCGGTCTGAGTCCTCTGCCCAGTCACAGCCAGGTTTCTCACTGTGAGCTGTGAGGGTCTTCATCCCTCCCAGGCGCTAGTCCTTTCTTGGGTATGGGATTCGGCTGTGGCTTGTCTTTCCTTTCTCTCAACAGTGTCTTTCTCAGAACAGAAGCTCTAGATTTTGGTGGAGTCCACTTTACTGGCTCTCCCTCATCGATGGACTGCATCTCACGTCATGACCAAGAGCTCTCAGCCTAGTGCTACACCACAAAGGCTTCCCCTGTGTTTTCTTCTGAAAGTGTTACGGTTTATATTTAGAGTTAGCATTTGCTTCAAGTCAGCTCTGACAGAAGGAGACATTTGGATGACCGGTCTTCCTAACAGCATTAGTTGAAAAGACTGTCCTTTCTCCACTGGACTTTCCTGCATCCCTGTCAAGCATCAAGGGGCCCTGTTTCTGGGTGCATTTCTGGATCCTGCTCTGTTGCGCGGACCTCTGTGTGTCTTCTCCACCAACACCACATGACTACCACAGTTTTATAGTAACTCAGCACAGCACTGTTGGACTCGACTGATTTGACTGTTTTTCCAAAATCACTGCAGCTATGCCAGGGATTCTGCTGCTCCATGTACACTCTATAACCAGCTTATTTTTGGGTGAAAGCTCTGCTGGGAGTTTGACTGAAGTTGCGTTGGGTGAACCTACGCTTCCGGTGTGCTGTCTCCCCGTCTCTCCATCTGCGCTGGTCTTGGGCTTCATTCACCAGTGTTTTGTAGCTTCCTGCATACATGTGTCTCCTTAAGTCTACATCTAAGTATTTCACTGTTTTTGGAGCTACTGTAAATGATGTAACTATCAATTTTGTGTTCCAGTTGTACACTGTTAGTATACAAACTAGGCTAAATTTATTGATTCAACTTTTTGCTAGAGCTCTTGGGCTTTTCTACATAGATAATCATGCTGTATGCAAATGCAATTTTATTTTCTTCTCCAATTTAAATGACTTTTATCCCTTTTTCTTGCCTTACTGCATTGCCTATCTTGAGTCAATTGTGGCATTTTGTGCTTTCCAAGGAACTAGTTCATTCACTCTGAATTGTTAACCGTACGTAAGCAGAGATTTTCCTGACGCTCCCTTATTACCCTCTTAATTTCTGCTGGGTTTACAGTTATTGCCTCTTTTACTCCTTATATTGATGATCTGTATCCTTTCTCTTTTTACCTTTGTTAGTTTTACTAGCGGTTTCTCAATTTCACTTCTCTTTTCCAGGACTCGGCTTCTGGTCTCGTCTGTTTTCGGAAATCCACGCCAGTGAGCTCATCCCTGTTTTATCGCTTCTTTTCTTCTACTCAATTTAGGGTTGTGTTTTTTGCTCTTTTTTTCTGGGGTTCCCCAGCGGCCCAGCGGTAAAGAATCTGCAATGCAGGAAGACACAGGAGATGCAGGTTTGGTCTCTGGACCAGGAAGATCCCCTGGAGGAGGGCATGGCAACCCACTCCAGCATTCTCGCTGGGAAAATCCCACAGACAGAGCCTGGCAGGCTATAGCTGCAAAGAGCTGGACAAGACAACACACACACGCACAGGCTTCTTTTTTTCCAGTGTCTTAATATGGAAGCTTAGGTTGAATTGAGATCTTTCTTCTTCTAAAATAAGCATTTAATCCTCTAAACATTCCTCTAAACCTTGCTTTAGCTGCATCTCAAATGCAGTTCGAATATGCTGCATTCTCATTTCAGTTTATAACATTTTCTCATTTCCCTGGAGACTTCCTCTCTGACCCATGGATTATTTGAAAGTATGTTAATTTCCTGGGACGTCCCTGGCATTCCGGTGGTTAAGACTCTGTGTGCCCACTGTAGCGGACACATCCGACCTGCCTTGATCAGGGCACCAAGAGTCCACATGCCACACAGCATGGCAAGAGCAGAAAAGTGTGCTGATTTCTAAACGTTTGGAGGTTTTCGCTCACCGATTTCAAGCGTAACTAGTTGTGGTCGGATATCTTACTCTGCACCTCTGATTAGTTTGCTAAAGTCTGTTTCGTTGCCAGGACGTGACCTCCTGGGGTGAGTAACCCCAGCGCACCCGAAAGGAATGTGGATTTTGCCACTGAGGGCGGAATAAATGTCAATTTAGTCCAGTTGGATGATGGTGCTGTTTGGCTCCAGATTCTTGCTGGCTTTCTACCCACTAGTCCATACATTACCAAGAGAGGAATGGTGAAACCTGCAACCACAGTATCTGTCCTTTCGGTTCTGTCCGTCTGCTTTGTGTAAAAGCTCTGCTATTTGGCACAGGTGCGCTCAAGTTTAGTACTTCTTGACGTGAAGTCTGCTTTGTCTGGTATGAGCATAGCCACTTTCGTTTTCTTCTGACTTATGTTTTGTTGGCATTTCTTTTTCCATTTCTTCATTTTCAACCTGCCAATGTCATTGCATTTAAAGTGACTTTCTCATATTCCCTGTATAGCTGGTTCATTTTAAAACCCCAGACTTACAGCCCCTGTCTTGTCACCAGCATGATTACACCAGGACATTAACTGCGATGACGGATCTGTCTGAATTTAAGTTCACAATCGTTTACTAATTGTTCCCTTTGTTTTCACTCCTTGTATTTCCTGCCTTCTTCCGTACTGTTTCCTTTTAATTTATCTATTATGATCTATGTCCCTTATGCAACTTTTTTAGAGGTTACTCAAAGGATTACAAAGCACACCCTGACCTCTCCACCGTGTACCTGGCGCCCAGGACCTCTTCCACGTCTGGAGTCAGAAAGCCGACCACACACAGGGCTCTCGCCGCCCCGGCCGCCTCTGTCTCGGCGCTGCAGACACACTGGAGGCCTGTCAGACAGCCATGGCTTTTGCTCACCTACCAGACACGTTTCAAAGAGCTGAAGAGAAGAGGCGGTCATCACGTCTGCCCGTGTCCTCTGGCCCACGGCCCGCCTAGCGCTGCTCCCTTCACTGCACGGCAAGTGAGCTCTCTGAGTCTCCCTTCACTGACAGCTGTCCCCATCTTCCCTTCATGCTTGAAGGACATTATGTGGAACTCCCAGGAGACTGCTGTTTCTATTCGGCACCTTGGCCGTGTTGTGGAGCCTCCTCCTGGCCCCCAGCTGGGTAAGGATGGCCGTGGCCACCCCACCGCATCCCTGCAGGGGTGGTGCCGCTGGCCCTGCAGGCTGTGACAGCGCGTTCTCTCCAGCGGTTTGATTACGTGCCTGTGGTGGTGTCATCGGGTTTATCCCATTTCAAGCTCATTAGGCTTCCTGAATCTGTAGGTTTGTGTCTTGGCCTAATTTGGAAGTTTCCAGCTGTTAGGTCTTCAAATGTGTTCCGGGCACAGGCCTCCTTCTCTTCTCTTGGGACTCCAAACTCCCCTTTGGTTCCAGCCCTTCAGGCATCAGCAGGGTGGAGAAGGGTGTCCGGCCTGGGCTGCAGCCCCACTCTGGGCCCTGGGTGGACCTGATGGCCCTGTGACAGACGGCACACGGCTCTGTGGACCTCTGACAAACCTCCCGTTTCCTTTTAAACTAACTCATGTGAGTTTCCATTCCTTGGTCTTGAACGATTCTTAGAAAGGCGTTTGCTCCTTGGAAGAGAAACTATGACAAACCTAGACAGCGTATTAGCCTTGTCTGACTCAATGAAACTATGAGCCATGCCACGTAGGGCCACCCAAGTCAGACATGGTGATTTCCAACAAAACATGGTCCACTAGAGAAGGGACTGGCAAACCACTTCAGAATTCTTGCCCCGAGAACCCCATGATCAGCATCAAAAGAGACTAAGATGCAGTGTAGAACGACGAGCTCCCCCAGCCGGTAGGACCCATACGCCGCTGGAGAAAAGCGGAGAGAGAGCTCCAGAAAGAAAGACGAGCTCCCGCAGCTGGTAGGGCCCATACGCTGCTGGAGAAAAGCGGAGAGAGAGCTCCAGAAAGACGAACTCTGCAGGTAGGTAGGTGCCCCATACGCTGCTGGAGAAAAGCGGAGAGATAACTCCAGAAAGAAAGACGAGCTCCCGCAGCTGGTCGTGGCCCATATACTACTGGAGAAAAGTGGAGAGAGAGCTCCAGAAAGAACGAAGAGACAGAACAGAAATGGAAACAACACCCAGCTGTTGATGTGCCTGGTGATGAAGGAAAGGCCAACGCTGTGAAGAGCCATGTCGCTCAGGAACCTGGAATGTCAGGTCCATGAATCAAGGCAAATTGGAAGTGGTCAAACAGGAGATGGCAAGAGTGAACATCAACATTTTATGAATCAGTGAACTAAGACGGACCAGAACGGGAGAATTTAATTCAGATCCTTTAGAAGAAATGGAGTAGCCCTCATAGTCAACAAAAGCGTCCAAAACGAAGTACTTGGGTGCACTCTCAAAAACGACAGAATGATTTCTGTTTGCTTCCAAGGCAAACCATTCAATATCACAGTAATCTAAGTCTATGCCCCAACCAGCAATGGTGAAGAAGCTGAAGTTGAACAGTTCTATGAAGACCTACAAGACCTTCTAGAACTAACACCAAAAAAAGATGTCCTTTTCATCATAGGGGGACTGGAATGCAAAAATAGGAAGTCAAGAGATACCTGGAGTAACAGGCAAATTTGGCCTTGGAGTACAAAATGAAGCAAGGCAAAGGCTAACAGAGTTTTGCCAAGAGAACACACTGGTCATGGCAAACACCCTCTTCCAACAACACAAGAGACGAGTCTACACATGGACATCACCAATTGGTCAACACCAAAATCAGACTGATTTGCAACCAAAGATGGAGAAACTCTATACAGTCAGCAAAAACAAGACTAGGAGCTGACTGTGCCTCAGATCATGAACTTCTTATTGCAAAATTCAGACTCAAACTGAAGAAAGTAGTGAACACCCCTGGGTCATTCAGGTATGACCTAAATCAAATCCCTTAGAATTACACAGTGGAAGTGACAAATAGATTCAAGGGATTAGATCTGATAGACAAAGTGCCTGAAGAACTATGGATGGAGGTTTGTGATAGGAGGCAGTGATCAAGACCATCCCCAAGAAGTGCAGTTCCGTCCCTCAGTCGTGTCCGACTCTGCAACCCTGTGGACCGCAGCACGCCAGGCATCCCTGCCCACCAACTCCCAGCACTTGCTCAAACTCATGTCCATCGAGTGGGTGATACCGTCCAGCCATCTCATCCTGTCATCCCCTCTTCCTCCTGCCTTCAGTCTTTCCCAGCATCAGGGTTTTTTCCAATGAGTCAGTTCTTTACATTGGGTGGCCAAAGTATTGGAGCTTTAGCTTCAGCATCAGTCCTTCCAATGAATATTCAGGACTGATTTCTTTAGGATGGACTGGTTGGATCTCCTTGCAGTCCAAAGGACTCTCAAGAGTCTTCTCCAACACCACAGTTCAAAAGCATCAATTCTTTGATGCTCAGCTTGCTTTATGGTTCAACTCTCACAGCCATACGTGACTACTGGGAAAACCATAGCCTTGACTAAACAGACCTTTGTTGGCAAAGTAATGTCTCTGCTTTTTAATATGCTGTCTAGGTTGGTCATAGCTTTTCCTTCAAGGAGCAAGCATCTTTTCATTTCATGGCTGCAGTCACCATCTGCAGTGATTTTGGAGCCCAAGAAAATAGTCTGTCACTGTTTCCACTGTTTCCCCATCTATTTGCCATGAAGTGATGGGACTGGATGCCATGGTCTTAGTTTTTTGAATGCTTAATTTTAAGCCAGATTTTTCACTCTCCTCTTTCACTTTCATCAAGAGGCTCTTCAGATCCTCTTCCCTTTCTGCCGTAAGGGTGGTGTCATCTGCATATCTGAGGTTATTGATATTTCTTCCTGCAATCATGATTCCAGCTTGTGCTTCATCCAGCCCAGCGTTTCTCATGATGTACTCTGCATATAAGTTAAATAAGCAGGGTGACAATATACAGCCTTGACACACTGTTTTCCCAATTATGAAACAGTCTGTTGTTCCATGTTCAGTTCTAACTGTTGCTTCTTGACCAGCATATAGGTTTCTCAGGAGGCAGGTCAGGTGGTCTGGTATTCCCATCTCTTTCAGAATTTTTCAGTTTGTTGTGATCCACACAGTCAAAGTCTTTGGCGTTGTCAATAAAGCAGAAGTAGATGTTTCTCTGGAACTGTCTTGCCTTTTCTATGATCCCCAAGAAAAAGAAATGCAAAAAGGCAAAATAGTTATCTGAGGAGGCCTTACAAATAGCTGAGAAAAGAAGAGAAGTGAAAGGAGAAAAGGAAAGATATATCCAGAGTTCCAAAGAATAGCAAGGAGAGATAAGAAAGCCTTCTTCACTGATCAATGCAAAGAAATAGAGGAAAACAATAGAATGGGAAATACTAGAGATCTCTTCAAGAAAATTAGAGATACCAAGGGAACATTTCATGCAAAGATGGGCCCAATAAAGGACAGAAATGGTATGGACCTAATAGAAGCAGAAGATATTAAGAAGAGGTGGCAAGGATACACAGAAGAACCATATAAAAGAGATCTTCACGACCCGGATAACTATGATGGTGTGATCACTCACCTAGAGCCAGACACCCTGGAATGCGAGGCCAAGTGGCCCTTAGGAAGCATCACTACAAACAAAGCTGGTGGAGGTGATGGAATTCCGGCTGAGCTATTTCAAGTCCTTAAAATGATGCTATTAAAGTGCTGCACTCAATATGCCAGCAAATTTGGAAACTCAGCAGTGGCCACAGGACTGGAAAAGGTCAGTTTTCATTCCAATCCCAAAGAAAGGCACTGCCAAAGAATGCTCAAACTACCGCAGAATTGCACTCAGCTCACAGGCTAGCAAAGTAATGCTCAAAATTCTCCAAGCCTGGATTGAACAGTACATGAACCAAGAACTTCCAGATGTTCAAACTGGATTTAGAAAAGGCAGAGGAACCAGAGATCAAACTGCCAACATCCGCTGGATCATCAAAAAAGCAAGAGAATTTCAGAAAAACATCTACTTCTGCTTTATTGGCTACTCCAAAGCTTTTGAGTGTGTGCATCACAGCAAACTGTGGAAAATTCTGACAGAGATGGGAATACCAGACCACCTGACCCGCTTCTTGAGAAATCTGTATGCAGGCCAAGAACCAACAGTTAGAACTGGACATGGAAAAATGGACTGGTTCAAAACTGGGTGGGAAAGGAGTACGTCAAGGCTGCATATTGTCNTGGAAAAGGTCAGTTTTCATTCCAATCCCAAAGAAAGGCACTGCCAAAGAATGCTCAAACTACCGCAGAATTGCACTCAGCTCACAGGCTAGCAAAGTAATGCTCAAAATTCTCCAAGCCTGGATTGAACAGTACATGAACCAAGAACTTCCAGATGTTCAAACTGGATTTAGAAAAGGCAGAGGAACCAGAGATCAAACTGCCAACATCCGCTGGATCATCAAAAAAGCAAGAGAATTTCAGAAAAACATCTACTTCTGCTTTATTGGCTACTCCAAAGCTTTTGAGTGTGTGCATCACAGCAAACTGTGGAAAATTCTGACAGAGATGGGAATACCAGACCACCTGACCCGCTTCTTGAGAAATCTGTATGCAGGCCAAGAACCAACAGTTAGAACTGGACATGGAAAAATGGACTGGTTCAAAACTGGGTGGGAAAGGAGTACGTCAAGGCTGCATATTGTCACCCTGCTTAACTTATATGCAGAGTACATCATGAGAAACGCTGGGCTGAATGAAGCACAAGCTGGAATCACAATTGCAGGAAGAAATACCAGTGACCTCAGATACGCAGATGGCACCACCTTATGGCAGAAAGGGAAGAGGAACTGAAGAGCCTCTTGATGAAGCTGAAAAAAGAGTGAAAAAGCTGGCTTAAAACTCAACATTCAAAGGCTATTTTCTTGGGCTCCAAAATCACTGCAGATGGTGACTGCAGCCATGAAATGAAAAGACGCTTGCTCCTTGAAAGAAAAGCTATAACCAGCCTAGACAGCATATTGAAAAGCAGAGACATTACTTTGCCAACAATGTTCCATCTAGTCAAAGCTGTGGTTTTTCCAGTAGTCATGTATGGACGTGAGAGTTGAACCATAAAGCAAAGCTGAGCGCCGAAGAATTGATGCTTTTGAACTGTGGTGTTAGAAAAGACTCTTGAGAGTCCTTTGGACTGCAAGGAGATCCAACTATTCCATCCTAAAGGAAATTGAATATTCATTGGAAGGACTGATGCTGAAGCTGAAGCTCCAATACTTTGGCCACCTGATGCAAAGAACTGACTCATTGGAAAAGATGCTGATGCTGGGAAAGATTGAAGGCCGGAGGAGAAGGGGACGACAGAGGATGAGATGGTTGAATGGCATCACCAACTCAATGGACATGAGTCTGAGCAAGCTCCAGGAGATGGTGAAGGACAGGGGAGCCTAGTATGCTACAGTCCATGGGGTCAGGTCACAAAGAGTCGTGCATTACTGAATGAAGGAACAACAGTAACCGTTGATATAAACTACAAAAGCCCATAAGGCAGGTTACAGGTAGGAAGGCTAAACAGCAGAATTCTGAAGATCTCCAGATCTCCAAGTCTGACGTGGCAGAGCCAGCATCTAGACACAGGTCTGCCCGACACCAAATCCTGTGCCCCTTTCAAGAAGCCTCTTCTCAAGCACTCTAAAGGGTGCCTGGCAGTGCCTCAGAAGGGCCCTGGCTTCTGCATCTGCCAGCCCGCAGGCCCCTTCTGACATCTCCCGGCCAGGTGCCTCCTGAGCATGACGTAGGCAGGGCGGCGCAGCGCTGCCCTTGCCTCCTTCCGGCCGCCCAGCCGCGTCTGCCGTGGAGGCTGCCACCTCACACGGAGGAGCCCAGGCTCACTCGGCGCATGCGCCCAGCACCGCCACGCCCTCTGCGGGAAGGCCGGGCTGCGGCCCTCTGGGGACGCAGTGCCACCCGAGCATGCCGGCAGCAGCTCTCGCCGGGCGAGGAAGGAGTGGGCCATCTTCTGCACTTGCCCTCTGCGGGGCTGGGCTTTCAGGGGTCTCAGCAAGAGCAGGGGCCCGTGTCCGGTGTGAGCTGGGCTGCCGCGGCAGCATAACACAGCCACTAGTGGCGGCCGGCTGTCGGCACGCAGGCCGTGACCCCAACAGGGGCTGTCAGAGAGGAGCGCCCGGGCCTCCCTCCCCCTTAGCCCATGCGGCCTCCTGCCCATGGCCGCTCCTGTGGCTTCTGCCCCCCGGGCTGGGGGCGGGCCCAGGTCCACGTGGTGGCTCTCCTACCCGCGCAGCTTCAAGAGCTGCCGCAGAGGCGGGGTGTCCTGGAGTCCTCGGGGTGCCCATTTCCAGAAGACAGCAGCCCCGCCAGGCCCAAAGAAGGGCACCACGCGGGGGGCACCAAAGCACCCCAGCCCCATGGGCTGGCAGCGCCTTCTCCATGCAGAGTGTGAGCTCCGGGTCAGCCCTCAGCCAGCGGGACCAGAGCCGGGAAGCGTCTCTGGCTGCACACACCCCGCAGTCTCAGGGTGCACAGCGGGCACTTCCTGTGGAAATGCCTCTGCCCCAGGACACAGCCCATCAGGGCCCGGCTGGCTCCCGGCACCCGGGCCCCCCTCTGCTGGGCTCTGCTTCCTGTCTCCCCACCAGGCCGGTGAGCCTTCGACAAGGGCGCTGTGGGAGGGGCTGGGAAGGGGCCCGGGCAGGCCGGCGGGCGTGCACTCACGTGTTGCCCAACCAGCGGGCACTTCCTGTGGAAATGCCTCTGCCCCAGGGCACAGCCCATCAGGGCCCGGCTGGCTCCCGGCACCCGGGCCCCCCCTCTGCTGGGCTCTGCTTCCTGTCTCCCCACCAGGCCGGCGAGCCTTCGACAAGGGCGCTGTGGGAGGGGCTGGGAAGGGGCCCGGGCAGGCCGGCGGGCGTGCACTCACGTGTTGCCCACGGCCATGGTCTGGCACGCCTCCCCCGTGCAGAACTCCGAGACGGTGCTGTACTGCAGGTTGACGTGGTGGAAGAACGTCGTGGCTGCGAAGGGAAGGCGGGGCCTGAGCGCCACCCGGGCCGCCTCGCCCCCAGGGTCCTGCGGGCCCAAGCGGGCCGGAGCCTCTCCTCAGGCCCTGGGCGCGGTGGCTGGCGCTGACCAGACCAGAGGCCGCAGCCTCAGCACCGCCCCGCCCTCAGGGCTGAGCTGGGCAGAGTGCCCCGGTCACTGCGACCCAGTGCCCTCCACGAAGGCCTGGGCAGAAAACCTCCCACCCCGGCTCTTACCACCCCAGCTGCTCGGGGACACCACTAACATGGCGAGCAGCACCGGCTCGCGGCCACAGAGCCGGCCGCTCCCCCGAGGAGAGCCGGCACACGGCCCTGCAGGGGGTGTTCCGTGAGCCGAGCCCAAGCCTGGCTGGCAGGTGCGGGCGAGCCGCGGCCCTCCCCACCCTGGCCCTGCTGCCACGCTCGCGTCCCACAGCCTCCCCTGGCCCTGGTGTCCCGCACCGAGTCACCGCCTCCGCAGGGACCTCAAGGCCCTGTGGGGCTGGCCGTCCAGTGCCTCAGCGTCAGTGCCTGTGTGTGGGTGCTGGGCACCAGCCCCGAGGCCCCGGGGCCGCGAGGCCACCCGCCCCGCCGCGCCGCGCCCCACGCACTGTTGCTGGCCAGCCACTCATTGAGGTCGATCTCCCGGGGCAGCACCACCAGCTCCTGGAACCCGAAGTCCGTGATCCTGGACTTGGCGTACTCTGGCTCCAGGTACACCTTCTTCTCCTCGGCGGCGGGCTTCTTCCCGTTGGGCTTGGCTTTGGACTTCCTGCAAAGAGAAGAGAGGCAGGGGTCAGGGCGGAGGCAGGCCCAGCTCTGGGGGGCACCTCGGGGGCTGCAGCTCCTGCGGCCCAGGTGTGAGCAGAAGCCGCCCTGCGCCTCTACCCTCCCTGCCCTGCTAGGGCCCAAGCCTGGGACCCGAGGCGACAGGGGCTTGCAGCCCACCGAGGACGGGAGAGTGGCTATATGAGCCGGCTCCCCCCACCCCTGTGGCACCGCAGCCCCGCAGCCCCACAGGGTCCTGCCTGGTGTCCTCCACACGGGGGCCCAGCAGCCCGCCCTGCCGAGGCCCTGCTGCGCGCCGGCGCCCCGGGGCACCCCGAGGCCTGCTGTCCCCACAGCCTCCTGCTTCCCGCCGCCCGTGCAGCGGCCCCGCGCGGTTCAGGCAGACAGACGTCGGCATGAGCAGATGTCACAGGGATTTGACGAAATGCCCACTTTTCACTAACGTTTTTCTTTCTTATCCGTTAAGAGTCTGCTGCCGTGTAACAAGACACACGGCTCTGAGGTGTTCTCTAGACACTGAGCACCAAGACCCAGGGCTCCCGGGACTGAGGGAGCCCCAGCCCCACGGAGGGGGGATGGAGGGGAGGCACATCCCCCGGGGAAGAAACCGCCCGACGGAGCAGCCAGAGCCACGGCCAGGATGCCAGCCGGGGCCGGCTTAGACCCAAGTGCCCGAGTCTTCCGCAGGCTGGGGCAGAGGGAGCCAGAGTGTGCCATGTGCAGAGCAAGGCCCCCAGGCCGACATGGGGTCCCACTGCTCCCACCCACCACATTTCAAGGCTGGTCAGGCTCTCGCGGAGGGTGAGGGAGGTTCCTAAGAACAGGGACTCGTCTCCTTCCTTCACTCGAGTGCCTGGGATCTCCATCACAACATCCCGACTCTGAGCAAATACACGGCCGGTCCATCAGCCTGTCCTGAGTCCACCGACCAGAAAAGGCTGCCCTCAGCTGCACACTCTTGAGGAAGGGCCATCTGGGATGGGGGTTGGGGGCATCCGAGGGCATAAATGCTCCGTGAGGCCCCCACCCAAGGGGCAGCCACAGGCCTGGGGGACACAGCCTGGCTGGGGGGTGGGGCCAATCTCAGGGGGGCGGGGAGGTGGGGCCGGTCTCAGGGCAGTGGGAAGACGGAGGACCTGGGCGCCTGGGGGAGACCCACTGTGGGCCCTGCATGGGGCGCCAACCAGACACTCTGTGTGCCCCCCCTCCAGCCCCACCGAGGCACAGGGATCAGGGGGTCACACAGGATGGAAGGTCCGCAGCTCCTGACCTTGCCCTTTTTGTTCTTCTGTTTTGAAAAGTTGCTAGTGGTTTATTTAAGAAAAACAGGAAGGAAAAATGCTCCCTGAATGCCAGGGAAATGTTTTCCCCTCAGCCTTGCACAGCAGATCTTTGCCTTAAAAGGCAGCGTGTGCTTGGCCTCTGGGTGCGGCACGGCAGCGGCCAGCACTGGGTGGGGACCATAAGGTCCTGCGCTGAGCCCAGGCGCAGACATGGCACACACACGGGCACATGCGGGGGCACCTCAGGAGTCCTGGGGGGTGCGGGTCACAGGGGACAAGTGTGGACACGGACCTCTGGGGGCCCCGAAGCTCCCCCAGGGGCACAGAAGGGACCAAGCCCCAGAGGGGCTGCAGAGACCTGCGGGTAGAACGCGTTCTGGAGCCTGGGTCTGAGCCCGGAGCCGCCGCCGCCCGGCGGGAAGCCTGCACTCGCCTGGGTAGTGCTGTGTCCACAGCCCTGTCTCCCAGGGCCAGCCCGCAGGGCGCACCTCCCACCCCGAGTGGCCCTCTGCTCTGCCCATCCCCGAGCATCTGCCCACGGGCGACTGTCCACTGTGTGCCCGGCCCCGCTGACCTGACCTCCTCGCCTCTGCTCCAGGTGGTGCACCTGGCTGGGGCCAGACACCCCGAGGCAGCAGCGGGGGAGGGGAAGGTGCCGCCATCACCCGCGAGGGCTGGGGCGAGGGGGGCCCAGGCCGGAAGCCCCCAATGGCCCCGCCTCCGCGCTCCGTGCAGCAGCCTCCCCCTCCCTGGGGGTCTTCACATGGGCAGCTGGGCCAAGGGTAGAGGAAGTGAGCCTGGAGCTGGTGGGGAGAGCCCTCGGGCACAGGCTTCCGGCGACAAGCAGTGGCCCTATAGCCGGGTTTTCCCCACCGGCTTGGGCACTAGACGCCCCTCCAGTTGCCGCCCCCCAGGTGCCGAGCGCCACTGCCGCCGGCTCCATTCATCAACTCCTTCCAACGGCCCCGCAGCCAGCTCGGCCCCCGGTAAGGCCGCCCCAGGCGCCACCACAAGGACACCTGTGGCGAGGTCCTAACGTCAGGGATTGGCGGGCAGTCCAGGTGTTCCCACAAGCCACCCCCTCCAGGCGCCAGGGCTGGGCGAGGGGCCAGGGCCTCCAGGCACAGAGCTGGCAAGGTGGCCCTGGACTGGGGGTATGGACACGGGGGGCAGCGCCCCCTCCCCTCAGAGCCCAGCCGGCCCGCGGCCTTCCCTTGATGCCGAGAGATACCGGAGCAGCTAGCACCTTCCCCAGGGGGGCACTCAGGGAGGCCTGGGCCGGGGGCCAAGGGAGCAGGGCGGGCGGAGGCCCTGATGGGGGCGGGCAGCCTGGGCGCGGCCTCACAGCCGGAGGGGAACTGGGTTACGAGCCTCCTACAGACGCGAGGACATGGGCTCCAAGTAAAACCCGGGTACCGGGTGGGCCCCACAGGGAAGCCCGAGGCGGTCCGAGGAAGGAGGCGCCCAGGGAGAGAGCCCACCTTCCCAAGACCCCACGTTCTGACGAGCGGGCCTGAGGCACCTGCACTCTTGACACCTGGAGACCAGCCTGCCCCTGGCCATGTTCTCACGGGTCCTCACGGGCCCTGGCGACCAGCCCCTTCCTAGAGCAGGGACGTGGGGACAGAAGGCTGGGAAGACCCCCACGGAACCCCCATCAAATCCCCATGGGCTGCAGCAGCAAGACGCTGTGGGGAGACACACAGTCGTTTCTCTTCTGGGTTAGAGGCCGGGCGGTCAGCACCCCAAACAGAGCAGGCTTTCACCAGCTGTGGGTCCCCACCAAACAAAAGGCCGGCTGAGAGGGAAGGCACCAGGCAGGCCAAGGGCGGCGGAGACCCCCAAGAGCAGTCCTCACACATCGGGTGCTCGTGGCGCGGCCCCACCCGGCACCGCAGCTTCCAGGGCCGCCATGCGCTGAGCCCGCATGCACGGGACTTCTCTCCCCGGGAGGGAAGCTGCTCTTCTGACTCCTGGCTGAATCGCCACCTTTGTGTGAAGTCCTCCTGGTCCCTGGGGCAGGCCTCGCCTCTCTCTCCCAGATGACTCAGAGGGCCAGCCCTGCCCTTGTCCTCTTTGGCACCCACTCCGGGTCTGGGCCCCGCCGCCACGCTGGGCACACACGGCAGCCCCCCACACTGTTGGGGGCATCACTGCTCCTAATCAGAGCCAACGTCCCGGAGGGGGCCCTGCCAGCGTGCCCACACCCCACACCTCTACACGGCAGCTCACTCTGGGCTTCTGCTTACGACCCTGCGGAGTCCTCCATGGTTGGGGGCAGCCGGGGGCGGCCCTGTGCGGGGAGGAGGGTGGCAACCACAGAAACCCGGGGACGCGGGTCACAGAGCCCGTCGGTGGCCCCTCCCCCAGGGCCAACAGCAGCCACAGCCGGGCCTTCCCCAGACGCCTGCGTAGCCTGGTTACGACCAAAGACAGAATTAGGAGAGCAAGAGGCAGTTCCCTCGAGAGCTGTGATGCCCCCAAATCACAAGCAAGCACACGGCGCGCACACGGAGGTCCAGGTCGGCCGGGTCTCGTCTGGACTGCAGCTCCCGGGGGAGGAGGGCAATGCTCCTCCCTGCCAGCAGCGTGTCGGGGCCCCCTCGCCGCGGGGCTGAGCCAGGCCCCAGAGCACGCACCACGGGACGGACGCCCCGCCTGCGAGGCCCGCTCCCCAGCCCCCCACGCTCTCCTGAATGCTCGACCGAGACGCCTCCACCCTGACGCAGAAGAGACTCTGGAGAGGCTCCAGCCTCTCACGTGGGATACTGGAGGCTCTGTGGAGCAGCTGAGGGAGGTGAGGAAAGAGGCCCCACGGCAGACACGACCAGGGCAGGCTCTGGACAAGGTCGCTCGTCAGACTCCGGTCACCCTGCCCGGGGACCGGGGGGTGGCGCAGGCGAGGTCCAGGGGGCTCAGGAGGGCACGACACAGGCCTGCTGCAGGCACGGCTCACTGCAGGCAGACGCCAGTTTCGGGAGCCCCCTGTTCTCACCCAGACCCTCTGGGCTGGACACCCGCTTTGGGGGCTCCCTGCCTGCCACAGACAGCAGGAAGAGCTGAAGTCTAGGGAGAACCTCACTCCAAAGTTCTGAGCACGTCCAGCTGCCCCCGCCCCAGGCCCATCTGCTCCCCAGCCCAGGCGGGGTCTGCACAACACAGAGACCTGACCAGAGGGACGGCCACTCCTCCCCAGACAGCCCTGGGGCGGGACGAGGGACTCTCCGACGCCCGCAGCCCTGCCACGCTCACCTGAGCACTTTGCCAACTGCCTGAAGCACTGTCTTGCAGCTGAGCCCGGCCTTGGGGGGTGGGCTGAGCAGAGCTCGGTCTGTGGGGAGACCACTGTGGTCTCCGAGCATGGTGGGCAGCGCAGAAGCGGGCCGGGAAAGCAGGCGCCCCGGCCCCAACACTCCCTGCCTTCCTCGCAGCCCTGACCGGGAGCCAGCCACGCCGGCCAATGAGGACACGCGGGGCGGGGAGGGCGGCCGGCCGGCCGGGGCAGCAGCCGCTCCTTCTACAGGCAGGGCCGGCCCAGCCCGGTCACTTGAGGGGACGCCTCCGCCGCCTTTCACAGTGGCGCCGCTCAGGCGCTGTGTGGGGCGAGGCCACTGCCGCGGGGTCGCTGTGGCCCCAGGGAGGACCTGTCGGGGGGCCCTTCTGACGCGGCTGGGGATGCTCTGGGCAGGCAGGGCTGCAGGGAGAGGCGGGCTGTGCACCTGCAGACGTGGAGGCAGGCGGGCAGTGTCTCCATCCGAATGCTCTTGGGAAGACAAGGTGCCAAGTGGACACGAGGCAGAGGGCGGCAGACCCCGTGGACACTGCCAGAGGCCTCCCAAGGGGGCACAAGAGGGATGTGACCGAGGCCTTCGCCACCTGGGCCCCACACAGGACCGGCAAGGACTGGAAAAGCGACCGTCTGACAGGGTGACCCCGGCTGGGCTCCAGCCTCTGACTGGCCACAGGCCCAGCTCGCTGTCAGCGCGGGGCTGGCCTGCACTCAGCAGCAGCCCCATCCAGCAGGAGCGTAGCCCCCGAGCAGCCAGGCCCCCACACCGCGGCCTCAGCCGGACTCTGCCCCGCAGCCGCACCCCACAAAGCCAACCATTCACCCAGGCTCAAGCTAGCTCTGCGCTGTGGCAAGCCCTGGGAGGACCACCTCGCACGCAGCGGAGCAGGCTGGCTGCCCGGCCACACGTGAGGACCAGGGCAGGACCCAGGCACTGCGCTCACCCGGGGAGTGTGAGCCGTGGCGGCCCTGGGTGGGGAGGACGCGGCCTGCCAGGCAGCTGGTGCAACTGAGCAGAGGGTGCCTCCAACTGCCCGCCACGGGATGAGAACTGCCACTTCCTCAAGGGGCCCCGGGCCCCCCCTATCAGAGCAGATGGAAGACCAAGACGTGACCCGGCCACCCTGCCGCCGGGGAGTCCCCTTCCTGGGCGCTCTGGGCTGGCAGAGCGAGGGCACAGGTGTGCACACCCACCTCGACGGCTATGTCCCCGCCCGGCGGACACGGCATCCACGTGCAGCCCGGTGTGCGCGCACCCTGACGCCCCCGCCTCCGGTCCACCCCCAGGGACCATGCCCACCTCCTCCCCGCTTGTCTGACACCCTCCCACTCACAGCACCCCAGCTGTGAGGGCAGCAGGGCCCAGAGCCGGGGTGAAGGCGCAGGAACACGGGTTCACGTAAAAGCACGTGGGCAACACTTCAAGGCTAAGTCCAACGAAAATGGAAAAGAACAAGGAAGAGTAATAACTGCAACAATCCAGAAACACACACATAAAACAGACGAAACCCAGGCCTCCATAAATTCAAATCTGGAAACCTCAGAAATAAAGCGAATTACAGAAAGAACTGAAATGACAGACCAAAAAGCCAATAAGAGCCAGAAACGGGGGCTCCCAAGTGAAGTCCAGACGCGGGGGGACCCCACAGCAGTGCCGGGGAGACCCGAGGGGGAGCTTCTGGCTTTTCATGAAGAGGGAATGAAGCCCTTTCTCCGCTGGGAGTGACCGATGCTGGACTTGCTCTCCACCATCAGCAACCTCACAGTGGACACAACATAAGGAGCAACTGGTTTCAGACGCTGGAGGACGCAGGGGATGGCGCCCTGGACGGCAAAGAAGGCCTGGGGAGGGCCCAGGGTCTCGGCCAGGGCGGACACAAGAACAGAAGCTGGGGCTGCGGACACGCGGGGCACAGAAGCAGAGGGGACGGGGCTTCCCAGGGCAGGGCTGCGTGGATGGACAGAGGGCCACGAAGTCTTCGGCCAACTCCCGGGCTGAGGAAGCTTTACCGCGGCGCTCACAGGGGGCACGGCGCCGAGCCCTGCCTTTCTGCTGGGGTCCTGTCTTGTCTCCTCCTTGAGATGTCTCCTCCTCTGGGCTCCTCAGTGGGGGGGCGACCAGAGAGGGCCTGCGGTGGTGCCTGGGCCCTGCCTGCTCGGTGGGGAGGGGGCCCCTCAGGGGCCAAACAGGCAGAGGTCAGGGGCAGCGCACCGGGGGGACGGGACGCCGAGCGCCGTGCTGCGGGCCCTCGGGTCCCTGGCTGAGCCTGCCAGGACACACGCGCCAGGAGCGGCTACGGGAGGACAACCCACCCAGGAGGATGGGCACAGCCGACCTCAAGGCTCACACGGGCCTAAAACGAGTTCCTTCCCCCCAACCAGAGCGGGACAGGTGGAGAACTCCAGAGGTCAGTGGTAAGAAAAGCCAGCCAGACGTGAAATAGCGCCATACACCACCAGCACAGAGCACAAGGCTGAGAGCATCAGTCGCTTCCAACCCGAGTCCAGGCAACTCACAGACACACAGAGGCACCCAGCAGGCGACAAGGCCGCAGACCCTCACGCCGGGAAGGGTCGGGGGCAGCGGGGAAGCGGGCGGCCGAGGGCCAGACGGCTGGGTGGCATCACCAACTCGGCGGACACGAGCTTCAGCAAACTCCAGAAGACGGTGGAGGCAGAGGAGTCGGGCGTGCTACGGCCCACGGGGTCAGAGTCAGACTGAGCAGGAAAAGCGAACACCACCCAAGGACAGCTCCTGAGGTTTGTGTCCAATCGGAGCTCACCAACCTCAGGAAAGGAGGGGAACAGCGTGACGTCATCAGCGAGAGTGACGCCGCTCAGTCGCGTCCGCTCTTTGCGACCCCGTGGACTGTGGCCCACCAGAACCTCCATCCATGGGATTTTCCAGGCAAGAATGCCCGAGTGGGTTGCCATCTCCTTCTTCAGGAGATCTTCCCTGACCCAGGGATTCAACCTGGGTCTCCCGCATTGTAGGCAGATGCTTTACCGTCTGAGGCACAGTACAGTTCAGTTCAGTCCCTCAGTCGTGTCCGACTCCACGACCCCATGAATCGCAGCACACCAGGCCTCCCTGTCCATCACCAACTCCCAGAGTTCACCCAAACTCATGTCCATCGAGTTGGTGATGCCATCCAGCCATCTCATCCTCGGTCGTCCCCTTCTCCTCCTGCCCCCAATCCCTCCCAGCATCAGAGTCTTTTCCAAATGAGTCAACTCTTCACATCAGGTGGCCAAAGTATTAGAGTTTCAGCTTTAGCATCAGTCCTTCCAGTGAACACCCAGGACTGATCTCCTTTAGGATGGACTGGTTGGATCTCCTTGCAGTCCAAGGGACTCTCAAGTCTTCTCCAACACCACAGTTCAAACGCATCAATTCTTCGGCGCTCAGCTTTCTTCACAGTCCAACTCTCACATCCATACATGACCACAGGAAAAACCATAGCCTTGACTAGACGGATCTTTGTTGACAAAGTAATGTCTCTGTTTTTCAATATGCTATCTAGGTTGGTCATAACTTTCCTTCCAAGGAGTAAGCCTCTTTTAAAATTTCATGGCTGCAATCGCCATCTGCAGTGATTTTGGAGCCCCGCAAAAAAAGTCTGACACTGTTTCCACTGTTTCCCCATCTATTTGCCATGAAGTGATGGGACCAGATGCCATGATCTTCGTTTTTTGAATGTTGTGCTTTAAGCCAACTTTTTCACTCTACATACATGACCACAGGAAAAACCATAGCCTTGACTAGACGGATCTTTGTTGACAAAGTAATGTCTCTGTTTTTCAATATGCTATCTAGGTTGGTCATAACTTTCCTTCCAAGGAGTAAGCCTCTTTTAAAATTTCATGGCTGCAATCGCCATCTGCAGTGATTTTGGAGCCCCGCAAAAAAAGTCTGACACTGTTTCCACTGTTTCCCCATCTATTTGCCATGAAGTGATGGGACCAGATGCCATGATCTTCGTTTTTTGAATGTTGTGCTTTAAGCCAACTTTTTCACTCTCCTTTTTCACTTTCATCAAGAGGCTTTGTAGTTCCTCTTCACTTTCTGCCATAAGGGTGGTGTCATCTGCATATCTGAGGTTACTGATATTTCTCCCAGCAATCTTGATTCCAGCTTGTGCTTCCTCCAGCCCAGCGTTTCTCATGATGTACTCTGCATAGAAGTTAAATAAGCAGGGTGACACTATACAGCCTTGACATACTCCTTTTCCTATTTGGAACCAGTCTGTTGTTCCATGTCCAGTTCTAAGTGTTGCTTCCTGACCTGCATACAGGTTTCTCAAGAGGCAGGTCAGGTGGTCTGGTATTCCCATCTCTTTCAGAATTTTCCACAGTTTATTGTGATCCACACAGTCAAAGGCTTTGGCATAGTCACACTAGGAATCAAATCAATTGATCAAAAAAGACCCCAAGAGGGCTCAGGGAGAGAGTGAGAAGACAGTGGTGTCAGGGTCACCGTGGCTGCACCCCACCTGCTCCAGAGACGAGAGAAACACTGGACACGTTCCAAGGAGATTTTAAAAAACGTGTTTTTTGAAGATCCCAGCTGAACTTGCAGAAACTGAACTATCTGAGACAAAAAGTACCCTGGATGGAGGTGAGGGCAGGCCGAACGCTGAGACACAGCGGTGACGACAGAAGGTGCCGCAGCAGGAGCGGGAGGGACTGGCTGTGAGAGGAGGGGCCATGTCCGCCTCCTGGGAAGACCCGGCTCCTCCTATGTCTCAACAGCAAAGCCGCACAGGACACAGGGACAAGAGCTGAAGGGACACTGCAGACAGAGCAGAGGGGCCAGTGTGAGGGGCCACGCGGCCGCCAGGCTGGACACGCGTGCCACCTGCACTCAGAGGCTGCGGCGAGCGAGCGAGCGAGGGCAGGCGGGCAGGCCCTGGGGGAAGGCGGCCAGCATTCCCAGACCCCAGCAAGCAATCCACCAGGTCACAAACTGGAAACAACCCGCGCAGCCACCAGCAACGGGCAAACAGGTCTCCCAGGCACCAGCCAGCCGAGTGAAGCCCAGAACGCCCGGGGACGCCCCCCCAACCACTGGCGCTGCAGGTGGGCCTCTGCCTCTGTGCGGGCGCTGTGCCCTGGAGCACAAGCCACCTGCGTTCAGAACGCTCGGGCGTCTGCACCCCCATACCCAGGCCCCCGCCAGGAGCCCAGAGCTCAGAGCACATCCCCGAGGGTGGCTGCCCCCAAGGAGAGGGCCTTTCAGGACACAAACAACGCCCTGGACCTTGCTCCCATGGGCCCCCGAGTCCTTCACCATCAACTAGGGGCTGGGCCCAGGCCCCGCTGCCAGAAGGGCACCCGTGAGCACATAGAATGTGCGCACTTGGCCGGAGTGCCCTGGGGGCGGACAGACCCAGGCTGATGAAGGAGGGCCTCGGGGTCCGGACAGTCCTCCCAACCGCCGAGCTCCTCTCAGACCATCGCACACCAGGAAACAAGCCCCTAACCATGCCGTGCAGGGCAGATGTCGCGTGCGTCTACTTAAAGACACCTAAACACGCCTCCCGCTGAGTGGGCAAAGAAGTTCTCCAGGCCGGAAGCCACCCGCGTGCTTACTTTCAAGACAACCAGCTGCGCTGTCCAGCCGCCGGGCTCCTCCAGGGCTGCACAGGTGGAGTGCGTGTGTCTGCACGGGGAGGTGCTGTGTGCGCGTGGGAGTGTGACGCAGCTGCTGGGCAGCCGTGCCCTCCCTCCCCACGCCCAGCCCAGGCTTCCCCAGTGCGCCCCCGCCACCCTGCTGGCCCCCGAGGGCGCTGTGGACGGGCACAGTGACAGAGCTGCCGCCCTCCGGGACCACAGGCCCTCCTCCACAGGCCCGTGGCTGGCGTCAGGATGTGTCTCTCCTCGCCCCCCACCTTCCTGAGCTCCGGTAAGCTCAGTTCAGTCGTGTCCGACTCTTTGCGACCCCATGGACTGCAGCACGTCAGGCTTCCCTGTCCATCACCTCCCGGAGCTCGCTCAAACTCCTGTCCATCGAGTCAGTGAGCTCCAGTAAAGGACGCAGAGACAGAGTGAGGTGCCCATGTCCACCCGGACACCCTGTCTGCCTGCCCTTGACCCCTTCAGGAGGCTGGCCCCAGGCGTGCAGAAAGGGGCACGCACCAAACTGGGCATCCTGTCCAGAGGCAGCAGGAACCAACGCTCAGTCCTTGTACTTAACAGAGCAAGCTGCCAGGGCCCGGTCCCTGGACGGTGATGAGGAGCTGGACACGATCCACAGCAAGGACTTTTCCACCTCAAGAGACGGCGTGAGAGAACGAAAAGATAAGCATCGTGTACTGACCCAGGACTTCCCTCCCAACAGACAGAGCGCTCTCAAAATGCAACTGAAAACGGACAGGACATGGTGATAGACACTCCCCCAGGGAAGCTGCACCCACACCCACCAGGACGGTCAGAATCAGACCACGGAGGCTGACAGGGCCAGATAGCACGTGCAGACACAGACCCGAGCCTCCACAGGCCACACGCGCCTCCCCAGGGACCCAGCCACCTGCTCCCCTCGGCGGAAGGATGAAGGCGCTGGGCACACGGAGACAGTGTGGGCGCTCACGGCAGCGCAGTCCTGGTCTGAACACGAAGGAAGGGCGGAGCCAGCCGGGCCCCCTCTGTGCAGGGCTGCGCCTCACGAAAGGACAGAGGACAGCTCTCCATGGCAGCGGGCGAGCCTCCCTGCAGCAGGCTCCAAGGGCAGACCCCACACACCAGACACTCGAGGGTCCCCTCTAGACGGGTTCAGGTCGGAACCTGAGGCCCGCAGCAGCTCAATGAGTGCTAAGCCCTGAGGGTGTGGCGAGGGGAGGGTGTGGGGAGGGCCGTCCAAGGTTCTAGATCAGCCTGGTGGGAGGTCAGAGACTATGCATAGCTGTCAAAATTCAACAAAGCTTATGCTTCAGACGCAGTGGAATGTAAATTACACCTCTGCAAGCTGACCAGAGGCAAACACTCCGCACGCCCACAGCAAAGCAGGGACTCTCACTGGCGCCCCTGCAGGGAGTCCCGTGGGCTCCAAAGAAGCCACGGCCCACAGGGCCCCCACCGAGGACTCCAGGCACAGGGTGCCCAAGGGCAAGAGGAGCCAGAGGCCGGGGGGGGACCAGCGGGCCGGGCGCCAGCTCCTTTCCGGTTCCACGACTCGGGAGGGGCACAGGGCGCTAACCTGAAACCCACACACCTGTGCGCTTGGAACCGCAGCGCGTCCCGCTGCAACAGAGCTATTCACTTGTCGCAGGAAAGCGAAAGGGACGACTGTGCTGGAGCGCCTTCTTTCCAGGCTGGATGTGGTTTCAAGCTCTGTCGCCACTTTCTCCAATCCCTTTTCTCTGACTGATCTATTTCACAATAACAAAGAGCTTCATCTAGGTTTTCAAAGACTAAAGGGAGCAGGCAAAGGTCTGGGGGCATGGAGTGGCCACACAGAGGCTCTCTCCTCCCAGGCCCGCCCCGTCTGTCCTCAGAGCCCCGAGAGCACCTGCCCTCCCTCTCCACAGCAGCCACGCCACTGGGGCCATGTCCAGAGGCGCCAGCAGCCTGGTGAGCTTGAGGCTGGGCGGGTGGATGGAGTCCCTGTTCAAGGCCCTGCGAGTGAAACAGGGGCTTCTGTGGTTTCGATCAGAAGGGCTGGGGCGCCTCGCTAAATGTCACAGCCGATGCTCCCAGCGGTGGTGGCGGTGGTGGGGCAGAGGTCACCACGCTGGATCTCAGAGGGGAAAGCTAGAGACCCACTCAAAGAAAGCAGCTTGGAGCCAAGGAGAGAGTGCAGACCCCAGGGAGAGGCGGGGGCGGAAGGCAGGCGGGTGGGGGGTCCTCTGCAGCGACTGCCTCGAAGCCACCACAGAAACAGCCTCCTGAGACCAGAGGCCCCCAGCGGGGAGGAGGCAGGAGCAGAACCTCCCGTGGCGTCTCCTCACCACCCGGCTGCTCTGGGCCTGCTCCGCCCGGGGCCAGCTGGAACCTCGATGGCCGGGAGCTCCGGACACTAGCTCCCGGGCCTCCACCGCCCAGGGCGGGTGACACCCTCGTGCCAGCCCCAGGCCTGGGCCACCCCCTGCCCCATCCTGGCGCTCCCCGCTCCAGGCCCGCTCACCTGACCCGACGCCCCATCTCACAGTGCAGGAGGCGGAGGCAGAGCGGGACAGGCCCACATCTGACCCCACCGCCCCCGGCTCCGGGGCGCTCATGCCTCCAGGAGGGCAGGCCCGGGACCGAGGGACGTGAATCTCTACTCCTGGCAAGAGTGCAGCTGCCCTGGGCAGGGAGAGGCAGGCCTCACAAACAGCCCTGCTCACAAACAGCGGCTGCTCAGGGGGCAGGTGAGCCACCGGGTGGAGCAAGGGCCGCACCCGCCCCCCTCCCAGCCCTGCCTTCCTTCTTCAGAGGAAGAGGAAGCCCCAGGCCACCAGGGCTCCTGGGGAGCTGCCCACGCTCCTCACACTAACGAGAAGAGCAGCCCCCACCTCACGCAGCCCGGGCAAACAGGAGCCCCGCTGGCCTCGCCCGCCTGCCCGAGGCTGAGCGCTAGGCTCCCTCCGCATCCATCCCGTGTCGGCCCCCCGCCCCCGACCGCCCGCCAAGGAGGGCAGAGAAGACATGCGGGTTGGGGTGGAGTGGTCCCCTGGGCCTGGCTGCCAGGGCGAGCTCGGAAATGCCCGGGCGCTTGAGCAGGGCAGCCAGGCAGGAAGAGCGCCTGGACAGGAGTGGGGAGGCAGGCTGCACCCCACAGGCTAGGGCTCCAGCCAAGCCAACTGCCCCCTGGCGGGAGAGGCTGCTGAAGCCCAGCGAGTGGTTCCTGGGCCGCCGCTGACTACAGGGCACCCTGGGCACGCAGCCGCCACTCCTGACCCCCCAAAGCACTGGCCCGGGCACAGGGACTGCCGCCTCCCCCGTGGGCCTCCCCAAGCCCAGCAGGTGCAGAGCCCAGGCTGCCCAAGAAAAGACTGAGGTGGGTCCTGCCAAATCACCCCGCCCTCCCCGCTGGTATAAAAACGTCGGAGGCAACATTTAGCCCCGGCACTGGAAAAGGAAATGGCAACCCACTCGTTTCTCGCCTGGAGAATCCCAGGGACAGGGGAGCCTGGTGGGCTGCTGTCTGTGGGGTCGCACAGAGTCAGACACGACTGAAGTGACTTAGCAGCAGCAGCAGCAGTGCACAGGAAGGAGGCTAGGGGAGCCGCCTCCCCCGCCCGGGCCCGACCCCGACAGGCACTCCAGCACAGACACTGGGACTTCTCCGAATCTAAAATGCTGGAATCCAATCAACAAACAGACTTCCCTGAGAAAAACGTCAGAGAGAGATGGACTGAGGCCCACTGCTCACGCAGGGCTGTAGGGAAGCTTCCCAAGAGGAAGGGACCCCGAGAGAAGACAGGCTGGGAGCTCAGCAGGGACGGAGAGTGACACCCCTCCCACGGTGAGCGCCCCAGGCTGGCCCCCACCGCCTCCAGGGACACCCCGTTGAGTGTCCGGGACAGCCCTGTCACGTCCAGGGAGATGTCCCCTCGAACCAGGGGCGCCCGAGGCGCGCCAGGCCGGTGGAGCAGCTTCCTGTCGTGGACACAGGGCACGCGGGCGGACCTGGCGGCACCTGCCTCCCTGCCGGGCTGCTGTCCCGCGTGGCCGCGAGGCCCAGGGCGGGCCTGTCCCTGGGGGCGATTGCAGGGCTCTGTGTGAGACGGTCTGGCCCCCGGGGAGGCTGCTGTTCGAGTTCCGGGCATGTCTGAAGCAGGTGAGGTCAGAGGCAATGAACGCCTTTTCAGCTTTCCGTATTTTCAGCTTAGACAGCTTTGGCGGGCAGGCGCCCAACAAGGATGAAACTCCCCTGACAGAACTTGCAGCCTGCGTGATACTTCCCAAGCGGGTTCCTGATGGGGAGCCCAGGAGCAAAGTCTCGGCCCCCTCCGCCCCCAGCTGCCTGCTAGGCTGCGCCGGCCCCTCTTCCTCTCCCTTTGGCACTGGGCTTCCTCAGCAGGCCAAAGAAGGCGGAGAAGTACTACTTTTTCCAGAATTTGCAAGTGAAAAGCGTTTCATTCTGCTCTTGCATCGGGTTAATAGTTTGACTTCCACTTTGGAATTCCTTGTTTTTTAGTTTCCGGGTTGAATTTTGTTCAGATTCCTGGTTAGTTTTGCTCTGTTCCCCTCTGAAGGTTTCTGAAATCCTTCCCTTATCCCATGCTCTGAAGGTCCCACTCGTGTTTCCTGGTGGGAGCGGGGAAGCTTTCACTCTGTGGGGCACGGGGTGAGCCTACTCAGTCTCAACTCACTTCCTGTGATTCTATAAATTTTCCAAGTTGCTTAAAAGCCCCTCTTCTGGAACCCCGCCGTGGCTCAGAGGCCCCCGCACCGACATCTTCACCACCGCCGACCTGGTGCCATACCTGATGTTGTGGCCCTGCTGGGAAATACCCCCAACTCGCCGCCTCTCCCTTTACCAAGACTTCACTCTGCCACCACACCTCCAGCCCCCCAGCGCTCCTGTTAATTCCCTGGACGCTCCTCTTCTCTGCCGGCTGGCTCTCACTTGCCAGGGGCTCCTCCAGGCCCTGCAGGCCTCTCAGGGGACTACGGACAGCGCCAGCCCATCTGTCTGTTCCGTCTGCTCCCTCTTTTTCTACTGGTTTTGGTCTCTGCCTTCCTGTTCACACAGTCCATGAAACACGGGGTACTCCCTGGCCACCCACTCATATTTAAAGATGGGCACCAAAGAGCTCACCGACAGTTTCGTGTGGCGGGACGGAGCTGGTTCAGGCCGCATGCAGGGGCACACCCACCCCTCCCTCCGCTGTCTGGTGTCTGGAGGGCTCTCCTCCCGGGTGGGTCAGACCCCGCCCTTCGGCCTGGGGGGGTCGGCAGGCGCCGGGCCTGCACAAGGCTGGGAGCTGTGCCCCTGGCTCTGCTGCTGCTGCTGCTAAGTCACTTCAGTCGTGTCTGACTCTGTGCGACCCCACAGACAGCAGCCCACCAGGCTCCCCTGTCCCTGGGATTCTCCAGGCGAGAAACGAGTGGGTTGCCATTTCCTTTTCCAGTGCCGGGGCTAAATGTTGCCTCCGACGTTTTTATACCAGCGGGGAGGGCGGGGTGATTTGGCTCTGTCCCGGGATGCGCGCTCTCAGGACAGCGATACTCGGCTCGAGGCAAGCAGGAGGGGGCAGGCTGTCCAGCTGCTCCCGCGCACCTCCAGACCGCCAGCCGGCCCCTCAGAGGTCACGAGGTCCCACAGCCCCGGGAGCCACGCCAGGCTCCTCCGACTCCCGCCTCCTCGCGGCTGTGTTCCCCCTGATCGCCAGCCTCCACCTTCTGACTCTGCTGTCTCCCCGCTTTGTCCCCATCGGTCTCTGCCTTTCCAGAGCCCTCAGCTCTCATTTCAGGGGGGCTGGGGAGGGAGCAGATTCAACATACAAGTGCAAAGTCCGCTCTCTTCAGGCGAAGGGGCCAACGCGACGGGACACTGGCGGGCGGCCCCTGCTCCCCTCCAGTGGGGCCGCTGGGCTCTCCCCTTTCTGACAGCACCCCCTCAGCTGCCACTCACCTGAGGGGTGCTTCCAGACACGGGGTGGTCACAAGCTGCCCACACCCCTCCTCTGCCCACCTGTGGGCAAGGCTTCCCACCCAGTTCAGGCAGATTCACGGACGTGGGCCTACCCTGCCTATGGCGCTGGTGGGCCTCAGAGAAAACTCATCCTAACAGTGTCCCCGCACAGCTCAGCCTTGCCCGACTCCCCTCTCTCCATCCCTCATCCTCAAATACCAATCAGAGAACCCTGGGACCTAGCCCTGAGGGTCAGTGGGCTACCCGCATACTGTCCAAGGCCGTGGGCTAAACCCAAGGCCCCGCCACGGCTTCCAAATGGACCCGTGTCCTCACAGAGACGTGCCCTCAGGCCAGGACAGGGCACAGGTCCGCCACCCCCTGGACTCTCCAGCTGGAGCCAGGCCGGGGCTGGGAACCAAGGCTCCTGCCTGCCCAGGAAGGGCAGGCCACGCGGGGAGCAAGCGCGCCCACATCCGCCCAGAAAGGGATCCTGGGAAGCCTCCTGCTCGCGGCCCCTCGGGCACCCTGCCTTCACAGGACCGTACCGCCCCCAGCCACCGCCCCCCTCGGGATTCCGAAACCACGTGGAGGAGGGCTCTGTGGCTCAGGGAGGCCCCGGCCCCTCTGCTGAGGCCACAGGCAGAGTCCCTGTTGCTGGATGACCTGCCCCAGGTCTCAGACCACCGTGGCAGAGTGGGCACAGCGGACAGTGCGCTCTGCCAGGGGTTGCTGCGTTCATGAGGATTCTAGGAAGTATTGACAAAAACTTCACTGAAGGTCAGTGAGCGGCAAAACGCAGACCCTGGCCTTGGTGACCCTCAGCTGCTCAAACACGGGCAGTCACTGAAGGCAGCCCCCGGTGGTGGCCAGGGCTCCCCAGAGCACGGGGCACAGGATGGACAACGTGCTCCTGAGGGCCGTCACCTGAGGGGTGCTTCCAGGCAGGGGTGCTCACAAGCTGCCAAGAATCCCCCACACAGGATCCCAGTGGGGGCGTCGGCGGGGCAAGGTACAGTGAAGGAGGCCAGCAGTAGGGCCGTTGGAGACCAAACACCTGCTTCCCCGTTCAGACACTCGCACTGAGACACGGATGCTGCCGGGAGGCCCCTCCCCAGGCCCTGTCCCCGCCCCACGCAGGGGGCACCCGGAACCCGAGGCTCCCACCTTCCCTCCAAACCCACGCCGTGCCGTGCCCACTCAGTGGCGCGGCAGCGCCCCGCAGCCCGCGTGCACGCGGGGCCCCCGGCAGAGGGAGATGTGTATAAGAG
>SJYR01001251.1:1020812-1043823 GCA_006410655.1 Kobus ellipsiprymnus
CCCGGCAGAGGGAGCCCGCCCGCCCGCCCGCGCTGCCCTCTGAGCTCCCGCCCCGGGCTCCGGCTCCGGCATCCCGCGTGTCCGGCGCGCCCTCTGGTGGACGCAGGAGCCCCAGGCGGCGCTTTCAGCCTGCGGAGCCTCCCGCCTCCTCCAGCTTCGGAGCCTCCCCATCCCCGCCCCTGCCTGGCGAACCGCGAGGCGGGTCAGACCACCTCTCGGGTGCCCCTAGACCAGCCCAGAGGCCTGCAGAGCGGGCTGGGGCAGAGAGCGGCCAGCACTCCCCAGCGCGCCCCTCCCCATGGGGCAGCTGCGGGCGGTCCAGCCAGCTCCCGCTGGCGGAGCTTCTGCACCGCCTGGGCCCCCAGGATACTCAGGAGCAGAACACAGGCGGCGAGGGCAAGGGCAGAGGTCTGGCAAGCTGGCTGTGGGAAGAAAAGGAAATCTTCCCACTGTGCAAACAAGGCGCCAAGCACCAGCTGCTTCCAAGGTCTCGCTCCGCCTGACTGGGACGCGTGGCTTCCACCTCCTGGAGGAGATCCCTCAGCATGGTGAGTGCGGCTGAAGGAAGGGGCAAGCAAAACCCTTTCCCCCCACGAGCACGTGAACCCCAAGAGCACCCCGAGACCCTGCCGAAGGCTCATTAAAAAAACGGTAATAAAGGCATCGAAGCAGGCTCAGCCCCACTGACAAGAAACACGGTGCCGGGAGCGATGCTCCACTCAGCAGAGGAGACGGGGAGCGGCAGCCAGCCAGGGAGAGACGGCGCGGGAGCCCGTGTCCCCGCCGTGCGTCCTGAAGACAAGCAGCAGAGAGAACGGCTGTTCATGATACAGCACCCGGGAAGCGACCACCCCAGACGGGGTTACACTCGCGAGTGACACGGCCGCGGCGGGTGCGGAGCCAGAACAGACCCACCCTCCTGCCGCTCACCTGTCTCCTCCACGGTCTCCGGGCCTCCGCGTCCTGGGCCGGGCCCTGCAGCCCCGGCCATCGGTGTGGGGCCACCAGGACCCGCGGGCCAGACATCCCCGCACAGCAGCCCCCCAAGACCCCGCAGCTCTTGACCAGTGCCACTGAGGCTCAGGGGAAGGCTCGGCCCTAGAAGGGATGCGGGACGGGACTTCTATTTGGGAAAAGCCTCCCCTCGTGCATTGACACGCCTCACCGCTGTGGGTTCCAGGAGCGGAGAATGTGAAAGGCAAGGGTCCTGAGCTCCGCGGTGAGCTCTGAGGGGCTCCGGGAAGCCGCAGCCAGGCCAGGGTTGGGCTCAGAGAGAGGAGGGGGTGTGGGGCCCCCAAGAGGAGAGGCGGGGGGGAGGGACTCCCCCCGAGCAGCAGGGGCCCCCGTGCCGCCCCCTTCAGTGTGGACAGCGGCTGCCAGGGACTGTGGAGGACCGCCCAGGTCCCGGCGCCTTGGGGGCCCAGCGCCCAGGGACCCCCAGGCGGGGCTGTGCTTGGCCCAGGCCTGTCCCAACAGCAGTGGCTCCAAGGCCAGGTCAGGCTGCGGCTCAGCCCCCCCCCGACACTGCACGCAGCAGGCACACAGACCACACACGCGCACACGCAGCACGCCCCAGGCCATGTGACAGGATGCATTTACTAGGGGTCATGACCACAGCTGGACAGAGGCCTCCAGAACAGGGGGCTGCAGCCTCTGGCCCTCTGTCTCCAGTGGTCCGCACAGGGCCTGGGTCCCGCCGGCTGAGGGTGTCCGCTGGGGTCCTTCCTGTACACGCAGGGGGCACACGAGAGCCCGGTGCAGAAGCGCGGCGGGCACTGGGGCCTGTGACAGGGCTGAGGAGGCCGTCGTTAGAAACGCCGAGCTGTGCCTGAAGACGGCCAACGGGAAGCACCCTCCAAGTGCGCAGCCCTCAAGTGTGTCCAATGGATCCGTCTTTCTACAGGCTGGCTGCGAACTTCAAATGAAGGCTGCTGTTTTCAGAGCTGCTTTTCAAGTTCTACTCCAGACAGTTATTCAAAGTGTCCACTTAATGAATAAATGCCCTTCCCAAACACGTCTTACAGAACTGTCACACCAACACCCCGTACCGCTATCCAGCTCGCCACCCCAGTCCCGTGGTTCCCTTTCTGTGTCCATCTCAGGCTCCAGCGTGACACTGGGCCTGTGTTTTCCAGGCCTGCAATTCTCCAGATCCAGTGGGTTTAGCGGTTTAAGAGTCAAGACAGGTCAATGAGAAAAACCTCAAGCTGGAGAGTGGCCCGCCCAGGGCCTTCCTGCTGCACCTGGTTCCCTCCCGTCTCTCCCTCCAGGAGCCTCGGCTCAGCTTCGAGCCCAGTGCTGGCCGCTCTGCACCGGGCAGTGGGGCTGGGGCAGCGGCTCCCCGCTCCAGGTCAGGCTCCCTGCTCCGGGTCTCCCTGGAGCCCTTCAGAGGCCCGACCCCAGCCTCTCACCCAGGGAGACCCTGCCTGTCCCACACAGTCGATCAAACTCCTGCTGACCCGAACCCAGGGCCCGCAGCGGGTCAGGAAGCTTTGTGACCATGGCTGCCCCAGGCAGAGTACGCAGGTGGGAAATGAGACTGCTGCCACGTGGAGAAAGAGGAGCTGAGAAACGAGGGGACAGCAGGGGGCACCTGTGTGGCTCTGGGGCCAGCCCCCCACGCAACTCCCTCCACAGGCAGAGAAGCTGCTCGGTGCCCCTGCTGACTTTCTCACAGAGGGCTCTCAACATGTGCGGAGGCAACCACAGGAAACATCTCGGCGTGTAAAGCACGTGAAGGGGCAGCACGGTGCGTGGAGAGAGCCAGGAGCGCAAGGGCCTTGGCGAACGCCAGGGAGCCCGCCACCGAAGACAGGCGCCCGGGAAGCAGGGGGGCACCCAGCGCGGCAGCGTCTGGGCTCAGGCGGGCCCCGCGCGGCGAGGCCTGCTGGTGTGGACAGGCCAGCCCGGGGCACCCCAGACAGCTCCTTTCCGGGGGGAGCCTGGATGGGGAGGCAACCCAGCCCAACTTTGACACTTCTGATAACAGAAGTGGGACCTCTAGAGCACAAAACTGAAAAGGCTAGTGTAGGCCACCCAACATACACAGACACACACACACACAAGAAAACTCAGTCTATTTAAAAAGAGATCAAAAGAAAGGGTGATGGGTGGAGTCTGATCCAAAGTTATTAAAAAACAACACAGAGAACTTCCTTGGTGGCACAGAGGGTAAGAACCCACCTGCCAACACAGGAGACACAGGTCTGATTCCTGGCTCAGGAAGACCTCAGATGCTGAGGGGCATGTCAGCTCCTGAGCCTGCGCTCTGGAGCCTGGGGGCCACAGCCGCTGAGCCCACGAGCTGCAACTCCTGAAGCCTGCACACTGACAGCCTGTGCTCCGCAACAGGAGACACCACTGTGACGAGAAGCCTGCACAAGGCAACCAGAGTGGCCCACACTCGCCACAGCTAGAGAAGGCCAGACACAGCGACGAGGACCCAGCGAAGTCAGAGACCAACTTAGGGATGAGTAAATGTTGTGTTTTTTTTTAAAGTGGAGCTCTCTTTCAAAAAATAAAACCAACACAGAAAATGAATAAATAGGAATCAGAACAGCCTCTATACCAGGACAGCATGCCAGAAAGATCTACTCCTGAAAATAAAAACTATTACCTATAATTCCAAAATTATTTTAAAAATTAGGAAAATTTAAAAAGCCAGGACAGAACCACCATAATCATGAATCAGAATTACACAGATTCAGACCAGCAGCAGAGAACCATCGTCTCTAATCATATGACCGGTTAGCAGCACAACCTCCTGGAGAGAAACCCGCCTCAGCGACAGTGGACGCCCAGACAGGACCGAGGGCCGCGAGGAACCCGCTGCTAGCAGCGCGGCGCGCTGGCAGGAGAGG
The DNA here is from genome assembly GCA_006410655.1 of Kobus ellipsiprymnus. Taxonomy (NCBI): domain Eukaryota; kingdom Metazoa; phylum Chordata; class Mammalia; order Artiodactyla; family Bovidae; genus Kobus; species Kobus ellipsiprymnus. The sequence goes on from SJYR01001251.1 coordinate 1,024,673, forward strand.
CCCCTGTCCAGACAAGGGGAGTCGGGCTCGGTCAGCAGGCGACAGCCCCTGGCCCCTCAGCATGGTGAGGCGCGGCTACAGGACGGGCCAGGTCTCCCATGGAAGCCCTGGGCCCTGCAGTGGGATGGGGAGGGCCAGCGTGACTCCAGGGCACCTTCAGTCTTTCCACGCGTTGTCTGTTCCCCAGGAAGGCCAGAGACGAAGACCATCCCAAAGCAGTGGGCGCCCCGGCACCGGGAACGTGGTCTCCACGAGCCATTGGCAGGAGGAAAGGCAGGCTGCAGCTGGGGCTTCGCCGTCACAGCAGAGAGCAGGGTCCCTCTCCGAAGCCCGAGAGTCACCGTCACAAGGCTGGGAGCCAGCCCGAATAAGCGCCCAGAGGCCACGGGTGGGGCAGACTGACCACCAGGGAGGGTCAGAGCTGCAGGGGCCTCCAGGACCGAGGCTGCGAGCCCTCCCTGCCTGCTTCCAGGGGGCGGCTGGAGGGGCACTGCAGGAGCACAGGGCCGGCGAGGTGGGCGGGGCCTTTCTGGGCACGGCTGGCCACAGTGGAGCAGCAGGGGAGAGCGAGACGCTGAACGGGATGGAAGGAGGAACCACCCTGGGTCCAGCAGGCTCTGGGAACCTGTGAGGGGGGCACTGCGGGGACAGCTGGGCACCCCCAGCACACACGTCAGGTCTCTACTGGGAGGGTCGCCAGGGGGTCACGTGAGGTCTGCTGGGGCAGGAAGCGCGCCGGAGCCGAGCCTGCCCAGAAACCCCAGTGGCCACTGGCCCCTTCACCTCACAGTCAGAGCGAGGGGCTCGAATGCCACCAGCCAGCGACCCAGAGCAGAGGCAGGGCCTGAGACAGGAGCGCGGGCGGCCTTCTGTGACCAGCTGCAACCTGAGCACTGCAGAACCAGCAGAGACAAGAAGGAAGGGAAGGGAGGCCTGACTGATTCTCACCAACAGGGACCGCTTTCAGAACCCTCAGCAGGGGACAGGCTGAGTCACTCACGCAGCCGATGTCCATGTGGCGACCCGCCCTGCTGAAGAAGGGACAGGCCGCCCACTCGGTATTCTCGGGCGTCCCTGGTGGCTCAGCTGGTAAAGCATCTGCCCGCAAGGCAGAAGACCTGGGTTCCATCCCTGGACTGTGAAGATCCCCTGGAGATGCAAAAGCTACCCACTCGGTATTCTCGGGCGTCCCTGGTGGCTCAGCTGGTAAAGCATCTGCCCGCAAGGCAGAAGACCTGGGTTCCATCCCTGGACTGTGAAGATCCCCTGGAGATGCAAAAGCTACCCACTCGGTATTCTCGGGCGTCCCTGGTGGCTCAGCTGGTAAAGCATCTGCCCGCAAGGCAGAAGACCTGGGTTCCATCCCTGGACTGTGAAGATCCCCTGGAGATGCAAAAGCTACCCACTCGGTATTCTCGGGCGTCCCTGGTGGCTCAGCTGGTAAAGCATCTGCCCGCAAGGCAGAAGACCTGGGTTCCATCCCTGGACTGTGAAGATCCCCTGGAGATGCAAAAGCTACCCACTCGGTATTCTCGGGTGTCCCTGGTGGCTCAGCTGGTAAAGGATCTGCCCTCAATACAGGAGACCTGGGTTCCAACCCTGGGTTGGGAAGATCCCCTGGAGAAGGGAAAGGCCGCCCACTCCGGTATTCCTGGGCGTCCCTGGTGGCTCAGCTGGTAAAGCATCTGCCCGCAAGGCAGAAGACCTGGGTTCCATCCCTGGACTGTGAAGATCCCCTGGAGATGCAAAAGCTACCCACTCGGTATTCTCGGGCGTCCCTGGTGGCTCAGCTGGTAAAGCATCTGCCCGCAAGGCAGAAGACCTGGGTTCCATCCCTGGACTGTGAAGATCCCCTGGAGATGCAAAAGCTACCCACTCGGTATTCTCGGGCGTCCCTGGTGGCTCAGCTGGTAAAGCATCTGCCCGCAAGGCAGAAGACCTGGGTTCCATCCCTGGACTGTGAAGATCCCCTGGAGATGCAAAAGCTACCCACTCGGTATTCTCGGGTGTCCCTGGTGGCTCAGCTGGTAAAGGATCTGCCCTCAATACAGGAGACCTGGGTTCCAACCCTGGGTTGGGAAGATCCCCTGGAGAAGGGACAGGCCGCCCACTCCGGTATTCCTGGGCGTCCCTGGTGGCTCAGCTGGTAAAGCATCTGCCCGCAAGGCAGGAGACCTGGGTTCCAACCCTGGGCTGGGAAGATCCCCTGGAGAAGGGACAGGCCGCCCACTCCGGTATTCTCGGGCGTCCCTGGTGGCTCAGCTGGTAAAGCATCTGCCCGCAAGGCAGAAGACCTGGGTTCCATCCCTGGACTGTGAAGATCCCCTGGAGATGCAAAAGCTACCCACTCGGTATTCTCGGGTGTCCCTGGTGGCTCAGCTGGTAAAGGATCTGCCCTCAATACAGGAGACCTGGGTTCCAACCCTGGGTTGGGAAGATCCCCTGGAGAAGGGACAGGCCGCCCACTCCGGTATTCCTGGGCGTCCCTGGTGGCTCAGCTGGTAAAGCATCTGCCCGCAAGGCAGGAGACCTGGGTTCCAACCCTGGGCTGGGAAGATCCCCTGGAGAAGGGACAGGCCGCCCACTCCGGTATTCTGGCCTGGAGGATTCCAGGGACAGTCCACGGGGTCGCAAAGAGTCGGACACAGCTAAGCGCCTTTCGTGTCCCCATCGCCTGCTGCCAGTCTCCGCCTCTGGAGCGGCGGCCCGGCTGCCCCGGGCAGCCTCCCGTCCCTGTGTCGCCCACACTGCCCTGCGCCTTAACCTGAGTCGAGCTTCGGCCCGCATCTCGGGAAGGTGGCACCCGCACACGTGCGTGCTACCACCCTCGGGGTGTTTCCGTGCGTGTGCCTGTCCACTTACGTGAGGCCAGCAGAGATGGGCGGTCTTGCGTCCTGGACGGCCCCTCGACTACAGCCACGAGCAGCGCGGCCAGGCTCTCCCCAGGGGCCTGGGGCGCACCCTCCCTGCCCATTCCTCTGTTCTCGGATGGGGCCCTTCTGCCAGGGCCACGTGCACCACGCCTCCCCAGGCGGCTGGCCTTTCCCCTCCCTAGGGGTCTCTGCGCGCACGCGCGGGCATGTTTTCCCCATCCCTTCACCCACCGATCGACACTGAAGACACTTCCGTATCTTGGCAACTGCGACTAGCACTGCGGGGACGCAGAGGCGTCTACGTGGACGGAGAGAACTCTCTCCAAGAAAGCGACTTCCTTCGGATACACTCCCAACAGCGGGCTGCTGCACCAGGCGCCAGATCCATTCTGTTTCCTGAGGCCCCTCCACGCTGTTCTCCATGGTGGCTGTGCCACCTGACATTCCCAACCCTGCCCAAAGCCTGCCTTTTCTCTGCATCGGCACCAACTCCTGAGACCTCCCGTCTTTTTTCTGATGACCATTCTGACAGGGGTGAGGTGCTATCTCGGTGTGGTTTTGATGTGCGTTTTCCTGACTGGTGACACTGAGCATCTCTCCGTGTGCCTGTCGGCCTCCGTGTATCTCCTTTGAAAAGGGTCTCTTAGTTCTGTGCGCCTTGGCTCAGGGTGTGTCCTGGGTCTGAAGCCCGCGCTGGACGGGCGGCTTGCTGCCCTTCTCCCCACCCCTCGGCTGTCTCCGCCTCGCTGGCGGCCCCACTGCTGAGTCAGTGTCGCCCACGGATTTCTGCTGTTGTTGCCTTTCCTTCTGGAGTCAACTGCAAAGAAAAAATCATCACCAAGACCAATATCAACATACTGCCTATGTTTTCTTCTGCAAGCTTTAAGATTTCACGTGTTAGGTTCAAATATTTAATCCACTCTAAGTTCATTTTTGTATGTGGCAAAAGACAGTGGTCCCGTTTCATTCTTCCACATGTGCGTGCTGTTTTCTCAGTAACGTTTATTAGGGAGACCATCCTCTGCCCGTTGAATATTCTTGGCTCCTTTGTTGTAAATTAACCAACCCCACACACGGCTGTTCCCCTGCCCCCGCCCCAGGCTGTGAATTCTGTTCAATTGGTCTTCCCCTATTTTTATGCCAGTACCACACTGTTCTGATTATTGCAGCTTTATAACATGGTTTCAAATCACTGCATGTGATACCTCCAACTCTGCTCTTTTTCACAATTGCTCTGGGGTCTTCTGTGTTTCCTTATAAATTCTACACTCATTTTTTATATTTTTGTGAAAATGCCATTGGAATTTTGATAGTGATTACACTGAATCTCTAGGTTGCTTTGGACAGTGTGGACATTTTAACCATATTAGTTCTTCTAATCCATGAACACAGAATATCTTTTATACCTTCAATTTATTTAATTAATCTCTTATAGTTTTCAACATACAAACTTTTCACCTCCTTAGTTTATTCATAAATATTTTATTCTTTTCAATGTCATTGGAAATGGGATCATTTCCTCAATTTTTTTTCTGGCCATGCCACGTAGCACGCAGGCTCTTGGTTCCTCAGCCAAGGCCTGGCCCCAGGCTCCTTCAGTGGCAGCCCAGAGTCCAGCCACTGGACTGCCAGGCAAGGCCCCTTCATTTCTTTAATGGACAGGGCAAGCACCTTTAAGAAGACGGCTGGGAAGCTCAATCCTTGCCCTCATTTGCATCTGGGCCCTGAAGCTGGAGGTCAAATATTCTAAACGCTGTGAGCAGAAAGCCACACAGGAGTTGGGCGGGCAGGCGGGAGGTTCTCCAAGCCAAGGAGCACAGGCAGGGCTTCCGGCGTCAGAGGCTCCGTGCAGGGGCACCCATGGGTGCGGGTGGGGATGGAGGAGACGAGGACTCCAGCCCTCAGACAAGGGCGTCCAGAAGGTCTTCTGGGCAGGAGTATGACACGATCAGTACTCTGCTGGTTTGCAGAAGATGCGAACCAAAGGTAAAGAAATAAGCTCCCCAATTCCACCCATAGGTGCCTGGGTCTAGGAGGGCCTGAGGCCTGGAGCTTGGTCAGCCCAGGGAACCATGGGCCCACCCGGAGGGAGCCCAGGAAGTTGTGACCCTGGTGTGGTCACACCGCCCAGAGGTGACTCCTGGGTCAGGTCCCACGGGCAGGGCCATGGGCCGTGCAAGCAGTCAGGACCCTGCCTGCTCCAGCATAGGCTCACAAAGGCCAGGGTGCAGTCTCTAGCCCAGACCCCTCCAAACCTCATTTGAGGGTCATTTTACTGTTTTCATTAGAAACCCAGACTTCTGAGAAAAAACACTGAGAAAACTGCAGTCTGCCTGCGAGCCGCTCCCGGTGGACGGGGGCGGTGACAATGCTGCCTGCGAGCCGCTCCTGGTGGACGGCGGGGCAGGGGCCGTGATCACCGCTGCTCCCCCATCTGCTGTGCTACCGGAGGACCCTGTGACCCTGATTGCAGCCAATCAGCAGAAAGCTGGGGACACCCGCAGGCCCAGTTTCCTGATGCGCGCTGACACTGTAAGGCCCACGGACGCTGGACAGACACAGCTGTGCACCCAGCCCCGCTCTCCCGTCCCTGCTGGGCAGGCGCGGGGCAAGGGCACTGTGGAGACGTGCTCACCACACCCTCGCAGCAGAGCCTGCTCCTACCACGCAGTCACCACTGCAGGCACGACAGGAAGAGACGCCAGGACGTGGCCCCCTACCCGGGAGGAGCCACGGCCCCCAGGGGGAGGCGGCAGGGCCAGACTAAGGCCTGGAGACCCGAGAGAGCAGCGCGGCCACCCAGCTGGCGGCAGAGAAAGGGCCTCTGAGCACCACGTGCAGGGCCAGCCACGCTGACCCCGGGTCAGCCCTGTGTCCGCGGGTCCTGGCTGCGCGGACGGGAGCAGGCTGACGGCAGACCCCGTCAGGCCCCTGCTGCTCCATCCTGAAAGGGTCTACGCGGGCCCCACGAGCACGCCTGCACCCCAGGGGGGGCTCCAGTTGGGAGGGCAGCTGGACCTGCCTCAGCCCCCAAGCAGGAGCTGAGCAGGGGGCGGGGGCCCTGGGCTGGCCTGTGCACGCCCCTACCCCCACCCGTGTGGATGGCCACGTGGGCCCGGAGGGCCCAGCTCGATGGCTAGGCAGGGCCCGGGACGGCGCGTGAGCGGAAGTGAGCTCCACGGGCTCCATGGCAGGCGGCGGGCTGTGCCTCACATGGCGCCTCCTCACAAGAGAGTGGCCGTCTGCTGTGAACCGGGGCCTGCTGTCCTCCTGGTGACAGTTCAGACTCAGGGCCCGCAAACCACCAACGCTCCCACCTACACCCACACGTCCAGTGAGGAGGCAACACACGAGAAGAAATGATACAGGGCACCCAACAACATGGCCGCGCACAAGCCAGGGTTCACGGCTCCTCCATGCCTGGCGGGGCTGACAACCGTCCACTAAACCCGGCTACACTCGGCTGGCCTGGAAGGAAGTGCACAAAAGCCAGCAAGGTCACAACAAGAGGACACGTTTATTTTTGTATGAATTATAAACGCCAGAGCTCTCAGAACTCAGCTGAGCCCAGCACTTCTTCAGCCAAAAAGGTAGGAGGCCTTCCCGCAGGAACAAGAGAATGTGCTTGAAAACAAGGGTTTCCATCACAAAGCATTTCCAACCCCTGCTGCAGGCCTAAGCGCCTGGGCCTCCGCCACAACAGCACAGAGCCGTGCGGGGCACTCTGCCGACAGCACCCCAGACCCGGGCCTCTGCACGGGGCCCCGCGGACCCAGCCTGCCGTCCTGCTTCCAGGAGGCGGAGCGGGCCAGGCAGGGGGGCGGGGACAGCCTGTGATGACAGGTGGGACCCACAGGTCCTCCGCCGGGTGCCCTGGCACTTTCAGTGCTTGACGGGCACGAGCACGTCCACATCTGTGAAGCTAGTGAGCATGACCGCGGCCACGAGAACACCTGCCACACGGCAGGCGCCTCGCAGAAAACCCCTCCCAGCCAGAGCCAGTCTGCAGGGCCTGGGCTGGAGCCTCCCCGTCGGGGGCCAGGGCCCAGGGAGCAGCCGTGAGTGACCCCGAACTGACCTGACCTGCGGACGGCATGGGCAGGGGTGGGAGTGAGCCCCACTCCTGGAGCCTCTCCTGGGACCAGAACCCATGGGGCCAACGCCCCAAGGCCAGCTGCCCTGGTGCCTGCCTGCTGCTGGGCTGCGGGAGTCAGGATCCCATGCCCTGGGAGAGAAGAGCATCCAGAAGGGAGGCCACATGCTCCCCCAGCCACCAGAGGCACGCCTCCTCTCAGGGAGGGACAGAGCCCTGTCCTGGGAAAAAGCTGCGGCGGCCCCCGTGCACACTCCATGCCAGGGATGCTCAGGAAGATGGGCAGCCCCGGCCCTGCGCGGCCCCGGACACCATGCTGCCGGCTGGACAAGGGAGGATGTTCACGACGCCAACCGCCCCACACTCCCAGCAAGAAGGTCCTCTGAGAGGACATGGTCCTCCCAGAGAGTCATCCTGCGCCCGGGGCAGCAACCGAGATGAGGGAGAGGCAGGGCAGCCCGGGGCAGCCACGGCCTGCGTTTTCTTCTGTTGAGTCCTTCTTTGTTCACTCACCACCTCCAAAAGCTAAGAGACCAAAGGACAGAGGACCAGGACGCGGGCAGTGGGGTGTCCACAGTCTCTCCCTTGGGACAGCTCAGTCCTGCCTCCCGCCGTCGCTCCCAACACCCAGGAGGGGCCGGGCACTTCACGAGCCCACCTGGAGGACCACAGTGGCCCAGGCTCTCCGTGCGCCCCGCCGCAGACGCACACCCGGCCCCCGGGTCCCTTGGCCTGGACACACGCACAGGCAGCTGCCGCCTTGGGTTTGCTGCTCGGGCTCCCGCACGGCCGCAGCCCCTCTCGGCAGCAGAGTCTGCGCCCAGGGGAGACAGAGTTGGGCAGGCCGGGGAGACAGAGCCCTGAGCTGGGAGCTAGCACCTCCCAGTTCCTGTCTCTGCTCCTCCCTGTCTCTTTAAGAATAAGTCCTATTCATCCTAACACTTGGGATCAGATCCCCTTACAACCCTGGGCTGGCCAGAAGGACCGCGCATTTCTGTGATGACCAGGTGAAGCCTGTTACAGCTCAGCTGGGAAGTTCCGACTCGTCTCCGTGTCCATCAGACACTGCTCTTCAGATTTCCCTTTATTTGGTCGTTAAAAATTCCGCAAATGGAAAACATTCAATTCCCTGGCAGACTGTGAGAAGGCACGCGCGACGATACAGAAGGTTTAGAAAGATGAAATTGGGAAGTCATCTTGCTCTGCTACCTGAAAGACGGCAGGAGGCAGTGGGACAAAACGGTTCAATAAAGTTCTGGGTGAAAATTAAAACCTGTTTTCTTTTTAGAATTTAAAAACTGAAGGAACTTTTTGGCCAACATAATAGCAAGGACTCACCTCAGTCATAAGCAGCCAGACGGCTCTGCAAAGCGCAGCCCGCGAGTGACTACAGAGGCCCCCTGCCCAGCCCAGCCAGGGACGGTCTTGCTGCCGCCTCAGGCCGACGCAGGCCAACCAGCACCTTCCCCACCTGCGCCAAGTGGCACTCCTGCCCACCTGGAGCCAGCAGCACCCCAGCAGGGCACAGCCCCGGCCCTGCCCGGCTGGATGGTGCGATGGCTCCAGGCTGAGCCCCGCTGGCAGGCAGCCCGCTCCTGGGGCTGTGGCAGGGCCAACGCAAGGACCCCTCACCTGACCCAGGGCCCGGGCCCTGCGGAGCCAAAAACAGGCGCAAGTCAGCGCTGGCCCACAGGAAAGAACCTGAAACTCAGCAGCTCACGTCCCTCTCTGAGAGACTCGGAGGCTCCGTTTCCAGAGGGCTGACAATGCCCCCAGGAGAGTGCTCCAGTCCTAACCAGCACCTGGCACATGAGGACCAAGAAGGATGCCAGCCTCTCCAGGCCTCCTGGGCCGCCCCTGTACCAGGGGCCTCTGGGCTGTGTGGAGCCACAGCTGCCACCCAGCACAGCAAGGAACTGGCTCCCCCCCATTTCTACGGGGCGGGGGGTTGGGGGGAATGAAGGGCTTTATGAGGGTCATGCTGTGCAGACAAGCCTAGACAGTGTGTTAAAGAGCAGAGACGCCACATTGCTGACAGAGGTCTGCAGTCACAGCTATGGCTTTTCCAGCAGTCGTGTGCGGATGTGAGAGCTGCGCCATAGGGAAGGTGAGTGCTGAAGGACGGATGCTTGAACTGCGGCGCTGGAGAGGACTCTTGAGAGCCCCCTGGAGAGCAAGATCAAAGCAGCCAATCCTCAAGGCAGTCAACCTCAATATTTACTGGAAGGACTGATGCTGAAGCTTCGGTCCTTCGGCCACCTGATGTGAAGAGCCAACTGAATGGAAAAGATTCTGATGCTGGAAAGACTGAGGGCAGGAAGAGAGGCGGGACACAGAGGACGAGATGGTTGACTGACTCAAAGGACATGAGTTTAAGCAAACTCGGGAAGACAGTCAAGATGAAAGCCTGGTATACTGGAGTCACGAGGTCACAAAAAGTCAGACACGACTCAGTCACCGAACAACGATAAAGGTCACAGACCAGGCCCCCCACCCGGCTCCCCAGCCTCCACTCCCGGCCCCTGGTCCCCCACCCGGCTCCCCACCCTCCACGCCCAGCCCCAGGCCTCCCACCCAGCACGCCCGGCCCCAGGCCCCCCACCCAGCTCCCCAGCCTCCACTCCCAGCCCCTGGCAGCTGTTAGGGGCTGACGAGGGGAGCTCACCCAAACCATTGAGAAGCATGATGGTCTCTGAGCAGGCATGGATCAGGGCTCTGGAGACCTGGCAAGCCCTGTCCAGAGGGAGCAGGCCGGCCACTCGGAAGCCCCTCTCCGGTTTCCACATTTTCCTTCCACTTCAAGGTGTGGCTGCCGAGCCCAGCGTGCACACCTACCAACCAAGGCAGCGGGGTCCAGGAGGGGTGTGTGCCCCACGACTTCAGACACCTTCCTCCCAGAGGGGGTCCATCCCATGGCCACATAGAGGACCTCCGGGTGATACCACCGAGTCAGCCCAGGAGTGGGGACAGATGAGGCCACACTCAGCTGGAGAAGCGGGGAGGACCCTCCCCTGCAGCCCCAGCTGGGAGACAGGGTCCAGCAGAGGCGCCCCTACAGGAAGAGGCCCTGCGCTGGGGTCGCACCCATCAGCCCACAGGCTGGCAGGAAGGGGGAGGCACCTCCCCTGCCCCGGAATGGAAACTGCCATCGCCCAGAGGCCTGTTTGTTTTGGAAGCACCTCACGAAACGGCTTCCCAGGTGGCTCAGGGGTAACCCGCCTGCAGTGCAGGAGATGTGAGAGGCTCAGGTGGGATCCCTGGAGGGGAAGATCCCCTGGAGGAGGGAACGGCAACCCACTCCGGTATTTCTGAGGGCTTCCCAGGCGGCTCAGATGGTGAAGAACCTGCTGCAATGCAGGAGACCTGGGTTCGATCCCTGAGTCAGGAAGATCCCTGGGAAAAGGGAATGGCCGTGCTAAGGTGCTTTAATCATGTCTGACTCCTTGCAACCCCATGGATGGTAGCCTGCCATGCTCCTCTGCCCATGAGATCCTCCAGGCATGAATACTGGAGTGGGTTGCTATTTCCTTCAGGAAGATACCTGGGAGAAGGGAATGGTTATCCACTCCTGAACTCTTGCCTGCGGGATTCGATGGACAGACCAACGGGTTGCAAAGAGCTGGACACAACTGAGCAACTAACACTTTCAGTTTCACTAACAGGCAGCTGGGACAGGTGATAACCACTTCCTCTGCCCTCCCTCTGAGACGCCCCCAGGAACTTGGGGGACAGACCAACGGGGCCAGTCAAGACCATGAGCTGGACCACACCGATGGGGGAGCTAAGCCTGGGTCCCGAGTGGGCTGGAGTGAGGACAGAGCCAGCAGGAGCCCTGCTGCAGGCGGCCCCACAGCACGCGCCCCTGGGCGACGCAGGGCGACTCTCAGCGCAGAAGGCGCGGACCCGAGGACACACTGCCACAGCAACTTCACCTTCCATACCCGGCCCCGCCACCTGGGGGGAGAGGAGGCCCAAGGAGTGGCCGGGCAGCTCCCACAGCACCTGGGGGCAGGAGAGCCGACAGCGTTGGAGCGGCACTTGGCGCTGGCAGGGGCAGCTGGGCGGGAGGGTCATAGATGGAGGCCGTGGTCGGCAGGGGCTGGGGTCAGGCACCCGCAGAGCACAGAGCCCCTGGACCCTTGCTCCCCCGAGTCATCCCAGGAGCCGGGCCTGCTGCAGAAGGGGGCCACGTGCCCCGGGACCCGGCGGCCGCTCGCCCCAGCAGCACGGCAGGGTGGGCAGCGGCAGCACTGGCAGGGGCTGGGGGCCTGACGAGCAGAGCCCTGACCCGCACTCTGCACACAGGCACCACCAAGGGCACGCGGGGCCTTCTCCACGTAGACACAGAATTCCCTCCCACCACCCGCTGGGAAGATTACTGTTCGTCCTCTGCCCATTTCACAGAGGATGAAACTGAGACTCGCGAAAGTGAGACAGGACATCTTGTGACGCTGCAGTAGGGATTCAAACCCCAAACCATCCAGGCCCTGAGCCCCATTCACATCCCCGAGCTCTCAGCTCAAACAGCAACTTTTCAAAGACCCCCCCCCCCAGAATCCCCACTAAACGGCTCTTGTGTAACCGCCCACAGGACCCTGCCCCACTTCCCAGCGTTGCACCCACCCTCTGGGGGAGCCGCCAGCAGCGGCAGGGGGACGTCAGGCTCGGCCACTGCAGGCGAGCACGCACAACCACGCTTCTCGCCAGCAAGGAGGCCTCTCCAGGCGACGCAGAGAGCGTGGCTGCGGCCCAAAGGCACGTGGCTCCAGGCAAGGAAACCCGCGCGGCCCAGCCCGCACCAGCCCCTCCTCACCCTAAATGTCCACAGTCTACCCTCTGGTTCCAGCTGTTTCTAGCCCCCTGTCCCCAGGCTCCACTCCAGGGCAGAGCCCTGCACATGGCCCAGGGTAAACAAACTGGAGGAAGACAAAGAAGGGCAGGCCCTCCAGCCAGGTCAGCTGGGAGCAGACGTGGGGATGCGTGCAGAAGTCGCCATCGAGCGCCGAGACCAGCTCGCGGGGCAGACACGCTCCACACAGGTGCAGAGGGCGCCCCGCTGAGAGCACTGCGCCCAGGCCTGGCCTCCTTCTCGGACCCTGCAAACCCCTCCCCAACAAAACCACATGGGCCTGGGTACAGCCGAGTTTCCAGGACACAGCAAGGGCAGGGTGGAAAGGCTGGTGCAGGCAGATCGCCAACAGAGGCATCCGCAGAGGTGGCTGCCAGCACCCGCCTGAGCAGGCACCGCCCAGGCCAGCACAAGCGCTGGACGAGTCCAGCAGCCAGCGCCCTGGTGCCACCCAGCTGCCCGGCATCCTGAGACGAGGCCTCGGTGAGCCCGGTGGGCAGTGGCGCCAGGGCAGGGGCGGGAAGCAAGGCCAACGGCTGGGAGGGGCGCTGCGGCCAGCCCAGGAGCACCGCCAGGCGGAGGCAGGCCCAGCCCGGCGCCCGCGGGCCCCTGTGGCTCTGCGGGGTTCCCGTCCGCCAGTCTCTCACAAGCAGCACAGCCCTGGGGACGCTTCGTGCGAGCATTCCGTGCCGACCCTCCAAGCAGGAGGACAAGTGAGAAACAGCGTGTCACCACCAAATGCGCAGATACATGGGGCTCGCTCCAAGAGGGTCCCGCGTGGACCTCCTGGTGGCCCGGTTCAATCCCTGGCCAGGGAAGACCCCACAGGCCGCAGGACAACTAAGTCCCCGCGTGCAATGAGAGAAAGCCCATGTGCAGCAACAGAGACGCAGTGCCGCGCTCCACGTGACCGTGGCTCCCCTTGAAGGGGTTGGTACACCCACCCAGGCCCAGCCGCCGCATGCCCAGCCGCCGCTCCTGCCTCAGTGCCTTTGCACAGGCCATTCCTCCTCGCAGGGACATGACCTTCCCTCTCCTACTTGGAAAGCGCCTATGCACCCTCCCAAGCCACCTGCCTGGCCCTCGGCGCCCCCAGCGCCAGCCTGACGCAGTACAGACTGTCTTCTCCGTCTCATCCTGGGCTCAGGGCCCAGCCCACACCAGACTGCGAACGCAGCAGGGCCTGGAGGTGTCTCTTGGCGGGAAGCGTCCAGCACATGGCTGGCTGAAAGAGGCTGGGTCACAGCAACATCTCCCAGGACCAGCAAAAAGCAGGAAGGTCCAGGTGTCCATGAAGAGGCGATACACATGAATCTCCACACCACGGGTTATCACTTGGCAACAAAGGACAGCTGAGGCCAGGGACGGCACGGAGGACTTCCACAGCAGAGCTGGGCGAGCGGAGCACAGAAGACCACGTGCTGCGCCTCCGTTCCCCCTACAAGAACGGCCCAGCAGGCAGACGTGCAGACACAGGCCCTAAAGCACCAGCGCCCAGCGCTGGGATGGGGACAGGGAGCCACCGAGCGCCGGGCTTCTTTTGGGGTGACCACAGTGCTCTCAAACTAAACTGTGGTGATGGTCACGCTACTCTGTAATTTTAATAAAAATTAGTTAATTGTACACCAGATGCAAGTAAACTTTATGGTATGTAAATTACAGCTCCATGAGGCTGTTAAAGTTCAGCCTGGGTGTTCTCATGATCGGCCACCCAGCCAGCCACCCAGACATCCTCCCCAGAGGCAAACTGCCAAGGGACAGTCATCAACACCCAGTTCAGACACCCACAAGGGTGGCAGCAACAGCCCTGGGTCCCCTTCACTCGAGCATGAGGCCTGCGGGCAGAGCCACTGGGCCCGAGAGGCAGGGCCCCTGTGGCTCTGCGGGGTTCCCGTCCGCCAGTCTCTCACAAGCAGCACAGCCCTGGGGACGCTTCGTGCGAGCATTCCGTGCCGACCCTCCAAGCAGGAGGACAAGTGAGAAACAGCGTGTCACCACCAAATGCGCAGATACATGGGGCTCGCTCCAAGAGGGTCCCGCGTGGACCTCCTGGTGGCCCGGTTCAATCCCTGGCCAGGGAAGACCCCACAGGCCGCAGGACAACTAAGTCCCCGCGTGCAACGAGAGAAAGCCCATGTGCAGCAACAGAGACGCAGTGCCGCGCTCCATGTGACCGTGGCTCCCCTTGAAGGGGTTGGTACACCCACCCAGGCCCAGCCGCCGCATGCCCAGCCGCCGCTCCTGCCTCAGTGCCTTTGCACAGGCCATTCCTCCTCGCAGGGACATGACCTTCCCTCTCCTACTTGGAAAGCGCCTATGCACCCTCCCAAGCCACCTGCCTGGCCCTCGGCGCCCCCAGCGCCAGCCTGACGCAGTACAGACTGTCTTCTCCGTCTCATCCTGGGCTCAGGGCCCAGCCCACACCAGACTGCGAACGCAGCAGGGCCTGGAGGTGTCTCTTGGCGGGAAGCGTCCAGCACATGGCTGGCTGAAAGAGGCTGGGTCACAGCAACATCTCCCAGGACCAGCAAAAAGCAGGAAGGTCCAGGTGTCCATGAAGAGGCGATACACATGAATCTCCACACCACGGGTTATCACTTGGCAACAAAGGACAGCTGAGGCCAGGGACGGCACGGAGGACTTCCACAGCAGAGCTGGGCGAGCGGAGCACAGAAGACCACGTGCTGCGCCTCCGTTCCCCCTACAAGAACGGCCCAGCAGGCAGACGTGCAGACACAGGCCCTAAAGCACCAGCGCCCAGCGCTGGGATGGGGACAGGGAGCCACCGAGCGCCGGGCTTCTTTTGGGGTGACCACAGTGCTCTCAAACTAAACTGTGGTGATGGTCACGCTACTCTGTAATTTTAATAAAAATTAGTTAATTGTACACCAGATGCAAGTAAACTTTATGGTATGTAAATTACAGCTCCATGAGGCTGTTAAAGTTCAGCCTGGGTGTTCTCATGATCGGCCACCCAGCCAGCCACCCAGACATCCTCCCCAGAGGCAAACTGCCAAGGGACAGTCATCAACACCCAGTTCAGACACCCACAAGGGTGGCAGCAACAGCCCTGGGTCCCCTTCACTCGAGCATGAGGCCTGCGGGCAGAGCCACTGGGCCCGAGAGGCCCCGTCTGCACAGCAAGCCCTGGGCACAGCCCAAAGCGCCAGGCCCATCGCCCCCTGGAGTAAGGAGCCGATCTTCTTCGGCCAGGAGAGTCAGGAGGCCTGCCCTGCACCTCCCCCACCTCCTCTGCCTCCAGGGAGGACCAGGAGGCGCCGACGTCAAGGCTGGGAGCCGCCCCAGTCAGGGGCTGGCAGGGTGCACGGGCCCCGCCCTGGCGGGCAGGTCCCTGCAAACTTCACCCGGTGGGCCCCACCAGGCAGAAGCGAAGGGAGTGCCCTTCCTCTCATGCGTTCCCAGCAGCACCTGGAGACTCCACCCGGCGGGCCCACCAGGCAGAAGCGGAGGGAGCGCGTCTCCTGTCGTGCATTCCCGGCAGCACCTGCGCGTGTCTCCTCTCTCACTTTCCCAGCAGCACCTGCGCGCGCCTCCTCTCCCGTCCCAGACGCTGCTGGGAGCTTCTGGAGTGGCTTCTTCGGGCAAAACACAGACTGCGCTGCTGTTGACCGTTCCCAGATGCCCGCCACTGCCAGCGAAGGGCGGATGAAAAGGCGCCCCAGCCACCACGCTCTGTGGAGTGGGTCCCTCGCTGGCCCAGCTCACACAGCTTCTGCTCTGGGCAAGGAGGGTGCCAGCCTGTCAGCCGCTGTCCAGAAAGGACGCAGCCAAACACCAGAGCCGTGGCCACACAAGAAGTCACGGCCCCTTCAAGTTAGAAATTACTTTCGTAAAAGGAGAGGGACAAAGCTACCACGCACGGACTTCAATGGCCGGCTCAACGCCAAGCAGAGGAAACGCACAGGAAGACGGCGGATGTGAGCTGCCTGGCACAAAGCTCTCCTGCAAGTGAGCCCAGCAAAGCCCAGCAGCAAGTCGTAACATGCTGGCTTCATTTCCAGCTCCCCGAGCAGGTTTCCTGCAGGCCTCGCTTTCCTCACCCATGGCAGGGAGAGCTGAAGATAAGGCTGCCAGCGTTGCTCAGCAAGGCCCTGCAGCGATGGGGAAGATGCAAGCTCACAGAACCGTCTGTCAGCCGCTCCTGTGGTCAGGACGGCGAGCAGAAGAGGGGGAGGGCGCCCCACTCGCCACTCCACTTGCGGCCACACTTTGTCACTCAAGACAAATGAAGGCAAAGAAAGTCCTTCTTTTGGAAAGAACAGAAACCATGGAACACATCTATTCCAAACGGCCTGGTTGACAGCGGATGGTGTGAGTTAACAAAAATATCAAGAAACAATGAAGTGCACACACACTTCCTCGCTTCTTCCAGGCTGCAGCCTGGCCAACTGCAGTCCCAGCACTGTGCACGCACAAGGCGTCGGCAGGGGCCAGGCCCTCACCTGCCTCTGGCCAGCTCTCCTCAGACAGGCACCAGGTGGACCCGGGCAGGAGGTCCGGGGTCTGCACCACTCACATCCCCCGTGGCTGTGAGGTCCAGGCCTCGGCAGCTCCTACGTCACAGCAGATGCTCGATAAACTCGTGGGACGGACAAGGGGACACCACGGCGCTCCCAGCTCTAGTGTCCCAGGACACCCACTCTGGAAACATGTTCTCAAGATCAGAACCTGACGACTGAGATTATTCTGCCTTCTTTTTAAGGAGCAGGGGGTTCACAGTTAAGGAGATGTGAAAGAATTCATGATTCACCAAATCTGACACACAGTCCACCAAGTTTAAGAAGACACACACACACAGATAAGCAAACTCCATCCTAAGCTCTCTCTTGAGAGCTCAAGTCACTTTAGAACGGCCTACTTTATAGCCAGGCGGCAGCAAGGGCTCCTTCCCCCCGCAGAGACCACAGAGGCAGCAACTGCAACACGGTCCCTTTTCAAGCTGTCTTCCTCCAACACGGGCACCAGCCACCGAGCACGAGGAAACCACTGCTCTGCTGACCTTGCCCAGATGACCACCTGGGTGCATAGACTTGACAAGGGCCTCAAGAATAGCTGTGGCAAATTTCTGGTTGTTCACAAATACTAACAATAAAGTCCATGAGGCACAGACCTTACGCAGTTAGAGAAAACAGCCAGCCGGTCAGTGTCCAGGGACAGAGCACCCGCTTCCTGCAGGCACGAGCACAGAGCGGTTACAGCAGAGCGCGGCCTCCTCGGCAACGCCGCTCACCAGGCTGGCCCCTCTGGTCCGGAGGCCTGCGAACCCAACTCAGCCAGTCGTCTACCCTCCTGAAACCGACTTGCAGGAGGCCAGGTGGCCTCCAACACCGTCTCTCCTGATAAAGGCAGGAAGCAAGCACCTACCATTCAAAATAAACACTGCTGCCTGCCCTCCAGTCTGGGTGCCTGTGAGCGACAAAGGCCTCCCACGAGCGCCGCCACCAATGCCACCAACGCCAGGCGCCACACGCCGCGCCCTGCCACCTCAGCGCGCCCTGCCACAGTGCCGGGTGACAAGGACCATGGCTCCCACGTTACAGATGACTGTTTAAAAGCGGGTCTGGAGAAGAAGCGACCACCTAGAGTCACACAGCTATTGAGCAGCAAGGCTGGAATGGGAGTCCTGCCTCTGCAAGAAACCAGGTGAGCTGCCTCGCCCACAGCGCCATGCCCTCCTGGCCCTGCGCTCTGGCTCCAGGTCCTCCCCGGCAAACTCAGCACCTGTCTTTGGGCTTCTGATTCCTCCCTCACGCTGTCTGGTCTCCCCCTTCACTAGACCGCAGCCGACCTGCCAGCAGGGAAGGGTCTCATTCATCTCATGCTAACTATCCTGCCAGCACCCTCCACTCTGTCTACGCCAGCAACAGCCTGATAAAACACTGACATGAAACATACATAGGACCTTTCACTCCCTTCCAGGTCTTTGGTGTCCAGACAAGCCTTCCACCTACCCCGGCCAGGCAAGCGCTCCCTCACTCCCACCCCAAGGCCCTAGAGTAACTACCCAGACTCCAGAGGAGCGCTGTGCACATTAGAGCCAGGCTGACAAAGGACCGCCCAACTGGGTGAGAAGTGCCTGCCCTTCTCCATCCTCAAAAAGTAAAAAAAAAAAAAAAAAAACTAAACAGAAAGAAAGGAAGAAAAAAGGACCGAAGCAGGTAGAATAACTTGTGGAGGACGACGTGACGTTCCGCACGTTGATCCAACCTCCAGCAAAGCCCAACACACGCCGAGGGAGGGAGAGCCCGGCCCGGGCCCGGTGCTGATGCTTCCTTCCTACCCCGCCCTGCGGCGGCCGCCCGCGGAAGCGCCGAGCGCACCCTGCCCGCCGACCTCGCCCGGCGGACGCTGGCAGAGTTGGGCTGTTTTCTTCCTTTCCCCTCCTTTTAAAGGGACTGTCCTCTGCCGGCATCAATGTTATTTCTTGCAGAAGCGAGTTCCCCGCGCCGACCGGCGAGCAGCCCCGGTCCGACCTCCCCCGCCGCCCGACAACCAGCGGCAAGGAGTGGCCGCCGGCCCCGGTCCGGCTCCCGGGACGCGGCGCTCCGCGCGAGCGCTCGACTGCAGGCCGGACGCGGGCCCGCTCCCGGCCCGGCCCCGAACCCGCTCCAGGGAGCCCCGGCCCTGGCCCGACCCGGGGTCGCCCCTCGCCCGCCCGGTAGGATGTCCTGGACCGGAGCCGCCCGCGGCGCGCCCGCAGCCCGGCCCGCCCGCCCCGCCGCCGGACTCACCCCATGAGCCAGTCCATGGCTGCGCGGGGCCCGCCGCGCCCGCCGCCCGACTCGCTCGGCGCTCAGCCCGCGGCGGCGGCGGCCGGAAGTAAACACTCTCTTACTCACTCCCACACGCGCGCCGCGGGCGCCGCCGGAAGTGACGCTAGCGCGACGCCTGCTGGGAAAGGTAGTCCCGGCTGCTACTGCGGCCCCCGGCCGCCGGGTCCTCAGGAGCAGGCGCGGGAATTTTCCCTTACGCCCTGGGATGTCCCTTCAAACCCCGCTTGTCCCCTCACACCTCGGATGTCTCCTCACACCCCGGGTGTCCCCTCACACCCCCGGATGTCCCCTCACGCCTGCTGTCCCCTCACACCCCCGGATGTCCCCTCACACCCTCGAATGTCCCCTCACACCCGGATGTCCCCTCACACCCCTGGATGTCCCCTCACACCCATTCTCCCCTCATACCCAGATGCCTCCTCACACCCGGAAGTCCCTTCACACCCCCGGATGTCCCCTCAAACCCACTCTCCCCTCACACCCCAGGATGTCCCTTCACACCCGGATGTCCCCTCACACCCCTGGATGTCCCCTCACACCCA
>SJYR01001251.1:1046584-1057705 GCA_006410655.1 Kobus ellipsiprymnus
AAGGGGAAAGGAAGGGAGCCAAGGTGCCAGCTAGACTGTAGGTGGCGCCTGGCAGCTTGTCCTTTTTGGGTCTGAAGGCTGAGGATGAAATCTGGCTGGAGACACAGCTGTGGCCGTTGATAGCAGATGTGACCCTGAGCCCTGGGGTGTGGCAGTGGGCCAGAAGCCCGCAGCAGGGGGATGCTGTGGGCAGTGGGGGCTGCAGATGGGCCAACGGGGAGGGTCTCGGAGTAGGATGCGGGAGGGTGCCAGGAGGCTGAAGACCGCTGAAGACCCGGACTCCCAGGCCACACTTCCTCCCAGCCTGCAGGGCCCTCGGGGGTCCGGCCCGCGCGGACCGGTCGCCCCGTCCAGGGCGCGGGCAGCAGGTGGCGCTGCCGGGCTGCTCGCCTGGATCGGGAAGAGCTGGGTGGGAGCTGAAGGCCGGCCAGGAGCGCAAGGAGGGGCGCCCGTGTCTAGTTCTCTCCCGGCAGGTGTTTGCGCACCTGGGGCCTGGGGCGGGGGCACCGTGCCCTCGGGCTTGGCGCGGAGCAGGTCCTCACCATGCCCCGCTACGCTCCCGGCCTGGGGCCCGCGAGAGCGCGCGGAGGCGGGGGAACAAAGGGGCAGTGGCGCTTGAAGGACCAAGGGCGCCACGGCGGGCCGGGTCCGACCCCGCGCGAGCTCAGCGCCCGCGGGCGGTGCACCCACCGCGCCTAGCCTCCAGGCCCTGGCTGTGCGGGGCGGTAGGGTGGGATCTGCGCTCCCAGAAGGGGGACCCCAGGGCCTGCAGTGTTACGGCGACGTGTCCTGAAGCCGACTCCCTGGGAACCCCTACACTGGGCTGACGTCACCGCCCAGCGGGCCAGCCCTACCCTCGCCCGTGGGGGCGGCCGCGCCCACTCCCCTCGCTGGCGGTGCAGCCACACCCTTCCCCTGCTGGACCCCGGGAAGGGCCAGGGCACCAGCCACCAGCGGGGAGAGCTGAGGACCCGGGCTGTACCCTCACCCCGTCCTATGACCCCAAATCCAGTCCCTCCTGGCGTTCCCTGTTAGGGCGGCTCAAGGGGAAGGGCCGCATCAGCTGCCCCCCCACCCCTCGCTCTCGTCTGCTGTGGCGGCCGGCACCCAGCTCCCCACAGCTGACCTCCAGCAGCGCCAGGGGCAGAGGCAGGCTCCTGGGTGCAGGAGCCTCAGAGACAGTGGTGGCCGCGGGGACCAGGGCTGAGACCAGCTGGGAGCAGCGTGTAGAGACTCCGGGAAGGAGCTCTGAGGATCTCTCTTCTTCTCCCTCTGGGCCCACAGGGGGTCTCAGTCCTGCAGACCTCTAGTTGCCCAATTTTGGCCTTGATGTCCACAGCCCGAGATACATGGGACCCCCATCAGCCCAGTATCCTGGGCAGGTGGGCGGTGCCACTGAGGCTCTGGTAGACGAAGCAGGTAAAGGTGCCTGCTTCCTGCCAGGCCTAGCTTCCCCTGATCCGAGCCCTGTGGAGTTGGGGGCCTGGTGGAGGGGTGGGGCTTCAGGGCAGGGGCTTGACCAGGGAAGAGGCAGAGGCTGGAGGCACTGGGGCGAGGGGCTGCTCTGCTCTCAGGGGCCCTGGGAGCCACCGGCCCAGAGCCACACGGGAGGTGTGGACGGCCCTGGTCGCCATCCTGTCCCGCACGCCATCCCCCGACTCTGGGCACCGGGCTGGCTGGACTTCACTGCTTCTCCAAATGTTTCCAGATGTGAACTCCCACTGGACAGGTGCGGTGGGCTGGGGCGCTCCAGAGGGGGCTTTGTTTCCTACCCGGTGTCAGCACCCAGGCCCTCTTTCCTGCCTGCCTCCCTCCGGGACTCCGGCCCCCTCCTCCCTTCCCCCACTTCTATTTCAAACTCTCCTTGGCTTTTTATAGCTACGTCCACCAATTGTGTCAGGCTGAGGCTGACTTCCGCCGGCCCGATGCCCCTGGTGCCAACACTCCTCTCCTGGGTGGATCTGCTCTGGTGGATCGGGGCAGAGTCTCCAGGTGTCCGTGTGGGGGGAGCCCTAGGAGTGTTTGTGCTGCCAGGAGGCGGGGTGCTCCACTTAATTCAAGGGGGAGATGGGGCAAGGGGCAGCTCTCCCTGTTCCCGAATTGCCCTTGGCTGCCCTGGTCTCCCGAGTGGTCTTTGCTCAGAGATGGAGAGAACTAGGTCTGCCCTGGTTCTCCCCAGCCCCTCCCCTGCCGTTCCTCTGGCCTGGGGCGTTAGAAGGCTGGCTTGGTTTTGAAAGGCTGGAGGGAGCTCCCCCAGGGACCTGCCTAAAAGCTGCTCGCCTGGATCGGGAAGAGCTGGGTGGGAGCTGAAGGCCGGCCAGGAGCGCAAGGAGGGGCGCCCGTGTCTAGTTCTCTCCCGGCAGGTGTTTGCGCACCTGGGGCCTGGGGCGGGGGCACCGTGCCCTCGGGCTTGGCGCGGAGCAGGTCCTCACCATGCCCCGCTACGCTCCCGGCCTGGGGCCCGCGAGAGCGCGCGGAGGCGGGGGAACAAAGGGGCAGTGGCGCTTGAAGGACCAAGGGCGCCACGGCGGGCCGGGTCCGACCCCGCGCGAGCTCAGCGCCCGCGGGCGGTGCACCCACCGCGCCTAGCCTCCAGGCCCTGGCTGTGCGGGGCGGTAGGGTGGGATCTGCGCTCCCAGAAGGGGGACCCCAGGGCCTGCAGTGTTACGGCGACGTGTCCTGAAGCCGACTCCCTGGGAACCCCTACACTGGGCTGACGTCACCGCCCAGCGGGCCAGCCCTACCCTCGCCCGTGGGGGCGGCCGCGCCCACTCCCCTCGCTGGCGGTGCAGCCACACCCTTCCCCTGCTGGACCCCGGGAAGGGCCAGGGCACCAGCCACCAGCGGGGAGAGCTGAGGACCCGGGCTGTACCCTCACCCCGTCCTATGACCCCAAATCCAGTCCCTCCTGGCGTTCCCTGTTAGGGCGGCTCAAGGGGAAGGGCCGCATCAGCTGCCCCCCCACCCCTCGCTCTCATCTGCTGTGGCGGCCGGCACCCAGCTCCCCACAGCTGACCTCCAGCAGCGCCAGGGGCAGAGGCAGGCTCCTGGGTGCAGGAGCCTCAGAGACAGTGGTGGCCGCGGGGACCAGGGCTGAGACCAGCTGGGAGCAGCGTGTAGAGACTCCGGGAAGGAGCTCTGAGGATCTCTCTTCTTCTCCCTCTGGGCCCACAGGGGGTCTCAGTCCTGCAGACCTCTAGTTGCCCAATTTTGGCCTTGATGTCCACAGCCCGAGATACATGGGACCCCCATCAGCCCAGTATCCTGGGCAGGTGGGCGGTGCCACTGAGGCTCTGGTAGACGAAGCAGGTAAAGGTGCCTGCTTCCTGCCAGGCCTAGCTTCCCCTGATCCGAGCCCTGTGGAGTTGGGGGCCTGGTGGAGGGGTGGGGCTTCAGGGCAGGGGCTTGACCAGGGAAGAGGCAGAGGCTGGAGGCACTGGGGCGAGGGGCTGCTCTGCTCTCAGGGGCCCTGGGAGCCACCGGCCCAGAGCCACACGGGAGGTGTGGACGGCCCTGGTCGCCATCCTGTCCCGCACGCCATCCCCCGACTCTGGGCACCGGGCTGGCTGGACTTCACTGCTTCTCCAAATGTTTCCAGATGTGAACTCCCACTGGACAGGTGCGGTGGGCTGGGGCGCTCCAGAGGGGGCTTTGTTTCCTACCCGGTGTCAGCACCCAGGCCCTCTTTCCTGCCTGCCTCCCTCCGGGACTCCGGCCCCCTCCTCCCTTCCCCCACTTCTATTTCAAACTCTCCTTGGCTTTTTATAGCTACGTCCACCAATTGTGTCAGGCTGAGGCTGACTTCCGCCGGCCCGATGCCCCTGGTGCCAACACTCCTCTCCTGGGTGGATCTGCTCTGGTGGATCGGGGCAGAGTCTCCAGGTGTCCGTGTGGGGGGAGCCCTAGGAGTGTTTGTGCTGCCAGGAGGCGGGGTGCTCCACTTAATTCAAGGGGGAGATGGGGCAAGGGGCAGCTCTCCCTGTTCCCGAATTGCCCTTGGCTGCCCTGGTCTCCCGAGTGGTCTTTGCTCAGAGATGGAGAGAACTAGGTCTGCCCTGGTTCTCCCCAGCCCCTCCCCTGCCGTTCCTCTGGCCTGGGGCGTTAGAAGGCTGGCTTGGTTTTGAAAGGCTGGAGGGAGCTCCCCCAGGGACCTGCCTAAAGCTGGCCAAGCCTGGCCCTGGCATCGCCCTGCCCTGCAGCCTTTGTGCGTTTGGGGTGGGGGCGGGGCGGGAGTTCCCGTGTCCTCCTCCTTCATTCCCCCCCGCCCCCCCCAACCTCCTGGCTCTGGGAACGGCCCCTGTCACAGCCTCTTCCCTCCCTTCTGCCCAAGACAGCTTTGGTCCCATCCTCAGTCCCCGAGGGCGCCACCCCCCTCGTCTCGCTCCCGGCCAGTTCTCCTTTCCTAAAGTCACGCTGCATCCTCAGGGTCTGGCCCCTCCTTCAGAAGGACCCTGTGTCTGGAGACTCCCCAACCCCAGGAGCAGGCCTGGAACTGCCTTACTAGTCTAGAAACCCTGGCCCTGCCAGAGGTTTCTCTGGGGTCTCGGCCCAATGAGCCCCCGCTGCCTAGCGCCCATGAGAAGCCTACTGGCAGTCAGCTGCCCTCCCAACTTGTGTGGCCAGCACCCAGCCCCTCTTTCTGGAAGAGCAGCACGCCAACCCCCCTTGTCCACTCTTCAGGTCCTCGGGGGTTCTGTGGCTTCTCCCCTTCTCAGGACAGAGCACTTTTCTGCAGAAGAGATGAAGCCCCAAGCTGTCTTACAGAGCCACAGAGGGCTGTGTCTCCCTCCTCCTCCCTGTCCAGAGGCGCTCGGCTCCCGCATGGCCCTAGTGCGCGCAGCCCCACCTCTGCACGTGCAGCCTGGCCTTCAGAGGCCGAACCACCACCTGCAGCCTTCCTGAGAACTGGCCCTCTTGGCTTTTGCCACACTCTGAGCCTCAGAAACACCTAGACTGACCCACTCACAGAAGCAGGGTCTGAGCTGCAAGGGGCCCGAGGGGCCATCGAGGCTGACCCTGACCCTCTGGGCTGCTGGGGAAGTTGGGTCCCCTCCTGGGACCTTGGAGAGGGTTGACTGGGTCTCTACCGTGGTGTCCAACTCCAAGACGGGCAGTTGGTGGTTGTCATTGAAACTTCACTGAGCACCTTCCTTAACCAAGGACAGGATGCCTATTGTCCAGCCAGAGGGTGGATGGAAACGCAGAGGCAGTGCTGGGGGAAAGAACTCACCTGCCAATGCAGACAGACTTAGATGGGGTTCAATCCCTGGGTCAGGAAGATACCGTGGAGGAGGGCACGGCAACCCACTCCAGTATTCTTGCTCAGAGAATCCCCAAGGACAGAGGAGCCTGGCAGGCTGCAGTCCTTAGGGTTGAACAGAGTTGGACAGAACTGAAGTGACTTAGCACGCACACAAGAGTGTGACAGAAGGTTCCTACACACCCACCTTCCTTCTCTCCCTCCCTCCCTGCCTTCCTCCCATCTACCCACCCACCATCCATCCATGTGCCCCTATTCACCCATCCTCTCCTTAATCCCCCGCCTGTCCGTCTCTCCCTCCCTCCCGTCCACTCACCTACACACTCATGTAGCCACCCACCCACCTGTTCATCCACCCCTGTGCCTGATAGCCTTTTTGACTGTGAAGGCAGTGCCAGACCCTAAGCGCTGACTGTTGAGGTGTCCGTTTCAAAGGCATCCATCTGGAATTAACACATGGCAGGCTCGATCCCTGGGTCAGGAAGATCCCCTGGAGTACTCCAGCATTCTTGCCTGGAGAAAGCCATGGACAGAGGAGCCTGGGGGGCTGCATCCGTGGGGTTGCAGAGTCAGCCGTGACTGAAGCGACTGAGTGGGCAGGCACCGCAGCTGCACAGCGGGGGCCAGGCCATCCTAACCACGAGGGGCCCCACGTGGAAACCCTGGGCACCCAGATGACTGTCCCCGTCCCTTAATTCCCGCTCGCATCTTCATTCACCAATGAAAAGTGAAACTGCAAAACCCTAGGCGCCCCACACTTGGCCCCAACAAGAGCACACCCCCAGGCCTGCACTCTTCCTCTCTCCTTGGGGCCTCTTTGTATGACCCCAGGCGGAATGGCAGCCCACTCCAGTATTCTTGCCTAGAGGGTCCCGCGCACAGAGGAGACTGGCAGGCTGCAGTCCCCGGGGCCGCAAGAAGTCGGACACGACTGAGCCACTCACAGCATCCTGTGTACTTCAGGGCCTGTAATGAGCCTTGTGTTTTTCAAAGCTCCCTGATGGTGGTTGCTGAGATGTGCAGTGGGCAAGTGTTTGTGGGGGTGTCTGCAAGTAGCACCGGCCCAGGTGAGGGCCATGGGCATCCCAGCCCACAGCATCTCGGTCAGCAGTCTGAGGCCAACGGCAAACAACCCCAATGCACCCATCTGTCCCCCATCTCAAACCCGTCAAGTGCCTAGAGCTCCTGGTCTTGGGGTGAGGGGTGGCAGGGGGGATGTGGCAACATAAGCAGAGGGCCCAGAACCTAGGTGACCTGGTGTGGCCGGGACCAGACTGTGGTCGGGAGCAGGCGGAGGCCTGCCCCCGAGGTCCAGACCTGACCACCCCGCCTGCCTCATTCAGTCCTGGGGCCGGCTGACCCCTGGGAGTCAGGGGGTTTGGAGTCTTGCCCTGGCCCCAGGGCCCCTGCTGGTCTCCCGTCCTCCTACGGAGTTGGGGTGGGGAAGTGCGGCTGTGCTGCTGCAAACAACCATCAGCTTTTTCCAGTCCTCCTCTTTATTGACTCCAAGGGGCTGCCAGAGCTATAAATAGATGTTCTTGAGCTAAAAATAGCTTTGCCAGAGGACAGCCAATGCTTCTAGCTTTTGGCCTCTCTGAGGACTCTTAAGGATGCAGGATTCAGGGACCCTACCTCCTCCCGAAGACCTGGAAGAGGGGCCCACCTAGCTTTCTCCTGCTTCCTGAAACACACATACACCACGCAAGTGTGTGGGCTGACATACATGCACGTGTGGTTATGTGTACACGTGTGCGCTCACACACACTTGCACAGACACAGCTCTGGCTGGTGTCACTGGTTTAGGCTACCTGCCTGCTCAGAAAGGAGGGTCCCCAGGACAGGCAGGTCAAACCGCCAGGAGGGGTCAGACCCCCCAGAGGAGGTCTTGAGCCACATTAGCCAGAGGACGGCGGGACAGAGGGCACAGATCTGCTGGGGACGCTGCCCGGAGACTCCAGAGCTGAGGTTCCCAGGAAATTCAGGGAGTGGTGCCTGGCACATCACAGGCACTCAGCCCAGCGGGAGCCGTTGTTATGGTAACGGCTAGGCAAGCTTTGGAGGGAGCCAGGGGAGTCAGGTCCAGAATGTGTCCCAGGAGACATCCTGGGGATGCTCAGAGCTGCAGCGTGGGCGAGGACGCTCGGCGGCCGGGGGGACGGAGGGGAGGAGGCCTGCAGGGGGCGCTGGCTCCAGGGAGAGGAGCCCGGTGGCCAGAGCCGCACAGGGCACTTCCCCCCAGGGACCCCCGAGCTTTGGGCCTTGCACGCTCCATAAGGAAGGTAAACAATGCCCTAAAGCTAGTTGCAGATGCTCTGTAGAGCTGGACCCCCATTTCTGGTGAAAAGGAAGAGCTGTTGTGTGGTAGCTACATGCGTGTACTCACACGCTGCTCGCACGTGCACACACATGGAGGTCTGCAGGGAGGTGTGGAACTGCTCCCAGCAGCTATTTCTGAAGAGGGGGTGGGGGGAGCTGAAGGCCTAAACTGAGATTCCCTTTTATATAGTTCTACGTTATTTAAATTATTCTCAGTAGCTTGAAACAGCAAAAAAAAAAAAGGCTATTCTACATCCTACACCTGACCCTCCCCCTTCCACCCCTGCCCCCTGGGTTTAGGGTTCTGGGTTCAGAGCCAAGAGTTGGGGGCAGTCTGGCTTTCCGGGTCCCATACCCCCCACCTTGTGGCCCCAGGAAGCCCCTCCACACTACCTCCCACCGGCCTGAATAAAGAGGCAGCCAGACGCACGGAGAAAACACCCATCTCAGGATTTATTACAACACGTTGTTTCCAAATACAAAAGAAGGGGACAGGACAGGGAGCAGAGAGCGGCCGCCGCGATGGGGGAGGGGGCGGCAAGGAGGGAGATGTGTATAAGAGACAGGGAAATGGCACCCCACTCCAGCATTCTTGCCTGGANAAAAAAAAAAGGCTATTCTACATCCTACACCTGACCCTCCCCCTTCCACCCCTGCCCCCTGGGTTTAGGGTTCTGGGTTCAGAGCCAAGAGTTGGGGGCAGTCTGGCTTTCCGGGTCCCATACCCCCCACCTTGTGGCCCCAGGAAGCCCCTCCACACTACCTCCCACCGGCCTGAATAAAGAGGCAGCCAGACGCACGGAGAAAACACCCATCTCAGGATTTATTACAACACGTTGTTTCCAAATACAAAAGAAGGGGACAGGACAGGGAGCAGAGAGCGGCCGCCGCGATGGGGGAGGGGGCGGCAAGGAGGGGCGGGCAGGTGGGTGGGCGGCCCAGTCCA
Organism: Kobus ellipsiprymnus; assembly: GCA_006410655.1. Taxonomy (NCBI): domain Eukaryota; kingdom Metazoa; phylum Chordata; class Mammalia; order Artiodactyla; family Bovidae; genus Kobus; species Kobus ellipsiprymnus. The sequence continues at coordinate 1,055,107 of SJYR01001251.1, forward strand.
GAGGGACCAGGAGCCGGGCGGGCGGACCTGCCACCTCTCCTCCGCTGGACTTTCCAGCAAATAATAGGAGGGGGCCAGGTCCATTCTGGGGACCCCATGCCAGGGCACTGGGCCAGCAGGAGGGGGGGGGGCCCTGGGGCCCCACCCCACCCAACCCAGGGAGTGGGTGAGACTGACCAGGGATGGGCTCTTTCTGGGTGCCTGGTGCCCCCAGCATGGGGAGAGGCGTGGGCTGGGGGGCTGAGACAGGGACTTCTCCCTTCACAACGACTCACTTCAGCCAGTGTCTCAAGAGCAAAAGCCCCCATGTGCCCCGGGCCAGAAGCCACAGGGCACCGGCAGCCATGGAGAAGGGCGGAGGGAGGGGAACGGGCCGTGGGACCTGCCCCCAGGGCTGTGGGGCTCAACCAGTGGCCCCCACCACTGTCTCCTGGACAGCACAGGTGTGGGGCGCGGAGAGGGGACCAGTGCGTCATCCACACCCAGGGTCACCTCAGAAACCCAGCGCGACAGACAGACAGGAGGCAGATTTACATAATCAACAACAATAATAATAATTAACCAATAATAATAAATACTTAAACCTCTAATCCATAGATTGCAAATACAACAATGATAGCTTATTTTCTTGGGGGAACAGGGTGGGGACAGAGGGAACAGGAACAGGACTTTCGCTTAAAGGAGGTTTGACGGGACAGGAGCTGGGGTCAAAAGAAGAACAAACAGAATAAACAGCTGGAGAGCAGCTGGGGGCAGGCAGCCCCGCCCGCCAGCCCAAGCACTCAGTCCTGCCCAGGCCGCCCTCCAGCCGGGCCTTGGCCTCTTCCCAAGGGGACCAGCACCCACTCTCGGGCGCTCCAGGACATCTGAAGGTCGGGGGACACCCACTCCTGCTGCCAAAAGCCTTGGGTCCCCCTGACCCCAGATGGTGGGGGCCGAGGATAGCTGGGGCTTTTCTCCTGCCCTCACCCCCAGGCTGGCCCACCTGGGCCAAAAAGCTAATGGGGGTTGGGGACTGGCATGCCACCTTGAAGATACCAGGGAGACTTGGGAGGGGAGCGCTCCACAGGAGAGGGGTGTACGGGGTTTTTTTCCTCCGAGGGCCCTGTGGGGGCTGGCAGACATGGGGGACACCTCCAGCATCTGCTCACATGAGGGGCCTTTAGCTGGAGGGGGCTCTCCCAAGCGAAGGAAGGCCTCCACACTCCATCCCACCCCTGCCCAGAGGCATGAGGTGCCTTCTCTGAGAGGTGCCTCCACTCGCAGAACAAGACCCTGAATCTATCTGCCCTCTGACCAGTGGCGCCGGCGCGGCTGGCCCAGCTAGTTCCACCGCCCCCCAGGGGCCAAGCTCCCCTCTGCCAGCTCCCCACTTGGCAGCTGGTGCTGGAGGGGGACTCACACAGTGGAGGAGAGGGTAGCAGCCTCCTTNGCGGCTGGCCCAGCTAGTTCCACCGCCCCCCAGGGGCCAAGCTCCCCTCTGCCAGCTCCCCACTTGGCAGCTGGTGCTGGAGGGGGACTCACACAGTGGAGGAGAGGGTAGCAGCCTCCTTGGAGCTGGAACTCGTGCAGCTGGACCCAGGCTCAGATGGGAGCGAGGGTGTTCCACCTCCACTCTGCCCTGGGGACTCACGTCTCCTCACACTCAGAGCCCCCATCTCTGCACTGCTACCCTCTTCTGGACCCCGCCCTGGCCCCCCAACACCTGGCGGGCAACAGGCTGGGGGGATGGGTGGCAGGGACGCCCTCGGTGGCACTGGAGCTGGCAAGGGGCTGTGAGCGCCTCCTGGGGGGGGCCCCCCACCCCGGGCTCCCAGGACACCCCCTCCCACCTATGGCTTTGGTGAGGAGCCGGGAGAAGGGCAGAGAAGGGAGGGGCAGGAGAGGACGCAGCGGGAGGGCAGGGAGGCTCTGCGGCTCAGTCTGCGGCAAAGGTTTCTTATCCTTTTTTCCCCTTTTCTTATGTAAAAAGTGCACGAAAGCTCAGCAGCCTCTTTACAATGGTCAGCAGTGTTTCCTGGGGGAGGGGGTGGGGGAACCCCAGGCCTGGCACCCCAGCTTGCAACTGAAGGTGGCCTCATATTGCTTAGAAACTTGGGTTTCAGTTTAAATACCAGACAGTAAAAATAGAGCTCCGAGGACCGCCCGCACTGTTGCCAAATCATTGCCAGAATGAACAGCTAAAATAAATAAAAAATTGAAATATTTACTTCTCGATAAAAATCGCAGTAAAACCATTTACCTTTCTTTGCATTATATATAATATAGATTTACAGCGGGCCCAGTCGAGGGCAGCCAAGGGGTCGGGGCGTCGCGTCCCCGCGGAGAGGCCGCTCCGGCCGCGGTCAGGACACCTCGATGACCTCCACGCTGCCCGAGAAGCTGGCCTGCTTGCCCAGCGCGGCCAGCTCCTCGCCGCGCGCGCGCCCCTCCACTATGCCCTCCTCGAACTCCATTTGGCAGCTCCGGCGCTTAAACTGCGTCTCGGGAGCCGGCTCGTCGGGCCAGCCGGTCCTCGCGTCCCGGGCCTCGGGCCTCGCCGCCTCCCGCCGCCGCAGGTCGCCGCCGCCCGCGCCCGGCCCCCCGGCCCGGCCGAAGG
>SJYR01001251.1:1058436-1069137 GCA_006410655.1 Kobus ellipsiprymnus
GAGCGGCGGCGCCCAGCCCCCGGGGCCGGCCGGCTGGCCAGGCCCGGGCAGCCCGGGTGCCGACAGGGCCGAGAGGCCGTGCCGCGGAGTCTGCCGGGTGGCGTCGCCGAAGTTCAGGCCGAGGCCGTGCGCCGGGGAGCGCGCCGGGGAGCCGGCTGGGGGCCGGGGCCGCCGGCGTAGCCGGGGGCGCGGCTCGGGCGCCACGTCTGGGCTGTCGGGGCTTGGGGAGGGCAGGCCCAACGTGCCCCCGGACGGGCTGTCCAGTTTGCAGAGCTTGGGGGCCTCCCCGGGGTCCGGGGGCCCGGGGTCGTCAGGCCGCCGGCTCGGGGTGTAGGCCGACTTTATGTCCAGCGAGAAGGAGCGCTTGAGGCGGTTGGTGTCCTGGAGGCGGTCGGAGGAGAGGTGCAGGCCGCGGAGGCCCTGCTGCAGCGCGCTGGTGGCCGGGGCGGGCCCGGGGGCCTCCGCAGCCCCCGTCTGTGCAGCCTCCTTGGAGGCGGCGTTCGCGGCACTCTCTGAGGTAGGTGGCGGCGGCGGCAGTGGGGCGGCAGGGCCCGGCAGGGGCTCCGGGGTCCCGGGGTGGGACGCCCCGTCGCCTTGCAGGGCGGCCAGCAGCTTTAGGCTGCGCTCGTACTCCAACAGCTGGCCCAGGAAATTGAAGTTGGGCGAGATGGACGGGCGCCGGTCCTTCACGAACCTGGGGGAGAGCCGCGGGATGCGGGCAGGGCTCCGGCGGGCCAGGCAGCTCCCCAGGCTCGCTCCCGCCCCCAGTGCCCACTCGGGGGCACCTAGCCCCCTCCCCTGCCCAGAACTGTGGCTCCCCGGCGAGCAGGTGGAGAGGGCGGGGCGAGCGGTGGAGGGGGCGGGGCTACCTGTAGGCGTCGTCCGAGGACATCCCCATGGTCTTCATGATGTAGGCGATGGCGATGGTGGCAGAGCGGGAGATGCCGGCCAGACAGTGGACGATGACTTGGCAGCTGGACAACTTGGCTTTATCTGGGGGCAGGGGTCCACGTGAAGGCTGGGGCCACATAGCCCTTCCCAGCCCCCGCCTTCCAGCCCTCCCCGGGCCTGGGCGAGAGGGTGCCGGCCACCTCACCGATGAACTCGATGGACTTGTCCAGCCAGGGCAGCAGCTTTTCACAGTAGTTGTCATTGATGGGAATGCGCAGGAAACGACTCTCGCAGATGAAGTCGGGCTTGGGGCAGGAGTTGCTGGCGTTGAGGACGTAGCTTATTCCGTTTTGGGTCATCAGATCCTGGGAGGGTAGGGAACAGGGTGGAAGCGGGTGCAGCCGGCTGAAAACTGGGATGCCCTGAAGGCGTGGCCCGGCTCCTGGGGCCTTGGAATCTGGTTCCGGGAGCACCCCCCCCCACCCTCCTCCGCCGCCCCAACGCAGAGCCTGCAAGCCCCTCGCTAGGTGGAGGGGTGGGGGGCCGCTCCTGCAAGGCCCGCCCACAGCCGGCTTCCCGCTCCCAGGAATTTTAAGGCTGCGCTGCCTGGGCGGTGGCTTTACCCTCTTTCCGCATCACCATTTTTAAAACACGGGGTTCTTTCAGGGCTGGCCAGGGGCCCAGTGACATCAACAGTCTGGCATGTAGGCTGCAGAGCCAAAGGGGCAGGGAGCCGCCTCTCTGCCCAGCCTGCCAGGCCCTGCCCCCGCCCTGCCCTGGTCCTGCCGGGACCTCTGGGGTCCTGCGAAGGCACAAGCAGGCTCACACCCACATTGACGGTCAGCTCCCCCACCCCCACACCGCCCACCCCAGACCAGCCCAGGAGCAGGTCCGGCTCCGGCTGTACACGCACCTTGTTCAGGACATCCTTCTGAGAGCCCAGGTAGAGGTGAGGCAGGATGCGGGTCAAGCCCACGCTGGGCACAGGGAGGCAGGGCTGGGAGAGGCTCATGGGAAGCAGGGCAGCAGGCTTGCCCTCGCAGAGGCCGGGGAAGCAAGAGGAGAAGGTGGCGAAGCCCCCTGCGGGCGGACGGATGAGACGCGTGTCGAGGGTGGGCTGGCTGCGCAAGGAGAGTGGCCGCCCAGCCTCCCTGTGCACAGACCCCCAGCCCAGTCTGCCGGCAAGCCCCGGGCTGGAGCACCTGGTCTCCGTGCTGGTCCTGGAGGGCTCCAGGCTGTCACGCTCCCATCACCCGCCCCTAAGCCCACATCCCTCCTCACGCCAATCAGGGGCTGGCCTCCCTCAGGACGCCGCCGTGATGCCCATAAAAGTGGAGGCCGCACAAATGACCAGCCAGCACGCAGCACGTGCAGCACCCAGGCACGAGCATGCCCAGAGGCCACAGGGGTCTTCACGCTGTGGCGTGGGGCCAGGCTGGGCCTGCCCGCCTCTCCCCCAGGGCTGATGCAATCCCTCCAGTTGGCCGGGAGCCCCGGCCAGGCTTGGATGCCAGGACAGAGAGGCAAGGGCTTCTGAGGGCCACTCCCCCCTGCCCCGGGCATGACATCACTCTCTGGAGCTGGCACAGCACACAGGGGCATGTGCGCTCAGGTTACGGCTCCATTCCATCCAGCAGGGGGCGACGGAGGAGCAGAGGCTGGGCTGAGAAAGGAGCGCTGGGGACCGGGCACGCGGGCCACACACTCTGCACGTGGCCGTGGCCGGCGTGTGTCCTGCCTCCCTGCCCGCGCGTGTGCATTGGACCACATGTGGGCAGAAGGAGCCCCTCCGCTGGTCAGGAAGGGGCTGCGGGGGACACACGGGCACACATCTGACTCTGCGAGTGACCTCGGGCTGGCCTCCGGCTTTGGTGTCCCGGTCCTGCTGGTCCCAGACACTGTGCTGAGGTCCACGGAAGTGGACAAGCAAACAGCCAGGCCACGGCCGACGTGTCCCCAGGAGGTGGCAGAGGGGCGAGGCGGGGGCCCTGCAGACGCAGCTGGGGGCCAGACCTCGCTGATTCCTGAGGACAGAGGTGCCTGGCGACCTCGCTCCTCACCCCTGACCCAGATCAGCGAAACCAGAGTGCCTGCCTCGTGCACTCCCGTGGCCCCTAACCAAGGCTGGGCTTTGGGGGACCACGACCTCCAGGCTAGGGGCATGGAGCTATCAGCCTTGGAGGGGAGCCTTGCTGGCTGGACAGGGAGAAGCAGGTGACCGTGGCACCAGCTCTGCTGCTCAGGTCCCCTGAGGGGAGGCTGGCCGGGCCCCAGCTCACTGTGCAGAGCCAGCGGCCCCTGGCTGCTGGGACTGGGGGCCAGGCCCCGTGGGGCAGGGGCGGGGCCTGCACTGTCTCTCTGAAGACCCTTCTGTTCCAGTCCCTTTCCTCTGCTCTCTCAGCAAAGACAGGCAAGTGTGTGGGGTGCAGAATTCCACCAGGAACCCTCTCTTCCTAAGGAGAGCCTCTAGGAGGGGCAGCAATCTGCCAGCCTTTGCTGCAATTTCTGGAACCCCCAAGAAAGCCCTCCAGGCAGTCAGGCAGCTTGGAGTGCTCCCTATGGACTCCAGTCCTCCCATGATTTCGGGACACCCCAGGGCCTGGGAATGGGTGACATGGGAGGGGCAGCATCCGTGCCAGCAGCCCTGGACCATCTGTCCCCCACTCCCCGGGGCACAGCCCTCTCAGAACTTGGGGAGGTGCCCAGGTCTCCTAAGGCTCTCCAGGGCACCCTCCTTCAGTAGGGTAACCTCCTCCCCGCCCCCCCAACCATGCCTTGCAGGTCAGGGAAAAACGCGTGGCTGTCTGGGAGGCACTCCCAGCCCTACCCGCCTCTCTCATTGCGCTCTCCAGTGCGGATGTGGCTCGGCCGGGATTGGGGGACGCGCCCCGGAGCCCCCGCTGCCTGCTGCAGTCCCGGGCTGGGGCGGCACCCGCCCTGGGCACAGGGGCCACAAGCGCCGCAGTGGTCTCCAGCCGGGTCCGAGGGTGGCGCGCAGGGGCTGGGAGGCCCACGGCGACCACACTGGCCCGCATTTCGCGCACCCCTTAAAGCGCCAGGCGCGCGTTCCCATCCCCTCCAGGCGTCATGGCCAGCAGCCGTGCGGGAGGGGCCTGGCGTGGTCTGGGCACCGGCTCGGGACCCCGGCGCGCCCCACTTCCACCGCCCGCTCCTGCAAAGCGCCCCACCCTGGAGTCCCCTTCTCCCTGGCTGTGCCGCAGGTCTCCCTGGCGCCCCTCCGCACACCCACGGAGGGGTCTGCCCAGCCCTCTCCGTGAGCCTAGCTCGCTGGGCATGATGGCCTGCCTCTAACCCTTTGGCCCTGCCCTTCTCCAGGGTTCAGGTGGGCACTGCCCCAAGCCTGGTCCCTCCTCACAGGGTCATGACTGCTCCCTGGCTTGCTCCTCGGGGCAAACCCTCTAACTCTGGGGCGGGGCACCGCCAGGTTGTAGGGGACTTCCCACCCAGCTCACCCAGGACCGACCAGAAGGGGCTCTGGCCAGCCCAGGGGTAAGGGGGGCGCTGCTCTGGGACCTCTTCTCAAACGTCCGGGAGGGCCTCTGGTGTCACTTGTAGCAAGGGCACACACGCCCATGTGCGTACACACACATACGGGCTCCTCGGGGACTTCGGGCAGAGCGGGATGCCTGGGACACCCCCCTCTGCTTAGCCCACACAGCCCCAGGGCACATCAGCTGTGTCAGCTCTGCAGCTCCGTGGCTTCTGGTTCCCAGAGCTCACACATGCACGCACACACACACACACCCCATCCACACATGGAGAGCACAGCACACGCTCACGGGACCCGTCCTCTGAGGGGTCTGCCCTGAGCCCCGGCCCCCAACAGCTGCAGGAGCAGTCTGCAGCCCCTCCTCACAGGAGGGCCGGCCTGGTGCCCCCTTGCCCGTCATGCCCAGCAGGTGCTCAGGGCGGCTGTCGGAAGGAAGAGCAGCATCCTAGCAGCCGTGTGATGCTGGGGGTGATGCTGGTATGGGCCCTCCCCCCGCTCCCCCTGCTGTAGCCCAGGGCACCCAGGCAGGGAGTTCGCACATCCCGGGAGACGGGCCCTGGGCCGCCTGGGGAGGGGCTGGCCAGCCTGATCTGGGGGAATGGAAGCCCCACGGGGACCTCCGCTGGCCGGGCCGATAGCGGTGGTGATCAACTAGGCGGTAGCTACGCTCCCTGTGCCAGCTGGAGCGTTCAGAGGACCCCCCAGTGGAGGACCAATTCCTGCTCAGACGGGTTTCCCCAGGGTAGGGCCTATGCCTCCTCCTTCAGACCATGTGCGTGTGCGCGTGTGCGTGTGCACGTGTGTGGGTGGGGGGTACCTTCCATGGCACACCAGGTCTTTGCCCAGATTCCCCCCCATCTCCCCTGCCCCAGGCCTATGTCGGGGTTTCCTGCTGTCTATGGTGGTGGGCCTGGGCCCTCGCTGGAGTGGGGACCTGAAATGTGGGGGCCCGGGGAGGGTGTCGGCGGAGTCCCTGAGAACTCAGAGCTCCCAAGCTTCGCCCCCACTGGGCCCCCACTGCCCCAGCAGACGCTGGGCTCTGGGCTTAGAGAGGGGAGCAGAGGCCGATCTGGAAGGTGACCCTTTGGACAGCACCCCCTCCGCCCCCGACTGCCGCCAGCAGACGCTGGGCTCTGGGCTTAGAGAGCAGAGCAGAGGAGGATCCGGAACGTGGCCCTTTGGACAGCGCCCCCCTGCCCTGTCCCCGCCCTGCCACCTGCCGGGAAGAGAGGCCTTGGGAAGGCACCTGTGAGGATGGCCACGCTGTCGAAGCAGCCGTCAAGCTTGCTGAGCAGGATGGACAAGAAGCTGTCTGCGGCCAGCACGCTGGCGTCCCGGGTGCTCTGGTCGTAGACCACCACGTCCTGAGGCTCCACAGCCTCCATCTGGGCAGAGGGCAGAGGTCAGGGGGGCCAGGCGCCCGCCAGTCGCCACATCCCCTGTCGCCCCCGCTGCTGCTTGTCAGGCGGTGGAAAGGGGGGAGCCTGTCCCTATGGGGCCTCGAAGGCAGGGAGGGTGGCGGCCAGCTGCGGTGAACACCTGGACAGCTGTGAACATGCAGCCACACGGCAGCCCTCTGGAGCAAGGAGGGTTGGGGGACACACCCCCGAGGCAGCCATGCTCCCACGTATGGTTAACAGATGGGGTCCCGGCCCCTGCAGAGGAGACGCAGGGCAGGTGTGAGTTCCCAGGAGGCGCATGCAGGCGCCCTGACCTCTGGGGCACAGGGAAGCCTGGCTGGCTCCCAGGGAGGCCGAGGGCCCCAGGAGGCACACATCGGGGATTCTGAAGGCTGGGTGGGGGGACCTCTGGGTCTGGGGTTTCCTTCCGTCCCTCGCCAGTGATGGGGCCTCCGGGGACTGCCACAGGCCCTCCTTGCCCCCAGCCATCCCAGCGGCAGCAGTGGGATGCTGGGGCCCACTGGCCCTCCCCTCTCTGCTGCCGGCCAGGGGTCCAGATGTGAGCTGCTGGGCTCGGAGCAGCTGGTGGCCCGCCCCCAGCACGCTCACCCCTTAAGCCCGCTGAGCTGCCAGCCCTGGGCTGATGATGTCACCGACAGCCAATGGGAGAGCTTTCTGGCCTAGCGCTTGCTGGGGGTTATCCATCACCGGATTCCCCTCACTGGAGGCCGCAGGGGACTCCCGTCTGGCTCCTCTCACATCCCAGCTCTGCCCCAAAGCAGGGCCAGTGACCAAGACCCCTCCCTGAGTCTCTGGGCTGGCTGGAGAGCCAAACCTCCCCCATGCAGGCTTCCCGGGTCACAGTCCAATGTGGGCTCGATGCCCCCGGGCAGCAGAAACAACTGTTGACTGCAGGTGACCAGAGATGGTCTTGTGGGCCTCAGAGAGAGTTCCTGGTCCTCAGGACTCCAGGGGGGAAGACCGGGGGCTGGATGCCCCTGTGCCTGTGTGAGCCCCCCAGCCGCCTGTCTGGTCCTCTTCTGAGTCCTCAGGGCGGTCAGAGTGGGCCTGGCTGCCCCCCTTGCTGCCCTTCTCTCTCCCGTGTCCCCCGCCCCGATCCATGGCCCGTGCACAGCCACACCACATGGCCGGGCCCTGCATGGAGGCCTCTGTGTGGGGCTGAGTGGCAACCTGGGTGGGGTCAGTGGCTCTGCGGGGAGGGCGGGAAGCCTGTGGGAGGGTGTTGAGTCTGTCGGCGGAGGGTCACCCTGGGGAGGAGGGCTCTTGTAGTCCTAAGGTGGACAAGGGCGCTGCCTGCCAATGGTTTGGAATCTGACCCCGAGGAGCACAGGGCAGCTTCAAGGGCAGAAAAAGGGAAGGCTGCCCCAGCCCTGGCTCCTGGAAGAGCCGGAGGGCCGGGCGGGCCGCGTACCTGGCTGCGGGCGGCAGGCTGGATGAGCTCAGCGATGGTCACCTTGCCCTGCTGCAGCCGCCGCTTCACCAGCTTGGAGCAGCAGATGTTGACGGAGCTGAGCACATGCCAGCTGTTGTACTCCACGAAGGAGCGGCTGTCGATGACCAGCGGCCCCCCGGGCCCGCCCCGCAGCAGGCTGGCCAGCCTCTTGGCGTCCATCACCTTCCGTGGGAGCCGGTCCCCGGCCATGGCGTGGCAGTGGGCAGTGGGGAGGGGCAACCCCGGGAGTGGGCAGGGGCAGCTCCAATGGCCTGGACGTGGCCTAGGGTTTGGAGTGCCCAGGCATGGCGCCAGACCTGCGGGGAGAGGCGGACGGTCAGTGGTGCCGCAGGCCCCTGGGCCTCGGACGGGCTGGCGAGGGGACTGGCCCAAGGGCAGCAGCGGGTCTGGGGCTGACACGTGCCCGTGGGGAGGGCTCTCGCTCCCTCTGGCTCCTTCATGGAGGTTGGGCTCCCTAAGCCCGCTGCTCTCCCGTTGGGGTCTGTGACCCTGGGAAGGGTGCTCGGGAGGGGCCGGTCCTGTTTGAGCCCTCCAGGTCACAGCGTCAGCCTCTCAGCAGGACGTGGCAAGGCGAGTGGGGACCACAGAAGGCAGGGTCGCGGGACTCAGGCAGGACGAGGCCCGAGGGTCCCTCCCCCGGGCCCAGGACCCCCAGACGCTCACCCCTCCCAGAGCACCCCCTTCTGTCCCCGCATCGCCTGTCCTGTCTTGGGGACGCAGGTCTCTCCCCGCCCGCCCCTTTCTGGACGGCGTGGCCCGCTGGCTCCATAAGCCGATCATCTGGATGGGGTGGAGGGCGGGGTGCTGACCGGGCCGGGAGCTCCGTGTCCCAGTTCTGCGGGCCAGGGTTCAGGCACACGGGGGCCAGCCTCCTCCTCCTCCTGCAGGGCTGGGTCGCACACTTACGGAATGGGGGAGACGGTACGACGGGCACCACAGACTCAGCAGCGCTCTGGGGTCGAGGAGGCCCCTTTGGGGGCCTGGTGGGTGCAAGGACTGCGGTGCGGTGTGGGGCACCCAAGGACAGTGGTCAGCGGTGAGTGTGGGTGACTGTGTGTAGGCCCCTCGGGCTCAGAGGTGCCTGGAGGGAGTAGCAGGTCGGTGGGACGTGAGGCTCTGGAGTCTGGACGGAATCCCCCTCTGATTTGGTGCCAAGCCTCTGCCACCTGCCAGGACTGGCCTTTCTCAACAACCCCCCCCCCCCCAGGCCTCACAGTGCCCAGGGAGGCATGCATCTTCATGATGACGAGTTTGCTCGAAAGCTGGGGAAACTGAGGCTCAGGGGAGGGATGGAATCAACCCAAGGTCACATAAAGGACACTGGACAAAACCAGGCCCATGGCAGCCCTGTTCACCCAGGGTCTTGCCTCTGCCAGCTTGGGGGTGGGGAGGCTGAGAGACGGACTCCCCCGCAGGGCCAGCGAGGGAACTCCCTCGGTAAGCCCCCAGCCGGCAGCCACAGAGGGTGCTGGGGGCGGCACCCGGGGACACGCCTCACCTTTCAGTCAGCTCTGATGGCCCTGGGGACAGTGGCCACCGTCTCTGCGCCAGCCCTTGGGGTGAGCTCCCAGGCTGCCGAGCGGGTTCTGGGGGTCACAGGGGAGCGGGTGTGAGGCAGTGGGGCCTGGCCCGCCCGGCGTGGGGAGCCCAGGGCCGGGCCACCGGAGCTGGAGCAAGGGAGGCCCTGGACAGCGTTGGGCCTCGGGGTCCTGCTCACAGAGGCTGCTCCTCAGGCGCTCAGGCGCCCTGACGGTGGGGGCAGGGCTTGGGGTGCAGACAGGGCCCTGCCCTCCCCAGGGCCACAGCAAGACAAGTGGGTCGGCCTGCTGAGGGGCCCGGCCTGCTCTGAGGCCTCTGTCTGTGTGCCCAGGGGTCCCAAACTCGACTCCTGGTCGAGCGGTTTTGAGAGGCTTTTCCGAGTCCTTGCCTGACTCCCATCGAGGCTGGGACAGGCCCCGCCTCCAGGCCCCCCTGACCCACCTGGGCGGAGCCTCCTGCCATGGGGTGTGGGATCCGCGTCCAGTCCAGAGGCCCAGGACCCCGACAAGGAGGCCGTGGGGTGGGGACACCACAGGCAGGGCATCCTCCCAGGGGGGAGGTGGGGCGGGCGAGACCCCCCCCCCAGGCCTCACAGTGCCCAGGGAGGCATGCATCTTCATGATGACGAGTTTGCTCGAAAGCTGGGGAAACTGAGGCTCAGGGGAGGGATGGAATCAACCCAAGGTCACATAAAGGACACTGGACAAAACCAGGCCCATGGCAGCCCTGTTCACCCAGGGTCTTGCCTCTGCCAGCTTGGGGGTGGGGAGGCTGAGAGACGGACTCCCCCGCAGGGCCAGCGAGGGAACTCCCTCGGTAAGCCCCCAGCCGGCAGCCACAGAGGGTGCTGGGGGCGGCACCCGGGGACACGCCTCACCTTTCAGTCAGCTCTGATGGCCCTGGGGACAGTGGCCACCGTCTCTGCGCCAGCCCTTGGGGTGAGCTCCCAGGCTGCCGAGCGGGTTCTGGGGGTCACAGGGGAGCGGGTGTGAGGCAGTGGGGCCTGGCCCGCCCGGCGTGGGGAGCCCAGGGCCGGGCCACCGGAGCTGGAGCAAGGGAGGCCCTGGACAGCGTTGGGCCTCGGGGTCCTGCTCACAGAGGCTGCTCCTCAGGCGCTCAGGCGCCCTGACGGTGGGGGCAGGGCTTGGGGTGCAGACAGGGCCCTGCCCTCCCCAGGGCCACAGCAAGACAAGTGGGTCGGCCTGCTGAGGGGCCCGGCCTGCTCTGAGGCCTCTGTCTGTGTGCCCAGGGGTCCCAAACTCGACTCCTGGTCGAGCGGTTTTGAGAGGCTTTTCCGAGTCCTTGCCTGACTCCCATCGAGGCTGGGACAGGCCCCGCCTCCAGGCCCCCCTGACCCACCTGGGCGGAGCCTCCTGCCATGGGGTGTGGGATCCGCGTCCAGTCCAGAGGCCCAGGACCCCGACAAGGAGGCCGTGGGGTGGGGACACCACAGGCAGGGCATCCTCCCAGGGGGGAGGTGGGGCGGGCGAGGAGGCCTTTGCTGCCCCTGCGGCCAGCCTTCTGGACCCTGCTCTCCGGTCCTTACACGGCCTGAGGGGCGTGAAGGGGTGCCCACTGCACGGAATGGAAAGGAGGCTGGCAGGGGGCAGGGAGGCGAGGCCAGAGACCTGCAGAGGAGGGGGTGCAGGGGCTGGAGGGGTGGATGGCTGGCTTGTGGACCCATCTGGTACCTGGTCCCCAACCCCAGCTCCTGAGGAGCCTCCGGCTTGGCCCTAGGAACCACTGTAGTATTGTTATTCACAGCTGAGGGGGACTCATCAGCACGCTGGCACCTCTACTGTTGCCATGGCAACAGCAGGGGTACCAGGCAACCGCTGCTCCTGCGGCAGCAGGCAGAGCTGCAGAGCCAGGTCTGCTCTTCACCC
>SJYR01001251.1:1084691-1139253 GCA_006410655.1 Kobus ellipsiprymnus
CCAAAGCCTTTGACTGTGTGGATCACAATAAACTGTGGAAAATTCTGAAAGAGATGGGAATACCAGACCACCTGACCTGCCTCTTGAGAAATCTGTATGCAGGTCAGGAAGCAACAGTTAGAACTGGACATGGAACAACAGAGTGGCTCCAAATAGGAAAAGGAGTATGTCAAGGCTGTATATTGTCACCCTGCTTATTTAACTTCTATGCAGAGTACATCATGAGAAACGCTGGACTGGAAGAAGCACAAGCTGGAATCAAGATTGCTGGGAGAAATATCAATAACCTCAGATATGCAGATGACACCACCCTTATGGCAGAAAGTGAAGAGGAACTCAAAAGCCTCTTGATGAAAGTGAAAGAGGAGAGTGAAAAAGTTGGCTTAAAGCTCAACATTCAGAAAACGAGGATCATGGCATCCGGTCCCATCACTTCATGGGAAGTATAAGGGGAAACAGTGTCAGACTTTATTTTGTGGGGCTCCAAAATCACTGCAGATGGTGACTGCAGCCATGAAATTAAAAGAGGCTTACTCCTTGGAAGAAAAGTTATGACCAACCTAGATAGCATATTCAAAAGCAGAGGCATTACTTTGCCAACAAAGGTCCGTCTAGTCAAGGCTATGGTTTTTCCAGTAGTCATGTATGATGTGAGAGTTGGAATGTGAAGAAAGCTGAGCGCCGAATAATTGATGCCTTTAAACTGTGGTGTTGGAGAAGACTCTGGAGAGTCCCTTGGACTGCAAGGAGATACAACCAGTCCATTCTAAAGGAGATTAGTCCTGGGTGTTCTTTGGAAGGACTGATGCTAAAGCTGAAACTCCAATACTTTGGCCACCTCATGTGAAGAGTCGACTCACTGGAAAAGACTCTGATGCTGGGAGGGATTGGGGGCAGGAGGAGAAGGGGACGACCGAGGATAAGATGGCTGGATGGCATCACCGACTTGATGGACATGAGTTTGAGTGAACTCTGGGAGTTGGTGATGGACAGGGAGGCCTGGCGTGCTGCGATTCATGGGGTCGCAAAGAGTCGGACACGACTGAGTGACTGAACTGAACTGAACTGAACTGAACCATACATTTGCTTTGAAAGTCTGTGCGTCTGTTCCTGTTTTGTAAATAAGTGCATTTGTATCATTTGGGCTCCGACACATAAGTGATGCTGTGTGTTTGTCTGTCTCTGTCTGACTTGCACTTAGTCTGATAACCTGTGGGTCCGTCCATCTTGCTTCGAATGGCATGATTCCATTCTTTTATGGCTGAATAATATTCCACTGTATATAATGCTGCAATGCAATATTGTATATATGTACCATGGGCTTCCCAGGTGGCGCTAGTGGTAAAGAACCCAAGAAATGTGGGTTGGATCCCGGGGTCAGGAGGATCCCCGGAGAAGAGCACGGCAGCGTACCCCAGTGTTCTTGCCTGGAGAATGCCATGGACAGAGGAGCCTGGCGGGCCGCAGTCCATTGTCATAGAGACGACGTAGCATAGCATATATGCACCACAGCCTCTTTTCCGTTCGTCTGCTGATGGACATTTAGGCTGCTTCCATGTCGTGGCTGTTGGGACTATTGCTGCTGTGAAGACGGGTGTGAGTATCTCTTTGGATTGTGGTTTTCTCACAACGGATGCTCAGTAGTGGGATTGCTGGGTCAGGGGGCAGCTCTGTTTGTCGTTTTTGAAGGAACTTCCATTCTGCTCTCCATGGTGGTTGTCTAAAACTTACTGATGTCTTTTGACTTATGGGTTTTGCAGTTAATTTGGCCTTTTCCAGTTGCCAAAATGGGACTGTGTGCCTTCCATAAGTGTTACATCCCTTCTGGAAGCAGAAGCTTTGCTCTCTTTGTTTGTACACACCATCAGAAACCTTCACATTCCAGAGGGTAGGAGTGTGGGCTCAGCATCAGCCTGTGTGGCTTTCAGTCCTGGCTGCAGAGCTCTGTAGGTGGGGACACAGGGACGGTGTCACTGGTTTGTGGCTGCCCTGTAGGAGGTGGGATGAGCTGTCTGCCCCCAAACTGGCTCGGATATCAGCACTGAAGACACCAAGCGGGCAGGACAGTGTTTATGACTCACAGAGTGAGGCTCTGGGTGAGCGGGTCTGGGATGGCTTGAGTGGAGGGAGGGTGTGGCTTTGGTTTTCACCCTGATCAGGGATCGGGCACGCTGTGGCTGCTGTGGGCATTCTGGGGGTGCACAGTGCCAGACCCACACAGGAGGGGCTTTGCTTTGGTCTGGCTGCTTCAGTCAACGCACCACTCAGCTCAGCACCGAGCCCGGGGTGCGTGCGGAACTCAGCGCCGGCCGGCACAGCGTAGTCCCGCCTCATGCAGCCGCTTACCATTCAGGGAGCATTTCCTGCGAGGAAGGTGCTGTCAGCAGCCCATCTTACAGGTGTGGACACTGAAGTCCAGGGAGGAAAGGTGACTTGCTCAAGGCTGCTCAGCTAGCTGGCCGTGGAACACACACACACACGGCGTTTGGGAGACGGAGATCCACCCCGGCTGCAGACACTATGGGCAACTCGGGCTGGTGGGCTGTTAGCAGGTCCAGGAATGAGCGTGGCCACAGGTGTAATTCTGACACATACCCTGCCCACTCCAGCAGAGGGCTATAGATAGACAAATAGAGCGAACAGCAATAGGTTCTGGGATGAGTGGCTTTATTAGGTTAAGGGACGGAGAGATCTGAGTGGCAGAGAAGCAGGTCCAGGAATGAGCGTGGCCACAGGTGTAATTCTGACACATACCCTGCCCACTCCAGCAGAGGGCTATAGATAGACAAATAGAGCGAACAGCAATAGGTTCTGGGATGAGTGGCTTTATTAGGTTAAGGGACGGAGAGATCTGAGTGGCAGAGCTGAGAGAAGCCCGTGTCTGCTCAGACGTCCTCGTGGGAGCAGGTGCAGCTGGTCAGGGCTGGGGACTGGCCGTTCACTGATGCAGGTGGCTGGGGATGGTCTCCAGATGCTGGGAATGTGGCTTTGGAAGTCATCATTGGACATACACTCCCATCCCATTTGACAGGAGGTCAAAAAAATGTTCATGCTTGGAAAGGGAGGAGGATGGGGTGGCTTCACTGGAGCCCAGGACTCCTGACCAGGGATGGTGCTGGGTCTGGTAAGAATCCCTGCAAAGCCAAAAATTAAATCTTGCACTGGCAGCACACGGGGACACAGCAGCTGGACTGGGAGCAGCAGGGTTTGCAGCAGCTGGACTGGGAGCAGCCACACGAGCCGCAGCCCCCTTTGCCACAGCTGGAGCACGAGCAGGCTGGCACACAGCAGCACACGGGCACACAGCAGCTGGAGCCGCAGCCCCCCTTAGACCCCCCACAGGAGCCACAGCCCCCCTTGGAGCCCCCACACGAGCCACAGCCCCCTTTGCCACAGCTGGAGCAGGAGCAGGCTGGCACACAGCAGCACACGGGCTTGCAGCAGCAGACGGGCACACAGCAGCTGGAGCCGCAGCCCCCGCAGCTGGAGCCGCAGCCCCCGCAGCTGGAGCCGCAGCCTCCGGAACAGCCAGAGCAGCCCATGGTTCTGGTGGGTTGAGGGTGGAGTAGGTCAGAGGAGCAGGTGGAGAGAGAGAAGGTGCTCGGTGTGGGGCCTCCGGGGCCGGAGCCTTATATACCTGCCCGGGCAGGTGAGAGCTGGGCACGTGCTCCCTTCCTGGTTCCTGTTTGTGCCGAGGCTGGGACTTTTTTCCTGTTTTCCTCTGGATGTCAGCCCCTGGAGTAAGGTCCACGTGCCATTAGCTGTTGCTGGTTACTCATTGAATCCAGTTCCCCTTGTTGAATCTGTGTCCAGACTTGAGGGAGGACCCCCCTCCCCATTCCTGAGACTTGTTGATTAAAAATGATGTCTTTTAGCTCTACAAAGGGCATAGACAGCCACACAGGTGATGCGCATGGCTCTGTTTATCCACTGCTAAAGTTACAAGGAGGTAGAAGTGTTATTCCCTCAGTTGTGTCTGACTCTTTGCAGCCTCATGGACTGCGGCCCACCAGGCTCCTCCACTGACTTATCCCCTTTTTCCAGTTGTTGGATGTTTTGTCTCTTTTTGTCGCTATTTCAAACAATACTGCACTTTTCTTGTCCAAAGCTCAGTGTGTGTTGGATTGAAAAAGTGAAAGTGTTAGTTGCTCAGTCGGGTCTGACTCTGGGAGGACCCACGGACTGCGGCCCACCAGGCTCCTCTGCCCATGAAATTTTCCCAGCAAGAATACTGGAGTGGGCTGCCATTCCGTCTCCAGGGGATGTTCCCCACCTAGGGATTGAACACAGGTCTCCTGCATTGCAGGCGACTTCTTTACCGTCTGAACCACCAGGGAAACCCAAGATTAGAGTTTTAGGAATCTACCTGGAATTAAATTCTGGCCATTTTTTGAAGTCAGGGTTTCATTTTCTTATTTTTTCCAATATCAAGGTCTTCCCCATAGGCTGCAATGTCAAATCGTTCACATCCAGTCAAGGTCACGCTTCTAGCATTTCACCATTAGATGAAACACTGGTTGTGAATTTTTGGTGCGGATTTTTGTCAGATTAAGGGATGTTCCTTTTAGTCCAGCGATCTTCCATTTGTCTTCAGCGGATGTCGAAGTTTATTGAATATTTCTGCAGCTGTTGTGGTGGCTGGAAGTTTTCTCCTTTGATTAGTATGGTGAATTTTAGGATTGATTTGAAATGTGAATAGTCCTTGCGTTCCTGAGCATGGCTACAGCTTTCACAGTCTGTTATTACTAGACTGGTTCTGCTCACGGAGTTTTTATGCCTAGTTCGTAAACAAGAGTGGCTTTCATTTTCCCAGACACCCCTGCCCCACTTTTGGTGTCCCGCTCACAGCGGCCTGGGGGCGGGGGACGGGTGTGTCCCACATCTTCTACTGGCTGGAGAGGGCTGTTGCGTGAGGAGGTACTCATCGCGTGCTCGTTTGGTAGAACTTGTTTGTGAAGCGGTGTGCGTCTCATGTGAGTGTCTGGGGGGCGACGTTTCACTCGCCAGTTTATGTGGCTGAGATATCCTTGGGTGTCTGTTTCTTCTTAAGACAAGGTCGTCACAAATCCAAGCTTTTCTCATCTGCGGCAGGCGCTTTTGCATCGATGTCGGCGGCTTGTTAACCGCTGGGTCTGTCAATGTGCTGTTTTGGGTCCTGCTTTATACGCACTGCTGCTTTTTCAGTCACTCCGTCATGTCCAGTTCTTTGCGACCCCGTGGACTGTAGCCCGCCAGCCTCCTCCGTCCATGGGATTTCCCAGGCAAAATGCTGGAGTGGACTGCCGTTTCCTGCCCCAGGGTCTTACTGCTACACTTAGCTTATATTCCTCTCCTGCCCTTTTGTTTCCCTGGTCAGTTTTGCCAGGAGTTGGTGAATTTCTTAGTCTTTGCAAAGACCAGTTTCTGGTATTGTTGATCTTTATTGTGTGTTTAAAAATATTTTTTATTAAAATACACAATCAACGAGGACCTGCGGTATGGCACAGGGAGCTATATTCAATATTTTGTGATAACCTATAAAGGAAAAGAATCTGAAAAGGCTTGGATTATATATACTGAATATATAACTGAATCAGGTTGCTCTCCATCTGAAGGTATCACAACATTGTAAATCAACCATGCTTCACTAATAAAGAAAAACTAGGTCCTGAAAGTATGTGTAATGCTGAAAGTCCTAGGGTATGGTGAGAAGTGTGCAGGTAAGTGACTAAAGCAAGATACTAAACTATACGCATCTGTGATGCCAGCACACACACACACACACACACACACACACTCAGGCACAGACACACACACTCAGGGAGATGTTTAAAAATTAACATACCCCGAAAGGAAGCCCCACACTCCCAGCGCACCTGCTCGCTGCCTCTGCGGACGGGCCTGTTGTGGACGTTTCATGTACATGGGGTCAGGCCGCTGCCTGGCATTTGGGGGCTGCCCTCACTGGGGCTCAGCTGAAAAATCTGCCTGCAATGCGGGAGACCTGGGCTCAACCCCTGGGTTGGGAAGATCCTCTGGGGAAGGGAAAGGCTCCCCACTCCAGTATTCTGGCCTGGAGAATTCCATGGACGGTATAGTCCATGGGGTCACAAAGAGTCGGACACGACTGAGCAACTTTCACTTCACTTCCTGCCATAAAGTTTGAGAGGTTCATCCAAAAAATAAAGAAATAAAAATTAACATAATTGCTTTTTTCTTTTCTTAAAAAACCTACTGCTATTTTATATTGCTTTATAATAATTAAGCATTTATAAATTTGAAAAAAATTAACTATTTTTGTTCTCGCCTTGGTTTCCTTCTACTCTATTATTTTTCTCTGCTGTTTCTCTGTCTACTTTCTGTTATAGATACTTTGCTCATTAATCTCTAGTCTTTTTTTTTCTGAAGCAAGCATTTTGGATTAAACATTATTTTAAAATAAAGCTTTAGTTCCATAACCCCAAGTTTTGACTCGTACTATTTTCATTACTAGTCAGTTGTAACTGTTTCTATAGTTGGCCTTTTGATTTTCTCTGTGGCCCCTGGATTCTCTAGAAAGGGTGGAAGTGTTCCTGATGACTAGGGTTTTGTGGCCGATCGCACAGCCTGATTTCTGCCCGAGGTGCGAGGAGGCCTGAGCACAGGGCCCGGCCGTCTGGCCTCTGTGGGCATGCCCCCGGCTGGCACGTGGGGACACTTCCTAAGTGGACCCGATGTGTTTAAGAGCCCTCTGTGTCCTCCAGGCTCAGTGAGCCTTCACGACAGCCTGTGGTGTTGTAGACACTCTGCGGCCTTCGCAACTCTGTCCGTGTGACTGTCAGAGACTAAAAGGAGTGTGTCCAGAACCTCCCACCTGGGACTCCCCTGGGGTCCAGTGGCTGAGACCCCGTGCTCCCGGTTCGGGGGGCCTGGACTCGATTCCTGGTCGGGGAACCAAGATCCCACAGGCTGCGACAAAGAGCTGGTACAGCCAAGGAGAGGAAGAGGATCAATAGAACAGCAAGCCCCCTACTTGATCTGGCATTGTCCTGACACTGGCTGGCGTGCCTCTCCCAGGCCAGCGTCTTTCGTCCTCCTGTGTGCCTGTGTTCTGGGGTTCTCTCTTGTGACTAGAGCAGAACTATCTGAAAAGCTCCCATAGTTGAGGGTTCTGTCCATTAACCCAGGAGCGGAATCCATGTGGCTCAGCGTGATTTCTGATATACTTACTTTTGTTCCTTCCTTTCTTTGCATTTAGTTGTCCTATTTTAATGCTTTCTTTCTATTCCTCCTTGCAAATACGGGGTTTTTAAGCTTTTTTTTTTTTTGTCTTGGTTGACTTAGAAGTTATTTACTGTATTCCCTGTGTTACTAACAACCCTCTCCATTTCAGACATATTTTGTTTATTGACTTTTCAGATAAGGGAGACCTGGGTTCGATCCCTGGGTTGGGAAGATCCTCTGGGGAAGGGAAAGGCTCCCCACTCCAGTATTCTGGCCTGGAGAATTCCATGGACGGTATAGTCCATGGGGTCACAAAGAGTCGGACACGACTGAGCAACTTTCACTTCACTTCCTGCCATAAAGTTTGAGAGGTTCATCCAAAAAATAAAGAAATAAAAATTAACATAATTGCTTTTTTCTTTTCTTAAAAAACCTACTGCTATTTTATATTGCTTTATAATAATTAAGCATTTATAAATTTGAAAAAAATTAACTATTTTTGTTCTCGCCTTGGTTTCCTTCTACTCTATTATTTTTCTCTGCTGTTTCTCTGTCTACTTTCTGTTATAGATACTTTGCTCATTAATCTCTAGTCTTTTTTTTTCTGAAGCAAGCATTTTGGATTAAACATTATTTTAAAATAAAGCTTTAGTTCCATAACCCCAAGTTTTGACTCGTACTATTTTCATTACTAGTCAGTTGTAACTGTTTCTATAGTTGGCCTTTTGATTTTCTCTGTGGCCCCTGGATTCTCTAGAAAGGGTGGAAGTGTTCCTGATGACTAGGGTTTTGTGGCCGATCGCACAGCCTGATTTCTGCCCGAGGTGCGAGGAGGCCTGAGCACAGGGCCCGGCCGTCTGGCCTCTGTGGGCATGCCCCCGGCTGGCACGTGGGGACACTTCCTAAGTGGACCCGATGTGTTTAAGAGCCCTCTGTGTCCTCCAGGCTCAGTGAGCCTTCACGACAGCCTGTGGTGTTGTAGACACTCTGCGGCCTTCGCAACTCTGTCCGTGTGACTGTCAGAGACTAAAAGGAGTGTGTCCAGAACCTCCCACCTGGGACTCCCCTGGGGTCCAGTGGCTGAGACCCCGTGCTCCCGGTTCGGGGGGCCTGGACTCGATTCCTGGTCGGGGAACCAAGATCCCACAGGCTGCGACAAAGAGCTGGTACAGCCAAGGAGAGGAAGAGGATCAATAGAACAGCAAGCCCCCTACTTGATCTGGCATTGTCCTGACACTGGCTGGCGTGCCTCTCCCAGGCCAGCGTCTTTCGTCCTCCTGTGTGCCTGTGTTCTGGGGTTCTCTCTTGTGACTAGAGCAGAACTATCTGAAAAGCTCCCATAGTTGAGGGTTCTGTCCATTAACCCAGGAGCGGAATCCATGTGGCTCAGCGTGATTTCTGATATACTTACTTTTGTTCCTTCCTTTCTTTGCATTTAGTTGTCCTATTTTAATGCTTTCTTTCTATTCCTCCTTGCAAATACGGGGTTTTTAAGCTTTTTTTTTTTTTGTCTTGGTTGACTTAGAAGTTATTTACTGTATTCCCTGTGTTACTAACAACCCTCTCCATTTCAGACATATTTTGTTTATTGACTTTTCAGATATTTATTTTTACTTATTTGGCTGCTCCGAGTCTTAGCTGCAGCATGTGGGATTTTTTGTTGCATCGTGTGGGCTCTCGTTCTCTGACCAAGGGCTGAACCTGGCCCCCTGCATTGACAGTGCCAGGAAAAGAAAGTGTCGGTCCCTCAGCTGTATCTGACTCTGTGACCCCGTGGCTGGTGCCTCCTGGGCTCCTCTGTCCATGGGATTCTCCAGGCAAGAATCCCGGAGTGGGCAGCCGTTTCCCTTTCCAGGGGATCTTCCCAACCCAGGGATCGAACCTGGGTGTGCCGCGTTGGCAGGCAGGTTCTTTACCTCTGGGCCCCCAGGGAAGCCCCGGTTTCGTATGTGCTCTGAATACAGCCTCGTCTGAGTGTGACGGGCCCTCCGCCTGCCTCTGAGGAGCAGCGGGCGAGCTCGGGGAGCCCGGCCGGAGCCCGGCCTGTGTGGCTGTGTCTCCAGGGCCGAGGGCCGCCCGTTCTGCCGCCTCGCGGTGTGCTGCTGTTTATTTTCACAGTCGGTGTTTGCGTAAACGCACCCCGTGTCAGCTCCGTTGGCCCTCTTCTCACACCTGAGTCCTCCTCCTCTCTCTCTCCTGCTTCTCAGAACCGTCCTCTGCAGCCCCCTCACCGCGCGTGTCGCAGCCGACTCTGTTTTCCGTGGAAGTGGTTGGCTCGCCCCCTCGACGTGGACATTATTTTCCCTGGAGACGGAATGCCAGACGGGCGGCTGCCTTCCCCAGGGCTCTCTGTGCGCCCGTCTTTGCTGAGGTCCGTCCGTCTGCGCCTCCTCCCTGAGAGTCTGTCTGTCTTCTGTGCTCCTGTCACGAGTTTGCTGAGGGTGTGACTGTCTCACCTGCCTTAGGTGCTTCGGGCCCCCGAGGGTGCCTAGTGTGTCCTGTGCACAGTCGTGTGTGACTCTGTGCGACCCCTGGACCGTAGCCCCCCAGCTCCTCCGTCCGTGGGATTCTCCAGGCCAGAATGCTGGAGTGGGTTGCCATTTCCTGCTGCAGGGGACCTTCCCGATCCAGGGATCAAGCCAGTGTCTCCTGCTTTGCAGACAGATTGTCGACCCACTGCGCCGCTGGGGAAGCTGGGGCTTTTTCTCACCGTTTCGGGAGATTCTCTGGAAATGGCTTCTCCTCAGTCTGTCCATTCTCTAAATGGGCAGATGTCATGCTGCTCTGCCCATGGTTTTAGAAAAGCTAGCTCTCCTGACACAAGACTCACACACCACACCGTTCACCCACTGAAGGCACACAGTTCAGGGAGCGCCTTGGCGGCCCAGCAGTCAGGGCCTGGTGCTTTCACTGCAGAGGGTGTGGGCTCCCTCCCTGAGTGGGAAACTAGGATCCCACAAGCTGCATGGCCAGAAGAAAAAAAAATTACACAGCATCGTTCCACGATGACCAAATTTAGAACATTTCATCGCCCCCAAAGAGACCCTGCAGCCGTCACCGTCACCCCCTTCCTCCCCAGCCCGCACCCCGGCCTCCCCGCCCAGGTTACCTTCTGTCTCTAGTTTGCCTGTTCCGGACATCTCACGTAAACGATGCCACGTGAGGCCTTTTGTGACCGGCTTCTTTGCCTCGGCATGTTGAATTTGGGGCTTATCCATGTTGTCAAAAGAATCTGCCTGTTCGATCCCGGGATTGGGAAAATCCCCTGGAGAAGCGGCCTGCAACCCACTCCAGCACTCTTGCCTGGCAAATCCCACGGACAGAGGAGCCTGGTGGGCTGCAGTCCACGGGGTCGCAAGAGCCGGACACGACTGAGCGACTAACACTCCCACGTTCATTTTTCCACATATTGTCAGTGCATCAGCACTCCATCGCCACGTCACTCCTTCACTCCTTATCACCATGTGTCATTCACCGTGCGGATGGTCCGCCTTGCGCTTACCCATCTACCTCTTGAGGGATATTTGGATTGGTTCCAGCTTTTGGCTGTCTTGGGAAATGCCGCTACACTTTGGCATCCAAGCTTTTGGGCTGACGTGTGTTTTCCTGTCTCTTGGGTGGATGCCCGGGAGCAGAATTGTTGCCTGTGAGGCTGGGTCTTTGAGGACCTGCTGACCTGGCCCCGCGTATCCCAGGCGACTTTCTCAGGCTCTGTGTCTCATCTCCGGGTGGCATTCTGGGTGTTTCCTCTGGATTCAGCTTTCTCTTCGGCCGTAGCTGATTGGAGGCTACTTTGAGTGTTAATTTTAAGAAGTTCTACTTTTTCTTTTTCCAAAGATGCCTTTGCTCTTTTTGGGGGGGGTGCACGTGACATATAGGTCTTAGTTACCTGACCAGGGTTTGAACCCATGCCCCCGGCATTGGAAGCACAGCCTGTTAACCCTGGACCACCGAGGAAGTCCCTGCCTGCTCTATTTCCACCTGTTTGATACCCTTCTAATTTTATTGCTCAAATTTTGAAGTGTATTCTATTCACCCACTGAGTACATCTGTCTCTGAGGTTCCAGGGTTCTAAATCGGCTGCTTGTTGTTTGGGCTGAGACAACATCCATCCTGGGTGGTTTGGCATTTCCTGTGGTGTTTAATGTTGAATGGTGAGCTCACAGTTCATCTGTGCTTAACCGGTGGGAATCGTCCATGAAGCCGGAGCTGGGTTCGGCAGCTGCCTTGCTGGTGTTTGGGTTTTTTCTGGCCTACTTTTCCCCTGTGTTAAAAACAAAACTCAACTGCATTTTGGAGATCTTGTTTCCTTTATTCAACACGCTGTGACTCAGGCAGCAGACAGAAAGGAACTCCAAGGAGCTGTGCGCAGGGAAGGCTCCTCCGGGCGGGAGGCAGTCGCGGTAGCCAGGAGCGGGCCAGGTGCGTGCAGGTCGGTCTCCCGGGGGCAGCGGGGGTCGATCAGGCGGCGTCAGCTGCGCTGACCAGGCCGTTCCGATGGACTGGTAAAGCAGTCCACTCTGGGAGAAGCTGAAGCCGTCGTTAGTCCTGTCTCGGTTTGGTGACATAGGGCAGCAGAAGCATCTCGATTTAAGCCTGTTGCCTTGCTTTTAAGGGCCTTGAGTAAAGGGCGGGGTCTGTGCGGGGGCAGCCCCCCGTCTCTGAGCAGAGCCGCCCGCCGCCTGTCTGCGCTCACTTGCGCCCGGACGCCGACCTTGGAGACGTCTCCCCCTCCAGCTGCCGCGTCTGGCGGCCGGGTGGGGAAGGACGCCCAGCGGGGCGCGCACCCGCCCTCGGGTTTTCCTGCTTGCCCCGCCCCCCATTGCAGGGCCAGGGGACTCCCCGGGGGGCCGTGGAGGGCTGAGCCGAAGCGGGAGACTCGGGGTGTCCATGTCGGTCCCCTTCAGTGGCCGGGGGACCCTCCGGCCCCGAGAGAAGGCCGACGGCCTGGTTGCCAGGGGAGATTTTGCAGGCGCTGTCGCTCAGAGCAGCCACCCAAGTCGAGCTGTTGGCAGCTGGAGTCCAGCGGGGGGTTCTTCAGAGATGAGGATATTCCTGCAGGGCCTGGACTGGGCCTTGGTGACCAGAGTCCGGGTCCTCAAGGCGTTTCTGGTCGCCTGGGGGCTGGAAAGATCGGAGGCGAACGCACGGGATGGCTGCGTTCCCGTCCACTGAAAGCTTGCAGTGAACGTAAGCAGCTGGAAGCCTGGCAGCGAGCCCAGCCCTGCCAGTGGAGGATGGGAGGAGGGAAGTCCTTACCCTCTTGTAAAGAACGTGATGGTTTAAATCACAGCCTCAAAGAACCAGCAGGTAGCAAAGCCAAGTTCCTGTTTTCAAGGTTTCCAGATCGACCAAGAGCAGAGCATTCCTTTTCACCATAAATAGTTAGAGAATCCAATGGAGAGTAAGCCATTATTTAAAATACCACCAAGATCTTCGGTATCTAGGAATTGATCTGTAAAGAATGCCTGAGACCCCTAAGGGCAAAGTGTAAATATCCGCTCGGAATCTTAGCCGTTGGACCACCACTGCAGTCCCCCCTCTTTTGTTTATTTATTTTTTAAAAAGAACTTAGAGGAACTGAAAAATGGAGGAGTATACTATGTTTGCGTGGCATCCCGACTCGATGTACATGAGTTTGAGCAAGCTCCGGGGGTTGGTGATGGACAGAGAAGCCTGGCATGCTGCAGTCCATGGGGTGGCAAAGAGTTGGACACGACTGAGCGACTGAGCTGAACTGATAGTATGCTTTGGGATGGAAAGAATTAACATTATAAAATGTTAATTTCCCCATATGATGCTCTATATTCAGTTCAATTCCAATAGAAGTCCCAGAAGGATTTAATTTCGAAATGTCTGCATAGGTCTAAAACTTCTGTGTAAAGTTGATGAGTAACTGAGGCAGTTATGAATAACGGGCAAGAGGGAGCTCTCTGGCAGATATTAAGGTGTTCTTCAACTCTCGGATGCTAAAAGTTTGCTGCCAGCACCGAGACAGATAAATAGACGAAGGGACAGAGGAGGAGCCCAGAAAAGACTGTGCATTGGAAACGCTGATTTCTCAGTGTTGGGCACTCGTGGATGCTGACGTCTCCGCACAACTTACGGCTGTTGAAAACAGTGCTGCTGTGGACACTGGCATGCGGGTATCTTTTCAAGTTAGTGTCTTCTGTTTCTTTCAGATGTAGGCTCAGGCGTGGACGTGCTGGGTCGTAGGGCAGTTCCAATTTGGTTTTTTGAGAAGCCTCTCTGCTGTTTTCCACAGGGGCTGCACCAATTTGCATTCCCGCCAATAGTGTGCAAGCGTTCCTTTGTCTCTACTTCCTCACCAACTTGTGTCACCTGTTTGCTCTTTGGTGGCCATGCTGACCTGTGTGAGGCGACATCTCGCTGTGGTTTTGACTTTTGTCTCCCTGATCGTTATTGATGGTGAGCATCTTTGCACGTGCTGGTTGCCCATCTGCACTTCCTCTTTGCAAAACTATCTATTCAGTTCTTCTGCCCTTTTAAAAAATTGGGTTATTTTTCTTTTTGATGTTGAGCTGTGTGACCTGATTATATGTGTTAGATGTTAACTCCTCATCTGCCATGTCATTTGTGAATCTTTTCTCGCATTCAGTAGGTTGTCTTTTCATTTGGTTGATGGTTGCCTTTGAGGTGCAAGAGCCTTTAAGTTGGATTAGGTCCCACTTGTTTATTTTTGCTCTTACTGCCTTTACTGTAAGAGACAGATCCAAAGCCGCTGCCGTGACTCGTGCTGAGCGCTCTGCTGCGTTTCCTCTCAGCGCTTCATAGTATCTGCTCTTACATTTAGGTCTTTAATCCACCTGGAGTTTATTTTTGTATATGATGTTAAAGATTGTTCTAATTCCATTCTTATACTGGTAGCTGTCCGGTTTTCCCAGCAGCGCTTATTGAAGAGACTGTCTTTTCTCCACTGTATATTCTTGCCCCCTTTGTCATAGATTAATTGACTATTTGTGCATGGGTTCACGGGGCCTCCCTGGTGGCTCACTGGTAAAGAATCTGCCTGAAATGAGGGAGACCTGGGTTCGATCCATGGGTTGGAGGATCCCCTGGAGGAGGGCATGGCAACCCACTGCAGTACTCTTGCCTGGAGAATTTCCTGGAGAGAGGAGCCTGGCGGGCTGCAGTCCACAGGGTCATGGAGTCGGACACGACTGAGCGCCTAAGAAGCAGCAGAATGGGTTTATTTCTGGGCTCTCTACCCTGTTTCATTGATCTGTGTGTCAGACTTTTGAAAATTGTAAAGCACTATAGAATTTGAAGGATTTTTCATTCAGTAATTTATAAAAGGTGGAATGTGGCTTGCTGGTCAGGGGATCCTGGTGTTTTAGACCTCCTCTCCCCAGCCGTGGCTGGCCCTGTGGCCTTTCTGAGGACCAGCATCCCTGTCCTGGGACCTGGGAGGAGAGGGAGGTGGGAGGGTGGGCACCTTTTACCCAACTGGGTACACCTACACGCCCAGGACCGCTGCCCATCAGGACCTCCTGGGTGGACCGCCCACTGCCTCTCCCCCAGGGCTGAGCCCTCTTGTCCTGGAGGCAGAGAGGGTGAGGCTATTTGGGGGCTGCTGGGAAGACAGAAACTAGTGCATGGCCTGTGAACGTGTGGGTGTTCCGGCCTGGACCTCCCAGCACGATTCTCGGATCCCAGAGCACAGTTACAAAGAAGCACCAATTGTCACCACCCAAGAAACAGGGTGAAAAGGAGACAATCACATTTGGCATCAGAGATGAGAGATGTTTATTAGAGGGAATTCAGTTGTTATTTTTATAAACAGAGGGAGCTGGAGGCAGCAGGAAGGAAGGAAGGAAGCTCTCGGAGGGAGCAGAGGGCACAGGGAAGGAGAGTCCTTAGCCATCACTCAGGACGTGGACCTGGCCTTGCAGGGTCCCAGCTGGCCCAGGAGGAGCAGAAGGTGACCCACACGTGACTCAGAAGGGCCACCTGATTCTAAGGAGGTGCGTCTCCTGTGACCAGAAATCTCCCTGGAGAGGAGGGTAAACACAGGCCCCAGTGCTGAGCCTGGAGGGAGATGTGTACTTGAGCGAGGAGGAGGGGAGGCTGTGGGTAAACCAGGGAGGATGTGTGGAAGGGAGCTGATGCAGGAAAACTGTAAGAATATAA
This sequence comes from Kobus ellipsiprymnus, assembly GCA_006410655.1. Classification (NCBI taxonomy): domain Eukaryota; kingdom Metazoa; phylum Chordata; class Mammalia; order Artiodactyla; family Bovidae; genus Kobus; species Kobus ellipsiprymnus. The sequence goes on from SJYR01001251.1 coordinate 1,100,025, forward strand.
GATTCCAAACATGAGGAACCCAAGGTCTTGGGGCAGAGCCTCAGATCTTGCACTGACAGCAAACGGGGACACAGCAGCTGGACTGGGAGCAGCAGGGTTTGCAGCAGCTGGACTGGGAGCAGCAAACGGGGACACAGCAGCTGGACTGGGAGCAACAAGGTTTGCAGCAGCTGGACTGGGAGCAACAAGGTTTGCAGCAGCTGGACTGGGAGCAGCAAACGGGGACACAGCAGCTGGACTGGGAGCAGCAGGGTTTGCAGCAGCTGGACTGGGAGCAGCACACGGGGACACAGCAGCTGGACTGGGAGCAGCAGGGTTTGCAGCAGCTGGACTGGGAGCAGCAAACGGGGACACAGCAGCTGGACTGGGAGCAGCAGGGTTTGCAGCAGCTGGACTGGGAGCAGCAAACGGGGACACAGCAGCTGGACTGGGAGCAGCAGGGTTTGCAGCAGCTGGACTGGGAGCAGCAAACGGGGACACAGCAGCTGGACTGGGAGCAGCAGGGTTTGCAGCAGCTGGACTGGGAGCAGCAAACGGGGACACAGCAGCTGGACTGGGAGCAGCAGGGTTTGCAGCAGCTGGACTGGGAGCAGCAAACGGGGACACAGCAGCTGGACTGGGAGCAGCAGGGTTTGCAGCAGCTGGACTGGGAGCAGCAAACGGGGACACAGCAGCTGGACTGGGAGCAGCAGGGTTTGCAGCAGCTGGACTGGGAGCAGCAAACGGGGACACAGCAGCTGGACTGGGAGCAGCAGGGTTTGCAGCAGCTGGACTGGGAGCAGCAAACGGGGACACAGCAGCTGGACTGGGAGCAGCAGGGTTTGCAGCAGCTGGACTGGGAGCAGCAAACGGGGACACAGCAGCTGGACTGGGAGCAGCAGGGTTTGCAGCAGCTGGACTGGGAGCAGCAAACGGGGACACAGCAGCTGGACTGGGAGCAGCAGGGTTTGCAGCAGCTGGACTGGGAGCAGCAAACGGGGACACAGCAGCTGGACTGGGAGCAGCAGGGTTTGCAGCAGCTGGACTGGGAGCAGCAAACGGGGACACAGCAGCTGGACTGGGAGCAGCAGGGTTTGCAGCAGCTGGACTGGGAGCAGCAAACGGGGACACAGCAGCTGGACTGGGAGCAGCAGGGTTTGCAGCAGCTGGACTGGGAGCAGCAAACGGGGACACAGCAGCTGGACTGGGAGCAGCAGGGTTTGCAGCAGCTGGACTGGGAGCAGCAAACGGGGACACAGCAGCTGGACTGGGAGCAGCAGGGTTTGCAGCAGCTGGACTGGGAGCAGCAAACGGGGACACAGCAGCTGGACTGGGAACAGCAGGGTTTGCAGCAGCTGGACTGGGAGCAGCCACACGAGCCGCAGCCCCCTTTGCCACAGCTGGAGCAAGAGCAGGCTGGCACACAGCAGCACACGGGCACACAGCAGCTGGAGCCGCAGCCCCCCTTGGAGCCCCCACAGGAGCCGCAGCCCCCCTTGGAGCCCCCACAGGAGCCGCAGCCCCCCTTGGAGCCCCCACACGAGCCACAGCCCCCCTTGGAGCCCCCACACGAGCCACAGCCCCCTTTGCCACAGCTGGAGCAGGAGCAGGCTGGCACACAGCAGCACACGGGCTTGCAGCAGCAGACGGGCACACACGTCGACCTCGGCGTCGGGGGCGTCGACCTCGGCGTCGGGGGTGTCGACCTCGGCGTCGGAGGCCTTGTCGGTCTCGTCGGGTACCAAGACCACCCAACTCCCACCTCATCCAGTCTCCTCGTCCACCTCTCTCTCTTCCACGAGTCCACACGTCAGAGGTCCCGGTCCTCGGAATATATGGACACGTCCCAGTCCACACTACGACCCGTGTACGAGTGAAGGAACACTGACAAAAACTAAAGAGATCGGGACAAAAGGGAAAGCGACGACGGAAGGAGGACCGAGTCCTCCTTCGTAGGCGAAAGAAACAAGGGAGAAACAGGAGAAGGGGAAAAAGAACCGGGGACATAAATCCTGGAGTCCGAAGCCGCGAAGGGGCCCCCGAGGTCCCGTGATCAGTGGGCCGGAGAGACGACTGGAGTCTACTGGATGTCTGCTGTCTCAGGTGCGTCCACGACAATGGGAACGACGCAACGGGAGAGGGACTGTCACAATTAGAATGTACTCATCTGAAATTTCTAGTAAGAACCAGAAACGACCTTTGTCAAATTTTTTTTTTTTTTGATCTCTTCTTTCGTCCACGGACACTTGGACAGTAGACTTCCCCGAAGACGAACCAAGGATCCGGACTTGCTCATACAGTCAAAACGGAGAAAAATGGGCTCGGAGACGTGAAGAGACCCCTACGGGAAAGGAAATTAAGGTTTATTCTTCCTAGATCGGGGTTAGGGGAGTAGACTGAGTAACCGTTTACCTGACTACGACCCCTTTGACTCCCGTTCTCCTCTTCCCCCACTGTCTCCTCTCTGCCCACCTACCGTAGTGACTGAGTTACCTACACTCAAACTCGTTTGAGTCCTTCTGTCCCTTGAGTCTCCTGTCCCCTGAGTCTTCCTGCCCCTTGAGTCTTCCTGTCCCTTGAGTCCTCTGTTCCTTGAGCCCTCTGTCCCTTGAGTCTTCCTGTCCCTTGAGTCTTTTGCCCCTTGACTCTTCTGACCCCTTGAGGCTTGTTGTCCCTTGAGTCTTCTGTCCCTTCGGATCACACGACGTCAGGTACCCCAGTGTTTCTCAGCCTGTACTGACTCGCTGACTTGTTGTTGGGGGGGTAGGAGCATAATCTTCCATCGGGGAAAGGGAGGGACTCGCGAGGACGGGAAGGGTCCCCAGAGTCCAGGACAATGAGGGGACTCCGCTCAAACCATCTCCTCCTGAGGCTGCTGCTTTTGGCTGCGGTCCTCCCTCCCAGCCTTGCTCCATGGGAGGAAGAGAGGTTCCCCTCTAGGCACCAAGCCACTGCTGATTCAAGGACGCTGGCTGAAGGGATGGTTCTAAGCCCTGAAGAGGGCATAAGAGGATTACTTTGCTGAAAAGGAGGACTCAAGCCTGCGCCCGGTGTCAGTGCTCCCGAATCCACCTGGGCACCAGCTCCTCCTCGCGCCCCCAGCCCAGCTGCCCTTGGCGGGGCATCCTCCCTTCTCATGAGGATTCCCTGCCTTTTTCTCTGCTTTTCTTTCAGTCTCTCCCTCTGCTTCTGGTCCTGAGAAGGAGCCCTGCAAATTGCATGATGCTGTTGGTGGGAGGCACCTTTCTCCTCGTGAAGTGTCTTCTGCTTGACCACACTGTCTGCAGCACCTGTGTTGGGCTGTGCCCTTATCTCAGGGCTTCTTAGAATATAGTCAGGTAGCAAGCGCTACGTCTGTGGGTTTGACTAGGTTTCCTGGTATTGAACCATCCTTGCGTGCCTGGGATAAACCCATGTTGGTCACAGTGTATGTTTAGTTTGATACAGTGTTGTATCCTATTGGTTAATATTTAGAAAATTTCCATCTCTATTCAGAACTAAAATTTGGAGGGGATTCTGGGAAGAAGGCAGCTTAAATACGTAGCACGTCTCCTCTGTTGTGAACTTTGGTTCCAACCCATGAGCCTTTCAAGGGCAGTGGGCAGGGAGGTCGTGAATGGAGTTATGGATGAAGTTTCAGCTTTCTTGGAAACTCTGGACTTGAAGAGAACTTGGAAAGAGTCAGGACCCTGGCCTGGGGAAATACTGGGATGCAGTGGGTCTGGAGGGAGACTTGGATCCTTGTCGTACAGATGAGAGTTTGTTTCTAGCTCTCAATTCTGTTCCATTGGTCTGTCTGTCTGTCTTTATGTGGACCCCAGAGGACCCCAGAGCAGAGTGGGAGTCAGGTCAAGTGTCCTCGTTCTCTGTCCCCAAGGAAGTAAGAAAAAAGGAAGCGTGCGTCCTCTCTACTTCTGGAAGAACAGTGGGAACACTGGGGAGCAGAGTGGATTCCTCCTGATGCCCCGGTGGGGATCCAGCCTTTGCCTTGTGCCGCCTAACGGTCCCCAGGGCCAGAGCCCAGAGTGCCTTCCACATCCTGTGAGAATGCAGCCCGCACAGGTGTCCTGTGGATTGAGCGGACTCCATGGGGCAGCAGGAGGTCTGAGATCACACTTAAGGGGCGACAGAATTGGAGGACTGGGCACCAGCGCCCAGTAAAATGGAGCTTCTGCTGTGGAGGCGCGACAAGGAAGCGACAACAAAAATGAAGAGTAGCTAAGGGGAGTCAGGTGCACACCCAGAGCTGTAAAAACGTTTAATAGGCTTTATTCTTCTGGAACAGTTTTAGGTTAACAGAAAAAATGGAGTAAAAAGTACAGAGGGTTTCCACACACACCCTTTATTTCCACCGATACGATTTCCCTTTTTTTGTAAACGTTTTCCGTTAGTGTGGCACATTGGTTGCAGTTGATCAGCCAGTGCTGATCTGTCATTGTTTAACCAAAGTCCATGTTTCATTTATTCACTTGTGGGCGCCTCAGGTCTGAGTGGGGGCTCTCTAGTTGTGGCACACGAGCTTAGTTGCCCCTTAGCATGTGGAATCTTAGTTCCCCTAGCAGATACTGAACCCGTGTCCCCTGCATTGGAAGCGTGGACTCTCTAAACCACTGGGCCACCAGGGAGGCTCCCATAGTCTAGAGCTCACTGTTCGTGTTGTGCCTTCTGTGGGTTTTGAGAAGAGAGTGAGGACACGTGTCCATCGTGGTGGTGTCATGCAGAACAACAGTTTCGCTGCCCTGCACATTCCCTGCCCTCCGTTTATTCATCTCGGCTCCTTACCGTCGTCCATCCCCACAAACCCTGATCAGTCTACTGTCGGCACAGCTTTGCCTTTCCCGGAACGTGGTGTGGTTGGAGTCATACGGTGTGAACCTTCCAGACTGGCTGCTTTCATTTAGTAGCGTGCTTTTAAGGTTCCTCTCTGCCTTTTCCTGCCTTGATGGCTCATTCCGCTTTTAGCGCTGAATAATATTCCATTGTCTGGATGGACCAGTTTATCCACTCACCTACTCACGGGCATCTTGGTGACTCCCAGTGTTTGGTCATCATTAGTAACGCTGCTGTGAACATCCATGTGCAGGTCTTTCTGTGGACACAAGTTTTCCACTCCTTTGGGTAAATACCAAGGAAGGTGATTGTTGACTAGGAGGGTACGAGCGTGTTTAATTTTTTGAGACCCTGCCAAGGAGGCTGCATCGCTTTGCATTCCTACCAGAGTGTCTCTAGTGGCATCTCACTGCCACTTAAATCTGCCAATCCTGGGTGATCTACGACACGGGCTTGTGCTCATGCGCGTGTTTGTCATCTGACATCTCTTTGGGGATGTGTCCTTTCAGATCTTTTGCACACTTTTAAATTGAGTTGTTCGTTTCCTTTTGTCAAGTTTAAGAATTCTTTGTGTATTTTGGGTACCAGTCCTATATCTGAGACATGCTTTGGAAAGATTTTTAACTTCTACCCCAGGCTATGGCTTGTCTTTTCATTCTCTTAACAGTGCTTTTGCAGAGCAGATATTTTTAATTTTAATGAAGTGCAGTTTATCATTTTTTATGGATCACATTTTTGATGCGTCTAAGAAGTCCTCACGGAACCCAAGGTCACCAGATTTTCTCCCGTTGTCTTTTTGAAGTGAGCACGTGTGCGTTTTTGACTGCACTGGGCCTTCGTTGCCGTGCGTGGGCTTTGTTCAGTTGCAGCGGATACTCCCTCGTGGCGGTGCCTGCGTTCCGCATTGCGATGGGCTCTCTTGGTATCTCACTGTGGTTTTGGTTTAAGTTTCCCTGATAAGTAATGACGCTGCAGACCTTTTCACATGCTTGTTGCCCATTTCTAGATCTTCTTCAGATAAATATCTGTTGAGATCATTTGCCCATTTTTTCATTGGGTTATCTGTCTCTTTATTTTTGAGTTGTAAGAATTCTTAGTATATTCTGGTTACTAGGCCCTTAACAGATATGTGATCTGTAAATATTCTGCTGGTTGTCTTTTCACTTTTTTGGTCGTGTCCTTGGATGCACAAAATGTCAAAACGTCATGAAAATGCGATTTATTCTTTTCTTTCGCTGCTTGTGTTGTAGAGTCATACCTAGGACACAACTGCTAGATTCAAGGTCATGTCTTCTGAGAGTGTGGGGCCCAGTCTTCCCACGTCATCTTTTTTTTCCTTCTTGGCTTTGCTGCTCAGCTTGTTGGATCTTGGTTCCCCAGCCAGGGACTGAACGTGGGTCCTTGGCAGTGAGAGCACGGGACCCCAACCACCGGGCCTCCAGGGAAGCCCCTCAGCGCCACTTGTGGGAGGACTGTCCTTTCCTCATTGACCTGGGCACCCTGCCGACAGCCGCTGGCCACAGGCGGGGGTCTGTCTCTAGGCTCCCGAGCCTGCTCCGTTGGTCTGCGTGCCTGCCCTCCTGCTGCTGCCACACTGTCTCGACGACAGGAGCTTTGTAGTAAGTTTTGGAATCAGGAAGTGTGATTCTCTTTTCTAACTCTACTTTGGCCACCTCATGCGAAGAGTTGACTCATTGGAAAAGACTCTGATGGTGGGAGGGATTGTGGGGCAGGAGGAGAAGGGGATGACAGAGGATGAGATGGCTGGATGGCATCACGGACCCTATGGACGTGAGTCTGAGTGAACTCCAGGAGTGGGTGATGGACAGGGAGGCCTGGCGTGCGGCAGTTCATGGGGTCGCAAAGAGTCGGACACGACTGAAGGATTGAACTGAACTGAACTATGTTTTTAAATTATGTTTTTAAACTATGTTTCTCTTTTCAAGGGCTCTTTTGCCTGTTTTGGGTCCCTTGAGTTCCCAGATGCATGTCAAGATCAACTTGTCAGTTTCTGCAGAGAGGCCAGCTGGGGTTTTGATGGGGGTTTCATTGAGTCTGTAGAGCAATTTGGGAAGTGTTGCCATCTCAACGTTGTTAGATCTTCTGATACGTGACTGTTGTACTTGTCAGCCTGAGCTGCCAAAGCAAAGTACCACAGACTCATGGCTTAAACAAAAGAAATTTGTTTTCTCACAGTTCTGGAGGCTGGAGTCCAAATCACCGTGCCAGCCGACTCAGCTTCTGGTGAGGGCTTTCCCTTTGGTTGCTCATGGCCGCCTTCTCACTGTGTTTTCCACACGGTCTTTCTTTAGGATGTGTGTGCATGGGCGTGGCGGGAGGGAAAGAGAGGAGACAGACACAGAGCGAAGGAGGGGCAGAGAGATTGAAAGACAGAGAGAAAGAGACAGAGAGAGATGGAGAGAGAAAGAGACGGAGAGAAGGAGAGACAGAGAGAGATGGAGAGACAGAAAGAGAGACAGAGGGATGGAGAGACAGAGGGAAGGAGAGACAGAGAGAGATGGAGAGACAGAGAGATGGAGAGACAGAGAGAGAGAGAGATGGACAGAGAGAGAGAGATGGATAGAGAGAGAGATGGACAGAGAGAGAGAGATGGATAGAGAGAGAGAGAGATGGACAGAGAGAGATGGACAGAGAGAGATGGAGAGACAGAGAGAGAGAGAGATGGACAGAGAGAGACAGAGAGAGATGGACAGAGAGAGACAGAGAGAGATGGACAGAGAGAGATGGACAGAGAGAGACAGAGAGAGATGGACAGAGAGAGACAGAGAGGGATGGAGAGACAGAGAGGGATGGAGAGAGATGGAGAGAGAGAGACAGAGAGGGATGGAGAGACAGAGAGGGATGGGGAGAGAGAGAGAGAGATGGACAGAGAGAGACAGAAAGGGATGGAGAGACAGAGAGAGAGAGGGAGAGAGGGTCTCTGCTCTCTCTTCTCATAAAGACCTTCTTCCTAGGAGTTCCCTGTCCAGCGGTTAGGATTTGGCACTTTCACTGCTGAGAACCAAGAGATATGACCAAAAAAAAAAAAAGAGCCCTATTTGTACAGAATGAAGGCCCACCCTTGTGACCTCACTTAACCTTAATGACCTGCTTACAGGCTCCACCTCCAAATCTAGTCAAACTGGGGGTTAGGGCTTCAACGTAGACTTTTAGAGGCACATAAACACAGCAAACACAGGATGTTTTTTGATTTACTTGGAACTTTAGTTTCTTTGCATAATGTTTTGTCATCTGCAGAACATCAGTTTCACACTTCCTTTGTTAAATTTACTCCGAAGTATTTTATTCTTTGCAGAACTAAGGAATTGCGTTCTTAATTTGCTTGTTCATTACAAGTAAATAGACATACAGTCAAGGTTTGCATGCTGACCGTGTAGCCTGAAAAGCTGCTGGGGTCATTTATCAGCTCTTACATAGTCACAGGTAGAATACAAGCAGTCCAGGAGAAAATAGGCAGTTATCTGAAAAGCAAATTGTGGTGTTCAGTTGCATCCAGCTCTTTGCGACCCTGTGGCCTGGAGCCCGCCAGGCATCCCTGTCCTTCACGGTCTCCCCGAGTTTGCTCAAATTCATGTCCACTGAATCGCTGATGCCATCTGTTTTACCCTCTGCCGCCCCCAGTGAAAAGTAGATCAAATTCCTTCGTAGTCAGATAAAAGCAAATCAAAGTAAGAATGAGGTATTTTATGTTTACCAGTTGGGAAAAAATTAACAAGAATAATAGCACCTATTTCTGGTGAATTTGAAGAAGAGGGTGCCCTTATACGCTTTTTCTGGGAATTTAAATTGTTGCAGTTTCCTTTTCTTGAAAACAACAACTAAAACAATTCGGTGATATCAGTACAATTTGCCTTGAAATTGCTAAAAATAAAACCAATCATAAATACACACATAGATACCTTATATTAGCGTTGGCCAAAAAGTACCACCCAATTAGAAACCAGTAATAATCCTCTTTAAGAAGATTACATGAGCCACGCCAGTTGGATGGGAGAAAGTTTCCTGAGGCATCGGTTAGTGATAAATGCAGTGTTCAGTCAGTAAGTCGTGTCCAACTCTCTGTGACCGCATGGATTGCAGTTTGTCAGGCTTCCAACTGTCCTTCACTGTCTCCCGGAGTTTGTTCAAACTCATGTCCATTGAGTCGGTGATGCCATCCAACCATCTCCTCCTCTGTCACCCCCTTCTCCTCCTGCCTTCAATCCTTCCCAGCGTCAGGATCTTTTCCCGCGAGTCGGCTCTTCGCATCAGGTGGCCAGAGGACCGGAACTTCAGCCTCAGCATCAGTTGCAGATAAAGAGCAGAACCGCGTCCTGCTTTGTTACGGACAATACGGAGGGTCTCCTGCGTGTATTTACGGTGTGTCCCAGAGGCTGGGGTAGCGTGCTGGCCGGGTGGGGTCGGGGGAGAGGTGGGGGGGCTGGCCAAGAGGATGACAGTGGAGAAGTGAGTCCAGTGTGGGAACTGTGCTTGTCTAGGCGTAAACACATGGAGAGCCGTGTAAAGGTCAGACCTCAGCCCCTCCCCAGGAGGGGCAGCATGAGAATACGTGTCATTGGGACCAGTCAGGTTGCTTACAAAGCAGTGTGAATAGTGTGGTTTTAGTTGGTTTATGCAGAGGGCAGTTAGAATGCATGCGTGGGCGCCTAGTGGCTAAGCCGGGTCCGGCTCTGTGTGGCCCCGTGGCCTGTGACCCTCCAGGCTCCTCTGTTGGCACTTTTCAGGCAAGAATAACTGGTTGCCGTTTCCTCTTCCAGGGATCTTCCTGATCCAGGGATCGAAGCCCTGGTCTCTTGCATCTCCTGCCTTGGCAGGCAGATTCTTTACCACTGAGCCACCTGGGTAGCCCGTAAGTCAAAATGCAGCCATCAACAATGTTTGACTTGAGAGCTTGTGTGTGCTCTTCTGTGACTGTCCACAGGGTATTTTCCTATTTCAAAGTGGATGCACCAACAAATCACATTACCGGAGAGGCTTTCTCATCAGGGGACCGCGTCCTATGAGGACCAAGAGAGTGGCCCGAAGGGTTCTGGGTTTCATGGCTCCATGAAGTTTTACAAAATGGTCCTAGGGAACGGCCTGTTGTTGGCAGCTTCTCTTTCTGCCGTCGAGGACGTGGAAAAGCGCCCGTCACTGAGACCAGCGCCGGGGGTCACCTTGATCGTGAGCAGAGATGGAAACTCAGCGGCAAGGTCAGCTCTCTGCATTAAGTTTTCTCCTTCTTTTTGACCACTCAGCAGGTGGGATCTTAGTTTCCTGATCAGGGATTGGGTCCATGCTCCCCGCCCCCGATTTTAAATTAATTTAAGATACTTATTAAAAAGAGAAGGAAATGGGCCCATAAAGCCTACCCTGTCCTGGTGGCTGTCTGTCCATGGCTCCAAAGTCAGCCGTGGGCCTTTAGGCCAGGATAGGGGACACACTGGGCCTGTTTCCCGCTGGCCCCCAGCACAGATCGGCCCCCACCAGTCTGGCTTCCAGCTTTCGCCGGAAGCCCAGCCCTTTGCTGGAAGTGTTGTCTCAGCCAGTGGAGCGCCAGGGAGGTCCCTGCATCGCACCACCTCAACCACGAAAAGTGAGCTTCCTCTTTTTTTTTTGTGAATGGGGAGAGTTTTGTCATGAACCAGAACCCTCCAGTCCCCTGCCGGCCTTGGGAAGCATCCCCGCTCCAGTCTGAGGGGAGGAGGGCTGCCGGCCACGCCCGTGTCCCCAGGGGCCCGCAGGTCCTCTGTGTGGCACCTGGGCTCCGCAGCGTGATGCTCGCCCTGCCAGCCTTCCCGCCCGCTTCCACGGCACCATCTCAGCGCCCAGCATAGCCTGCAGGCTGGGCGCGCTCTTTCTGTCTGCTTCTCTCAACTGGACAGTCAGGATCTCGAGAGCAGGTCCTTTACACTGTTTGCAGCTATTTCCTGAGTCAGAACAGGGCCTGGCACCCAGCAGGTGCTGCATAAGTACGCATGGAGCCATTGAGGGCTGGCAGCCTCTGAGAGCCAGAGACGTTTCTCTTCTGAGAGGCCACGAGTTCCGATGTGTAGAGTGCCTGCCTTTAGGAACTATTTAGAAGATCTGGGTCATTTCTTTCATCATTTATGTGTTATTTTAAACCATATCTTTGAACCAATAAGATGTGAAATTAAAAGACACTTGCTTCTTGGAAGAAAAGCTATGAAAACCATAGACAGCATATGAAAAAGCAGAGACATGACTTTGCCCACAAAGGTCCATCTAGTCAAGGCTGTGGTTTTTCCAGCAGTCATGTATGGATGTGAGAGCTGGACCCTAAAGAAGGCTGAGCACTGAAGAATTGATTCTTTCAAACTGTGGTATTGGAGGAGACTCCTGAGAGTCCCTTGGACTGCAAGGAGGTCAAACCAGTCCATCCTAAAGGAAATCAACCTTGAATACTCATTGGAAGGACTGATGTGAAGTTGAAGCTCCAGTCCTCTGGCCACCTGATGTAAGGAGCCCGACTCATTGGGAAACATTGAGAGCAGGAGGAGAAGGGGACGACAGAGGATGAGATGGTTGGATGGCGTCTCTGACTCAATGGATGTGAGTTTGAGCAAGCTCTGGGAGATAGCGAAGGACAGGGAAACCTGGCGTGCTGCAGTTCACGGGGTCACAAAGAGTCAGACGCGACTTAGTGTCTGAACAACCACAAACTGAAGGTGTAGTTTAAAAAGGCTCACGAGGTAAGCTCAGAGTCTCATAAGAAGCTGGTCCCGACGGCGGCAGAGTGGAACAGAGCACCAGCCAGCAGTGGGAGAGAAGCATTACTATGGTCCCGAGGGCGCAGAAGCCGAGGGAAGGCCACGTCCCTCCTGCCAGAGCCGCCCTTTCAGGTGGCAAGGATGCACAGCTGTCCGTGCCCTCTGCCTGGTGCCCACCGGGGGATGGGAAGTTTACATCACCAGGCCACACTCGCTGTACTTGCAACACCGCCCGAGTTCTCGCTTCTGTAAATAATAATCTGACTCGTAGCCTTATCACGTGTTTCTAGGGAATAACCAGGAATTGTCCCTTAGGACACATTCTGAGAAAACGCATCTGTCAAAAAGGGAATTTGAGTTCAACATTTGTAAATGTCACGAAACTTCACCAGTTTTCACTCCCACTGGTCTTTCTATGGTGTTTCGTCTACAGACCAAGTGAAAAAGAACCACAGTGAGCCCCAGCTGGTGTTGGAGGACGTGTTTATTTAGGGGTTCTTTGGGGTCTGGAGCAGACCTTGGTGGGCAGAGGACAGAGAGAGCAGGTGCTGGAGAGCAAGGCCCAGGGAGGACGGGAGGTGGGCTGGGAGTCCGGGGCAGTCCCAGGGCGGGGGAGCGTTAGCGACCTCCTGGGGTCCTGAGCCCACACAGCTCAGATGTTACAGGTGGTGAAGGCAGGTGATGGGGAGGTGGGCAGGTCTCTGGCAGTGACAGCGCTGGTTGGTCCTTGGAGCCAGTGAGGAAAGTGGGGGGTGTTTCTGGCTCAGACCCGGATAAGTGGCAGATACAAGAGCAGAGGTGAGAACGACAAGTTGGGGAGGGAGCCCGAGGTGGCCCTGCGGCGCCATCAGCATCCAGTCTCAGGTGGTGCCTTTCCTGATGAAGGTGCACGAGGCTCTGCGTTCTGAGGACACCGGGCGTCTCACGGGTCACAGCCGTGGGAGCTCAGATTGGAGTCACTTATGGGGGGTTCAAGGTCACAGCTTCAGATCTTGCACTGGCAGCACACGGGGACGCAGCAGCTGGACTGGGAGCCCCCACACGAGCCGCAGCCCCCTTTGCCACAGCTGGAGCAGGAGCAGGCTGGCACACAGCAGCACACGGGCTTGCAGCAGCAGACGGGCACACAGCAGCTGGAGCCGCAGCCTCCGGAACGGCCAGAGCAGCCCATGGTGCTGGTGGGTTGAGGGTGGAGTAGGTCAGAGGAGCAGGTGGAGAGAGAGAAGGTGCTCGGTGTGGGGCCTCCGGGGCCAGGAGCCTCCATATACCTGCCCGGGCAGGTGGATCATATGCTGACTTCCTATTAATACTTCCTGTTTGTGCCGTTTCTCCAGGGCACACGAGTGAGCGTGTGTGTGTGTGTGCGCGCGCACTGCCTGCCCCTCTGTGTGTGTGCACATCCCTGCCCCTGGCCCGCAGTGCCCCTGCCCGCCGTCTCCTTCCCCACGTTTTTCTAAATTTGATCTCTTGCCATTTTGTTTTGCAGTTATTAGTGGAAAGCACTTCCCAGAATTCATAGCTTTTCTGGAATTTTCTAGAATGCAATATCTGCCATTCATGGGTGTATGCTGCTCTCTCTGTGGGGCTCCAAACAAAGCACAGACCCCACTTCCCTGCAGGTGCCTTTGTGCTCCTGCTGTCCCAAGAAGGCGTTAGTTACAAAACCAAACTTGAGCCCGCTTGCCCAGCACACAGCACAGCCAGTCTGCTGACAGTCGGCCGGAAAGAAGCGCAGTGCCTGTTGCAGGCGCCAAGCAAGGAGACCCGGCAGCTCCAGTTCGGAAGCCCGGAGCTCCCCCACGGCTTTCAGAGAAGGGAAATCACATTTATTTATTTATAGCCATGGCTGGCAGGATTTTAGTTCTCCAATCAGGGACTGAACCCACGCCCTCAGCAGTGACAGCACGGAGTCCTCACCACTGGACTGCTGGAATTTCCAGGGGGAAAGGGCTTTAAAGGCAGCGTGAGGGAGAAGGCCCCAGGGTGGACGGCGAGCCGCGCGGCTCTCAGAGAGGCAGTCGGGGGAGGTAATAGGGCGGTGTTTCAGGAATCCCGGTCGCCACCCTTGTGGCTCCAGCTGTGCTTGTGGGCAGCCTGCAGTTAACTTCGTCCACCTGCCGGGGTTTCAGTATCTGCAAAACAGCTCCAGGATGTGGCTGGTGATATCTGCAGCTAAGGAGGAAGGAAGTGGTTTATGGCTAAACGATTATTCCTGTGTCTTGCTTGACTGTTGCCTTTGTTTCTGCTTTTTTCGCTTCTCTGATTTGCCCTTTGGAAGTCAGGCAAGACCTCAGAGGCTGGAACTTTTCTGCAAACAAGAGGCGGGGACCATGGGTGGGAGGTCTGACCCTGGGAGCTGTTGTTGTTATTTGGATTTTCTACACATATGATCATGTCATCTGTGAGCAGGGACAGTTTCACTTCTTCCTTCCCAATCTGTATGTCTTTATTTCCTTTCCGTGTCTTAGTGCGTTAGCTAGGGCTTCCGGCGTGGTGCTGGAAAGCAGCGGTGAGAGAGGAGTGCATTTCCCCTTGTTTCTGATCTTAGTGGCAGAGCTTTGAGCTTCTTACCATTAGGTGTGATGTTACCTGGAGGTTTTTTGTAGGTGTTCTATTGGGCTTCCCTGGTGGCTCAGCTGGTGAAGATCCACCTGCGATGTGGGAGACCTGGGTTCAATCCCTGGGTTGGGGAGATCCCCTGGAGAAGGAAAAGGCTACCCACTCCAGTATACTGGCCTGGAGAATTCCATGGTCTATACTGTCCGAAGGCTGAGAGCCGAAGAATTGATGCTTTTGAACTGTGGTGTTGGAGATGACTCTTGAGAGTCCCTTGGACTGCAAGGAGATCCAACCAGTCCATTCTGAAGGAGACCAGCCCTGGGATTTCTTTGGAAGGAATGATGCTGAAGCTGAAGCTCCAGTACTTTGGACACCTGATGCGAAGAGTTGACTCATTGGAGAAGACTCTGATGCTGGGAGAGACGGGGGGCAGGAGAAGAAGGGGACGACCCAGGACTCGATGGACGTGAGTCTGGGTCAACTCCGGGAGATGGTGATGGACAGGGAGGCCTGGCGTGCTGCGATTCATGGGGTTGCAAAGAGTCGGACATGACTGAGCAACTTTCACTTTATCAATTTGGGGAAGTTTCCTTCTAATTTTCTGAGAGCAGATCATTGGCAATCACCGTCAGACAGAGGGAAGTTTGTATAGATCACATAAAGGCCCATTTTAGACACGTAATTTGCAAACATTTTTTTCCAATCTGTGTTGTCTTCTCACTTTCGTAGTGATGTTCTTTGAAGCACGAATGTTTTTAATTTCGATGAAGTCCCATTTATGCTTTTTTTTTTTCTCGTTGCTTTGCTTTTTGTGTCATATCTAAGAATCTTCCACCAAACCCAAGGTCGTGAAGACTTACACCTATGTTTTCTTTTAAGAGTTCCATAGTCTTAGCACTTAAATTTGGGTCTGGAGTCTAATTTTGAGATTGGTTTGTTTGTTGATTGCCGCCTTGGGTCTCAGCTGTGGCGCGGGAGCTGCGCTCCGTGTCCACGGCATGTGGGAGCGTGGTTGCAGGGGTGGAGCCTCTGCACCTTTCATTGCAAGGTGGATTCTTAACCCCTGGACGACCAGGGAAGTCCCTCTTGGGTCCAGTTCTAGTTAATTTTTGTGTGTGGTGTGGAATAAGGCCATGTGGGTCTCCAGCTGCCCCAGCGCCATGGTTGAAAGACTCTTTCCCCTGTTAGACGGATCCCTCCCCACAAGGCGGGAGTGTTTGGCTGATGGTGATCAGCAGTGATGATGCCGAGCGGTGGTCCTCAGCCTTGCCCCTGGAGCACACCGGTCCTGTCTGCAGAGCCCCGGATGCCCTCCGCCCTTTTGGTGGCAGGCTGTGCAGTCTCTGTTTCCTGCCAGCGTTCTGGCCTGGGCCTCTCTGGTCCCCTGCAAGGGTTTTCCTAACTCTGAGCTTATGGGAGACAAGAGTGACTCTGACGAAAGGTTTCAGGTTCTGTCCCAGCTCTTCTTTTTTTTTTTTTCCAGCTCTTCTTGGTGTTGGCAGTGCCAGCAGTCCTGGACGGGCAGCATAGTTAGAGAACTAAACGTAAGGGCAAACTCTTTCCTGAGGCCTGTGGTCCTGAATCTGGCAAAATGAGGCAAGTGGTTTCCCCCTGACATCCAACGCTGGACTTGATACGATCTGTTCTTTAAAAATTTTATCTTTAATTGGAGGATCACGCTTTACCGTGCTGTGTTGGTTTCTGCCATATCACGTGACTCAGCCACAGTTACGCTGGCGTCCCCTCCCTCTCGGCCTTCCCTCCCGCCTAACCCCACCCCGGGCCCCTCGGTTGCTGCAGAGCGCTGAGCCGGGCTCCCGATGCTGGCAGCAGCGTCCCACTAGCTCCCTGTCTCATGTAGGTGGTGTGTGTATTTCAACACTGTTCTCTCAGTTCTCCCACCCTCTCCTTCCCCCGCGGTACCCACGCGTCTGTTCTTTATGCCTGCGTCTCTCTTCCTGCCCTGCCGGTAGAGCCAGTCGCCAGTGCCGTCTGTCTAGATCCCATGTATATGTGTCAATAGACAGTATTTATCTGTCTCTTTCTGACTCTCTTCACTCTGTACAGCAGGCTCTAGGTTCATCCACCTCACTAGCACTGACTCAAAGCCACTCCTCTTTCCAGCTGAGTAATATTCCTCTCTATACGGGCACCACCACTTCTTTATTCGTTCATCCGTCCATCAGTGGGCATCTAGGCTCCCTCCAGGTCCCGGCTGTTTTCTCAGGGTGTATGCCAGCAGTGGGGCTGCTGGGCCGTATGAAAGCTTTCGTCACAGTTGTCGCAGAAATCTCCAGACAGTTCTCCATAGTGGCCCTATCAGTTTACATTCCCACCGTCAGCGCAAGGGGGTTCGATGTGACCTATTTTTTAAATGTTTATATATTTGGCTGCACCAGGTCTTACCTGTTGCCGCACCAGGTCTCAGCCCTGGCACACCAGGGCTAAGCTGCAGAGTGTGGGGTCTAGTTTCCTGACCAGGGAGCGAGCCTGGGACTGGCCCTCTGCGCTGGGAGCGTGGGTCTTGGCCCCTGGGCCAGCAGGAAGCCCTGATGTGACCCGTCTTCTTCACGCGGCTTAGGAGCACCTGGATAGTGCATTTTCGCTTGTGTGTTTTGCGTTTGATCTGAGCTGGGAAAGTGTACCTACCTCGAACGTTTACAGCTCCTTGAACTTGTGTTCCCATGTAACCGCCACACATGAGACTAAGGGGTGCTCAGAGTGCCCAAATCTGCACATTTAAAAAATAAAATATTAAGGCAACATCAGCTCATCCAGCTCTTGGCCACACATGGTTTTGACCACATGCTTCTAACACTTTGTGTCCTGACTTTTTGTCATTACATAATAACAAGACCACAGCCCCAAGCCACAGTGATCCCACAGGCGTTGACACTGTTTGTCTGGACGGTGTCCCCTTACCATCCACCCAGAGGCTATGTCATAACTCAGATAAACAAGCATCCACCATTTAGTTTTAGGTGCTGGCTAATTCCATCCTCTGATAAATAATTTTGTGTTAACCAGCTATTTCAACAAAATTTGTGAATTTACAGTATCCTTTCCTCCCAATAAATAATGAGAACTCAATGCACAGAATGAAAATGTCTGCCTGTGGGACGTCCTTGGTGGTCCTGTGGTTAAGACTTCACCTTCCAATGGAGGGGGCACAGGTTCGATGCCTGGCTGGGGAGATATCCCACACGCCTTGTGGCCAAAACCCCCAAAACATAAAACAGAGGCAGTATTGTAACAGGTGCAATAAAGACTTACCAAAAAAATGGTCCCCATTAAAGAAAACCTAAAAAAGTTTTTAAAAAAGAGAGAGAAAAGGTCTGCATGTAATACTGTAAATTTCAGCAAATATTGCCAACACACTCTGGTTTCCACTGCCACTGATGGTATGATAGACGTTTAGGAATGTTTCTTCTGAGAAAGGCTGTAAGAAAAGAATCATGGTGAGACAAGTTTTGTTGAAGACAGTCTGTTTATTTAGCGGCTTCACAAGCCCAGAGGAGAATTTGCTAGACCGAGAGCAGAAGGAGGTGGAGTCACAGAAGAGGGGAGGGTTAGTTGGTGGATCTGGGCCCCAGGCCCTGGGAGGTCAGCACCAGCCCTGAGGTTATGTGAGAACCAGGGTGGAGCAGCAAGAAGCCAGGAGATGGTCAGAACAGCTCTGTGCCCATCAGAGGATGAGGGGTGGCTTTTCTGTGGTTTAGCCCCTGAGCAGCCTGAAGATGGAGGAGTTCAGCTGCCAAGGAGGGAGATTCTCTCGGGTTGAAAGTGGCAGCGAATCCTCAGATGGCTCAAGCAGTACAAGGGGAACCCCCTTCTCCATCAGGAAGTGTGGAACAGGATCTCTGGTCCCGAAGATTCAGACTTCACTACCCTGGCGAGAATGGAGTATGCCCTGGGGGTCTGGACGTGTCGCTGCTCACAGTCAGGGAGCAGAGACTTGCTGGAACCACCTGAGGTCTGAGCTCAGCATCTCAGATCTTGCATTGACAGCAAGCAGGGACACAGCAGCTGGACTGGGAGCAGCAGGGTTTGCAGCAGCTGGACTGGGAGCAGCACACAGGGACACAGCAGCTGGACTGGGAGCAGCAGGGTTTGCAGCAGCTGGACTGGGAGCAGCCACACGAGCCGCAGCCCCCTTTGCCACAGCTGGAGCAAGAGCAGGCTGGCACACAGCAGCACACGGGCACACAGCAGCTGGAGCCGCAGCCCCCCTTGGAGCCCCCACAGGAGCCGCAGCCCCCCTTGGAGCCCCCACAGGAGCCGCAGCCCCCCTTGGAGCCCCCACACGAGCCACAGCCCCCCTTGGAGCCCCCACACGAGCCACAGCCCCCTTTGCCACAGCTGGAGCAGGAGCAGGCTGGCACACAGCAGCACACGGGCTTGCAGCAGCAGACGGGCACACAGCAGCTGGAGCCGCAGCCCCCGCAGCTGGAGCCGCAGCCCCCGCAGCTGGAGCCGCAGCCTCCGGAACAGCCAGAGCAGCCCATGGTTCTGGTGGGTTGAGGGTGGAGTAGGTCAGAGGAGCAGGTGGAGAGAGAGAAGGTGCTCAGTGTGGGGCCTCCGGGGCCAGGAGCCTTATATACCTGCCCGGGCAGGTGAGAGCTGGGCACGTGCTCCCTTCCTGGTTCCTGTCTGGGCCGCGTTTGTTTCCTCCGTGCCCTGTGCTCTCGCTGACTCATGAGCATCCTTTTTCTTAGGTTTCTAAATGTGGTGTCTTCCCCCCTTTTGGCTCCTATAATTAGGGCCTGAGCTCTGTTTGCCATTCCTCCCCTGACATCCCTAGGAACTGGTCACCTGCTCTGTTTACCCATCACAATTAACCCTCGATGGGATGGCCCAAGTCTACACCCCAGCAGAGCCCCAGGGGCCTCCTTCTCAGTGTCGGCCTGCATAGGAAGAGGCTGGTGGCGCCAAGTGAACGGGCCCAGCTTATGCTCAGCGCCCCAGATGCAACGCCTCTCAGCTTATCTAGGAGAATATTACCTTCCAATTCGTCTTCACACTAAATTTTATTATTTACCATATAAAGATTAATTTTAACTTTTTAATCAAAGTGGTAGACATATAGGTTAAAAATTTTCATGATGCTTTACCCCAGGAATTTTCCTCCAATTAAAATAGTTAAAAAAAAAAAAAGGTCTGACAGAGTAAGAGATTCGCATTACTAATGAGAGAATTATTATGTGCTTATACCTAGATTAAATTGAAATAAAACTAAGAATCATATTATCAACAATAGCTATGTTTTATTTTTAGACGATATAATACTAATACTACTCTCATACTATCATACTTAGAAGGTTTCCTTAATATCTGAAAGTGAATCAGTGTGGTTAACCCTGTTAGACCATGTCTGACTCGGTGACTCCATGGACTGCAGCCTGACAAGCTTCCCTGTCCTGCAGAGTGGCAAAACCAGTATCCTTCTGTAAGACTGGGAACGAGGAAACAATGGTCACTCTTACCCCGTCTACTCCAAGGAAGTTTGTCAAATTAAAAAAAAATTAAAAATAAAAAAAAATTGCTAGGATTTTAACTGAACACAGTAATCAATTTTTGGAAAACTGACATCTTTGCAACATCGAATCACATGATTTATGAACATGCGTAGCTTTCTATTAAATCCTCCTTAATTTCTTTCAATACTGCTTTATAATTTCACTTTAGAGAATTTGTATATCTTTGATATGATTTATATTTCTAGGTTTATGCTTTTAGGGGATCAATTATAAATACTTTTTGTATTTTAATAAACATATTTTAAAATTTCTAATTGCTGTTGTTAGTATACTTGGAAAATTTAGTTTATATTTGTTGTTTCCCCACTGATCTTGCTAAATTTACTTATTTATTGTGATGCTTTATTTGTAGATTATTTTGGATTTTTCTTTTGTGTTAGTTCGTATTTCACCTTTCAGGATTTCCTTGACAAATGCAGCCCGCCCTTAGTACTTTTCGCTTCTTCACGAGGAAATCAGGAGCATTCCTAGGGGTCGCCTCCGCCTGCCGACGTGAGTGCTGTTGCTGTCCAGGTCACTCGTACACTCTTGTGAATCCCAGAAGTCACGTTCATCTTTGTTGCCTTAAATGCTCGGTGCATGGGTCTGCTTGGCTGCCCTGGCAGAGGACCACTTCCTGGGTGTCAGTCAGTAGGAACTTCTTTTCTCACAATTCTGGAGGCCAGAAGTCCAAGATGAAAGCTGATTCTGGCTGAGACCTCTCTTTCTGGCTTGTCTCCTTCCATGACCTCTGTCAGGAGAGCAGGGGGCACAGAGAGCTGATGTGTCTCCCCTTCCTATAAGGACAATAGTCCTCCTGGGTTAGAGGCCCGTCCTTACTACCCCATTAATTCTGCCCTTACAAGGGCTTCCCCGAAGGCTTGGCCGGTAGAGAATCCCCCTGCAGTGCAGAAGACCCTGGTTCGATTCCTGGGTCGGGAAGATCCGCTGGAGGAAGGATAGGCTCCCCACTCCAGTGTTCCTGGGCTTCCCTGGTGGCTCAGCTGGTAAAGCATCTGCCTGCAATGCGGGAGACCTGGGTTCGGTCCCTGGGTTGGGGAGATCCCCTGGAGGAGGAAATGGCAACACGCCAGTATTCTTGCCTGGAGAATGCCATGGAAGGAGGAGCCTGGTGGGCTACAGTCCATGGGGTCACAGAAGAGTCGGACACGATTAAGCGGCTGAGCGAGCGTTGCTCTTAACAGCCTTATCTCCAAGTGTCACATCAGGGCTTCTGTCTGAGAGTCTGGGGCGCAGTGCAGCTCATCGTGGTCTGTATTTGAATCTGTATCTTTACACTTTCAGTGCTGTTCACGCCTTCCTGTAGATCTGTGGGTGTGTGCTTTGTGGGACCGTTTTCCTTCAGCCTGAAGGACATCTTTCAGTATTTCTGGAAGTATGAGTCTGCTTGTGAAGAATTTTCTTAGTTTTGTCTTTCTTCAGTTCAGTTTAGTTCAGTTCAGTCGCTCAGTTGTGTCCGACTCTTGGCGACCCCATGAATCGCAGCACGCCAGGCCTCCCTGTCCATCACCAACTCCCGGAGTTCACTCAGACTCATGTCCATCGAGTCAGTGATGCCATCCAGCCATCTCATCCTCTGTCATCCCCTTCTCCTCCTGCCCCCAATCCGTCCCAGCATTAGGGTCTTTTCCAATGAGTCACCTCTTCGCATGAGGTGGCCAAAGTACTGGAGTTTCAGCTTTAGCATCATTCCTTCCAAAGAAGACCCAGGGCTGATCTCCTTTAGAATGGACTGGTTGGATCTCCTTGCAGTCCAAGGGACTCTCAAGTCTTTCTCTAGCACCACAGTTCAAAAGCATCAATTCTTTGACACTCAGCTTTCTTCACAGTCCAACTCTCACATCCATACATGACTACTGGAAAAACCATAGCCTTGACTAGATGGACCTTAGTCGGCAAAGTAATATCTCTACTCTTGAATATGCTGTCTAGGTTGGTCATAAATTTTCTTCCAAGGAGTAAGCGTTTTTTAATTTCATGGCTGCAATCACCATCTGCAGTGATTTTGGAGCCCAAAAAAAACAAAGTCTGACACTTTTCCACTGTTTCCCCATCTATTTGCCATGAAGTGGTGGAACCAGATGCCATGATCTTAGTTTTCTGAATGTTGAGCTTTAAGCCAACTTTTTCACTCTCCTCTTTCACTTTCATCAAGAGGCTTTTGAGTTCCTCTTCACTTTCTGTCATAAGGGTGGTGTCATCTGCATATCTGAGGTTATTGATATTTCTCCTGGCAATCTTGATCCCAGCTTGTGTGTCTTCCAGTCCAGCGTTTCTCATGATGTACTCTGCATATAAGTTAAAGAAGCAGGGTGACAGTATACAGCCTCGACGTACTCCTTTTCCTATTTGGAACCAGTCTGTTGTTCCATGTCCAGTCCTAACTTGCTTCCTGACCTGCATACAGGTTTCTCAAGAGGCAGGTCAGGTGGTCTGGTATTCCCATCTCTTTCAGAATTTTCCACAGTTGATTGTGATCCACACAGTCAAAGGCTTCGGACACACAGTCAAAGGCTTTCTTAAATATCTTTACTTAAGCTTCACTTTTGCAGAACTTGTTTTTTCAAAGTAGAGTCTTCAGTGCACAGTTGTTACAGGCTCCTCTTTCACTCCTTTATAGATGGTATGCAGTTGTCCCCTGGCTTCCGTGTTTTTTCTTGAAAAGTCAGCTCTAAATGTTACTGTTGCTTCTTTGGGAATTATGTGCCATATTCTTTGCTTTTAAGACTGTAACATGATCATTTTGTAGCTAGGGTTTTAAAAGTTTCTTCTTGAGTTTTGCTGAACTTCTTGAATCTATGGGTTGATATCTTTGGTTAGGTCTAAAATATTCTCAACCTCTGTCTTTTGAAATATTGCTTTTGCCCCAGTTTCTGTCTTATTTCCCTCTGATTTGCCAATTACACTTATGTTAGACTTGTTGGCTCATTCCCAGACGTCTTTTACACTCATTTATTTTTTGCATTCTCATTTCTATCTGCTTCAGTTTGGATGTTTTTCCACAGACTGTTTTTAAACATTGAATTCTGTAATTCTGTTTTTTTTTTTTTTTTTTGCTATGTCCAGTCATCTGTTAAAGCCATCTGATAAATTCTGAATTTTATACATAGCACTTTTCAGTTTTAGAATGTTCATTTTATTATATTTTTATGGACACTCTTTTGGCGGAATTTTTCCACCTTTTCATCTCGTTTGTCCATATTTTCCCTATGCTATCTTTAAGTCTTTGCTAATTAACAGTAAGATCCGAATCATTTTTGAGTCTGCTTTTATTACATTTTCCCCTTGTGATTATTTGTCACGTTTTCCCATTTCTGGATTTTTCTTTGGCCATGCCTCGCAGCTTTCAGGATCTTCGTCCTCTGATCAGGGCCTGAACCCAGGACCTGGCAATGAAAGCGCCAAGTCCAAACCACTGGGCCACCAGGAAGCACCCTCCTATTTCTTGTTGCGGCTTTTTTTTTTTTTTTTTACTGTGTACTGGCTATTTTTTATGGAAGGGCCATAGGAGTTTTCATGGTGTGATCTTGCATCACGGGAGGGCCCTCTTCTGGGGGGAAAGGCTTCTGCTATTAGGAATCCCATCACCTAGTCCCTGTTACTCCTGTATTCCCCATTGTCCTTCAGATACACTGTGATTTACCTGGCTTTATTTTAGAATCTGTTTCCTTACTTTCTGTCTGTGCCGCGTCCTCACTGCTGTGCGGGCTTTCTTTAGCTGCGGAGCAGGACTCCTCTCCAGTCGTGGCGTGCAGACTTCTCACATGGTGTCGTCTCTTGTGGAGCACAGGCCCTGGGCACCTGGGCTCAGCAGTCACACCACACGGGCTTCGTTGCCCCATGGCATGTAGAATCTTCCTGGACCAGGGGTCAAGCCCGTGTCCCCTGCACTAGCGAGCGGACCCTTATCCCCTGGACCACCAGGGAAGCCCCTAGTCTGCTGTGGTTGCTGTTTCGTCGCTAAGTCACATCTGAGTCTCTGCGACCCCATGGACTGCAGCGCGCCAGGCTTCCCTGTCCTCCGCTATCTCCTGGAGTCCGCTCAAGTTCCTGCCCACTGAGTTGGTGGTGTTGTCTAACCATCTCATCCTCTGCCACCCTCTTCTCCTTTGCCTTCAATCTTTCCCAGCATCAGGGTTTTCTTTTAGTTGCTGTAGTAGGAATTTTGGGAGGCTGCAACTTCCCACATTTTACCTGGCAGCAGAAGCCCGCTTCCTTCTGTCTGCAGTATTCCTGTTTCTCTCTGATGTGATTTGTTTGTATATATTCTTGTTCTTCCTCCTAGGTACCAAGTTTGTGCCTTTGATCTAAAGAATCTTCGTGTGTCATTGCTCTGAGTATTGTTCTCCTGCCATTTCTTTTGATCTCTCCGCGTGGGACACTTGGTAGAGCTGTGATGGAGCCTCTGATCTCCCTTCCACGGTTCTTGGCTTCTGTTTCATGGCTGAACCCATTGTGACCCTTATGGTCTGGCTGAATTTCTCAGTGCTGTCTTCCCTCCTTCTGACACTCTGAGGGAGAAGCTCTTCTGCGCTCTCTCCCAGGTCGCTGGTCCAGTTTTGGTGATCTCTGGCTTGCGGAAGCATCACCAGAGTTCTGCTTCGTCTTCTCCCCGTGTTCTCCCCGTGTGCACGTCTGTCTATCCCTAGACGTTCCCTGTATATGAGGACCCCTGCCAGGCCGGTTAGGCGCCCACCCTGCTGCATTATGGCTGATGAGCATGACCCCCATGGCTGGACCCTGGATGTAGGTGATGTCCCACGCAGAGGTCCACAATGCCCTTGTCTGCTTCCGCGTTACTCTTCTTTTCTAAACACCATGAGAAGATAAATGCAGAGTGGCTGAGCCCATTGCATCTGGAACCACGGCTACGAGAGAGTCAGGAGAGTGCTATCCAGCCTCTGTGATGTGAGAGAGGAGGGGCATGGAGAGGGGGCTGGCCCCAACACAGCGAGTTTACTGCCCCCGCCAAGGGAAAGTCCCACTGCTGGACAGCCACACATCCCGGACGCACACGCCACGTCCTGACTCGGAGCCCAGGCCCCTCTGCTGTGCCCTGGAATGTCCCCTGGCCACATCGGCGGTGGAGTATGGTCGTGGCTGGAGGCAGACGGGACACCTGGTGGTACCGTGGAGTCAGGGCCTGGTCAGCCGGCACGGGCTTCCAGGCACCCGCTTCCAGTGAACCCCCTTGTTCATCAGTACATGGTACAGAGACTGCTGTGAAGAGTTACACTGGGAATGAGTTTGGTTGGCGGTGACAGAGATAATTTTATTGACAGGGCATTTTATTGTATTTTAACAAACAAGCATAGCAACCTGCGGTAAGGAAGGGAGTCTTGCTGGACTGGGCTTCACTGGAGGAAACTTGGATGCGATCAAAGTGGCATCTTTTCTCATTGAGAAGCCAGGGGCTGGATGTTCTTGACGAGACCCTTCACACGGGGGTCAGCGCCTGGCTGTGGCAGGTGATGGGCCTTAGAAGAGTCAGGACGGGTGGCAGCCACTTGGCGTTTAGAGGACTATTAGCATACGGCCTTCCTCTGCATAATGACATCCTAGAGGGATGGGGACGAGCCGTGGCTCCTCACGGGAATGGCGCTTCCCATGCTGGAGTCGGAAATGCAGGGAAGAGGTCCGCAGAGCAGGAGGCGTCCAGGAGAATGACAAGCCAGAGAGCCCCACAGGCGCCGCAGGTGGAAGAGGTCAGCTGAATGCTGGACTGACCCTTACATCAGATCTTGCGCTGGCAGCACACGGGGACACAGCAGCTGGACTGGGAGCAGCTGGGTTTGCAGCAGCTGGACTGGGAGCAGCAAACGGGGACACAGCAGCTGGACTGGGAGCAGCAGGGTTTGCAGCAGCTGGACTGGGAGCAGCCACAGGAGCCGCAGCCCCCTTTGCCACAGCTGGAGCACGAGCAGGCTGGCACACAGCAGCACACGGGCACACAGCAGCTGGAGCCGCAGCCCCCCTTGGAGCCCCCACAGGAGCCGCAGCCCCCCTTGGAGCCCCCACAGGAGCCGCAGCCCCCCTTGGAGCCCCCACACGAGCCACAGCCCCCTTTGCCACAGCTGGAGCAGGAGCAGGCTGGCACACAGCAGCACACGGGCTTGCAGCAGCAGACGGGCACACAGCAGCTGGAGCCGCAGCCCCCGCAGCTGGAGCCGCAGCCCCCGCAGCTGGAGCCGCAGCCTCCGGAACAGCCAGAGCAGCCCATGGTTCTGGTGGGTTGAGGGTGGAGTAGGTCAGAGGAGCAGGTGGAGAGAGAGAAGGTGCTCAGTGTGGGGCCTCCAACAGCCAGAGCAGCCCATGGTTCTGGTGGGTTGAGGGTGGAGTAGGTCAGAGGAGCAGGTGGAGAGAGAGAAGGTGCTCCGTGTGGGGCCTCCTGGACCAGGAGCCTCTATATATCTGCCAGGGTCAGGTGAGATGCTGGGCACGTGGTCCCTTCCTGGTTCCTGTTCACACCACTTTCCAGGAGAAAAATTCTGAGTTTTTAAAACAGATTTAGTCATGAACACATTGTGGTGTTTATAGGAAACCGTCCTGCTGTGTCTTGCGTGTTCCCAGCACATGGCTTCATCACCTGATGGGCTTGTGTTCCTTGTTTGCAAGAGACAGAGGTTGAGCCTCGGGGCCATACTGGGCATCACCCTGGCACGACGCCTGACCACGTCTGTACTGTGAAGTCTTGACGGTGCTGACAGGGCTCCCAAGAAGCGGCCTCAGGGCGTGGAGGGAGTGCCAGGCAGGAGGCCACTGCAGGCGGCGGTGGGGAACATCCTTCCTGTTAATCTCAGGGACTCAGAGCACGTGTCGTGTGCAATCCTAGCGGCGCGGTCCGAGGTCCTGCCTGAGTTGGGTTCTTTCAGTTTTCCATGGACTTGAGTCCCAGGCGTGGCCATGCTGACCATGCCTCAAGGGATCTCCTGTATCCAGACAGCCAGCCAGCCACGGGTCAACCAACTGGGGATTGAAATATTCCAGAGAGTCCAGAAGTTTCCAAAAAGCAAAACTCGGATTTGCGCCACTGGCAGCAGTCTACATCGCAGTGACTTGGCGCGTGCAACTGTTTATGTAGCGCTGACTTTGTATTAGGCATCGCAAGGCGTCTAGGGACGAATTAAAGCGCAGAGGAGGTCGCGCAGGGCCAAATGATAACGCGGCGCTGCTCTACGGGCCCCGGGTGGCTCAGCAGAAAAGCCTCCCGCCAGGGCGGGAGATGGCGCGTTACAGCCCTGGGTCGGGAATACCCCCGGAGGAAGAAACTGGAGCCCGCTTCAGTATCTCCCCCGGGAAATCCCATGGAAAGAGGAGCCTGGCGGGCTAGAGTCCACAGGGTTGCCAAGAGCCGGACACGCCTTGGTGCTAACGGACCCAAAGAGCGCTGTTTCACGCGGGAGACTGAGGCGCCCTCGGAGCTCGGCGCCCGTGGGGCCCGGGGGCCAGCTTTCCGCCGTGCGAGGGATGCCTGTCATCTGACTGCACCCCTGGGCGGCGGCTGGCTTCTCTCCCGTCCACAGGGTGAGTCCCTGCCGTCAGCACGGAGCCTCTCTTTCGGGATGCTACAGCTGGAGCCGCAGCCCCCCTTAGACCCCCCACAGGAGCCACAGCCCCCCTTGGAGCCCCCACAGGAGCCGCAGCCCCCCTTGGAGCCCCCACACGAGCCACAGCCCCCTTTGCCACAGCTGGAGCAGGAGCAGGCTGGCACACAGCAGCACACGGGCTTGCAGCAGCAGACGGGCACACAGCAGCTGGAGCCGCAGCCCCCGCAGCTGGAGCCGCAGCCCCCGCAGCTGGAGCCGCAGCCTCCGGAACAGCCAGAGCAGCCCATGGTTCTGGTGGGTTGAGGGTGGAGTAGGTCAGAGGAGCAGGTGGAGAGAGAGAAGGTGCTCAGTGTGGGGCCTCCGGGGCCGGAGCCTTTATGAACCTGTTGGGTGTTTACCAGGCCACTGGTCACTTCCTCTTATCTGTTTTTCCAGGGTCATGCTTTTGTTTGTCAGCTTTTTCCCGTGAGTTCCTGTTGCCTGGGTCACTGACGACTTTCTTAAGTTTCTAAATTTTGCCTCTTCCTCATTCATTCTGGATTTCAGTCTGTCCTTCCTAAGCATCCCCGGAAGTTGGTCACCTGCCTCTGGTTGGACTGTGTGTGAACTGTGAGGATGCCATGGGGTCCAGGCTCCTTCACCCCTGTTGGGAGTTTGCAGGTACGGTTAAGCTCAGCATCTTGAGATGAGAGACTATCCCCTTGGGTGGTGATGGGTTAAGTGTGACCACATCCATCATTGTGAGAGAGAGGCAGGGGGAGACCTGAGCACGCCGAGATGGGGAGAGGGTGTGAGATGCAGTAGAGGGGATTTGCGGGTGCCACTTTGAGCATCTGGGTGAGGTGGCCACAAGCCAGGGCGTCCTGGTAGCCACCAGAAGGTCGTGGCGGTGAGAGCTGGGCCCTCCTTGCAGCCTTGCAGACGGAGCACGGCCTGCTGACGACCTGACTTACGTGGGACTTATGGACCAGGGCTCGAACCCGTGGCCCCTGCACTGGCAGACAGATTCCTATCCGCGGAGCTGCCCAGAACCACTGTTATTGCCCTTAACCCTCTAGCAGGACACACAGTTGAGTTCTTGAACCATTTTCAGCTTTTAGTTTTATTGTCAGCGGTCGAACGTACAGAGGTGACTTGAGGAGCTTCTAAGGGCGTCATTAGCCAGAATAGGGGTCCCCGAGGCCGTGTGCAACGCCCCTGGGCCTCTGTTTCCCAGACTCCTAAGTGTCCTTTCAAGAAACCTGGGGATTTCTTTGGCATCTAGATATCTAGAACTCCAACAGCGGAAATGTGTAACTGGGAAAGGAATACCTCAAAATGGAGTGCTGACAGCTTCTTATTAGAAATATTTAAGAAGTTGGGGCCATAGTCTTCGTATCTTGCGTGTTTGTCCTGGAGTTGGCGAGACTCTCCCGGCTTCGGGCGACGCAGGCCCGGGTCCCAGGCGCGGTTTCTTGGGTCGTCACCAGGGGCTGCCGAGGTTCCCGCCGCTTTCTGCGCGGGAGCAGAACTCGCTTGACTGCAAATTGGCCTCGTTTTGAGCTTAAAGGCTCGAGTTTAAGATCTGTATATGCTGTCTGACTTTGGAGGCCCAACCCAGAGAGGGTATGCATGCATTAGAGTTACCCGAGTAAGAAAAGAAATAACAATAAATTACAGATTTAAAGAAGTGACAGATACCGCAGATAAGACGGAACCGGAGAGAATAAGGGGCTTACAGGGCGGCTCAGCTGTGAAGAGCCCGCCTGCTGGCAGGAGGCACAGGGGACCGGGGTTTGATCCCTGGGTCGGGAAGATCCCCTGGAGGAGGAAGCGGCCACTGCTGGGGCAATCCCCCGGACAGAGGCGCCTGGGTTCACAGAGAGGCAGACGTCAGGGAGCACAGACGCGGGGAAAGTCGTCTTATTTTGTTGAATGAATTGCCCCAGCCTCTCTTCCCTACCCCAGGGCATCCTCCGTGATGGTTTTTCTTTCTTTCTTTTTTTTTTTTGCCACGTATCCTTCATCACTTATTCATATGACAACAATTTCAGAGTTTTACTTTCTAAAGTGAATACAAAGCTTTCAGTTTTTCCTTTATCGTGGCTGCTTGAGGTTTTTTTTTAGTTGTTGATTTTGAAAATTTGTTTTAGCCTCATGATACTGTCACGTAAGTATTTAGGTTTGCTATCAAATCTGGGGAAATATTAATCAAATGTCTTTACATTTGAGCTGTAAAACTTCAGGGGATCAGCATTTTGTGTGGCATTTAATCTTATTGTTGTTCAGTTGATAAGTCGTGTCCACCCTTTTCAATCCACTCCCCCATCCTTCCCCCCACCCCTGCAACCATAACTGCAGCTCGCCAGGCTCCCCTGTCTTCCACTATCTCTCAGAGTTTACTCAAACTCCTGTCCATTGAGTCGGTGATGCCATCCAACCACCTCATCCTCTGTCCTCCCCTTCTCCTCCTGCCTTCAGTCTTTCCCAGCATCAGGAGCTTTTCCAGTGAGTCGGCCCTTCACACCAGGTGGCCAAAGTATTGGAGCTTCAGCTTCAGCATGAGTCCCTCCAGTGAATATTCAGGACTACTTTCCTTTAGGATTAACTGGTTTGACCTCCTTGTTTACCTTATATTTCTTTTAAATTAAGTACATTTGTCAACCTGTTTGTGACTACATCCTTGGTGGAGTTGGCCCATCATGTGTTTTATACCGTCTTTGACTGTGTCAATATTTTCATGTCAAATCAGCAGGAAACTTAAACCTTTACCAGAATATTCATGCAATTTGCTATTACACATTAACTGGATTATCAAATAATTCATGAGCTTTCCTCACTTTTGTTTGGAATGTATCACCTCTTGTTAATGAATTCCGCTCTTGGCGTGATGTGAAAATTCTGCTGTAATTTGGGCCTTTCATCAGCATTACTTCCGTGGTGTTTCAGACAGTAAAGAATCTGCCTGCAATGCAGGAGACCTGGGTTCAGTCTCTGGGCTGGAAGGATCCCCTGGAGAAGGGAATGGCAACCCATTGCGCTATTCTTGCCTGGAGAAATCCATGGACAGAGGAGCCTGGCAGGCTACGGTGCACAGGGTCGCAAAAAGTTGGATATGATTGAGTGAGTAATATTTTCACTTTTAGGAACGACTTATAGCTTATTTTTGCATGTTTATTTCACATCTTATTACTTGTTTTCCTTTGAACTTTTTACTTTGCATTGGGGTAGAGCTGACTAACCATGCTGTGATCTTTTCAGGTGAGCAGCGAGATGACTCAGGCACACATACACGAGTCCCTTCTCTCCCAAGCCCCGCTCCCATCCAGGCTTCCACGGAACAGTGAGCAGAGTTCCATGAGTCCCTTCTCTCCCAAGCCCCGCTCCCATCCAGGCTTCCACGGAACAGTGAGCAGAGTTCCATGTGGTATACAGTAGGTCCTCGTTGGTTATCCGTCTTAAATATAGCAGTGTGTACACAGCCTTACCAGACTCCCTAAGGATCGGCTCCCCCATCCTTACCCCCCGGCAACCGTAAGTTCATTCTCTGAGTCTCTGAGTCTCTTTCTGTCCCATAAGCAAGTTCGTTTGCATCATTTCTTTTCAGATCCCACATGTAAGGCATGCCACTCATTATTTCTCCATCTCTGTCTGACGGACTTCACTCAGTATGACACTCTCCAGGTCCATCTATGGACCTGCGGCAAATGCCATTTCGTTCTTTTCAGTGACCAGGTAATAGCCCGCCATGCCTCTACGCGCCACTCCTTCCTCATCCACCACTCTGTCAGTGGACACCGAGTGCTCGCGTGTGCCAGCTGCGGTAAACAGTGCTGCCGCGAGCACCGGGGTGCGTGCGTCCTTTCGGATCATGGTTTTCTCTGATACATGCCCAGGAGTGGGATTGCAGGGTCATTTGGCAGCTCTGTTTTTACTTTTTAAGGAGCTTCCGTACTGCTCTCCGTAGGGGCTGTACCAATTTACATTCCCACCGACAGTGTAGGGGGGCACATTTTATCACTTTTGATGAGAAATCTTTCTTAGGTCTTTAATAAGTAAGTGTGAAAAAGACAACAGAAGCTTTGCTCCTGCATGTTCAGCTCAGGTCCCGGACTCTCTCCATCTCCTTGGCCGCGCCTGGCTTCTGATGCTGCGGGGGCTTTTCCCCAGCTGCAGTGAGCGGGGCTGCCCTCCAGCCGCGGTGCACGGGCTTCTCGTTGCAGTGGCCTCTCGCGGCAGTTCTCAGCTCTCGGGCGTGGCTGTGGTAATTGTGGCGCACAGGGTTAGTTGCGGGATCTTCTCAGACCAGGGATTAGATCCACATGCCCTGCACAGGGGGGTGAATCCTTAACTACTGGGCCACCACGGAGCCCCTCTCCCAGTTTTTCACCTGGAATGTTTAAAAACATATTTCCAAACACTTTGGGGCTTCCCTGGTGGCTCAGACAGTAAAGAATCCTCCTGTAATGCAGGAGACCTGGGTTTGATCCCTGGGTCAGGAAGATCCCCTGGAGGAGGCCATGGCAACCCACTCCAGTATTCTGGCCTGGAGAGTCCCATGGATGGAGGAGCCTGGCAGGCTACAGCCCATGGGGCCGCGAAGAGTTGGACCAGACTGAGTGACTGAGCTGGCAAACTGCAGTTCAGAAAGCGAATCTGCCCTTTAACAGCAGACTTGTCCTTTTGAGTGCATTTGGTACATTGTGTGTGTTCAGATTTCTCTCCTGGATTTTGAAGATCTATTTAAGAGGACTTAAAACATCAAATCCACGTTGCAAGGCTTCCACAGCCTTCTATCGGCAAACGATAGCAAGCCATTGTTGCTTTTAGATTCTTTGGTGAAAATCGTGAGCTCTTATGGAAGACGCTGCAGCAAGTTAGGAGGGAACTGCCTGCGGGGATTCTGGCAGCTGCACGCGGCCTGGTGTTCTGCGTGTGCACCTGTGGTTCTGAGGATGGGTGCACACTGTCGCCCTTAACTGTACGATTCTGCGACCACCAGTGCTGCTCATGGCTGGCTGCGGGCATCCATGTCTTTCCCTTTGTTGAGTAAAGTCACAGGTGGGCTGTTTCCGGTCGGTGGAAATGTTTCACACTGCTTGCAAAGTTTCCTGTGGCGGTAGCAATGGACAGCTCTTGCCAGTCAGTCGGGGTTCACCATTTCCAAACAGCACATACAGCCCAGGAGACACACTTGTGCCTGGTTTATTTCACGTATCAGTTTATTTTGTACATATTCTTATTTATTTTGGTCGAATTTTCATGAACTGTTTTGGATAGATGAGTCACATGTGCTTTTACATTTTGACATAGTGTTGAGGGCTTGTGCAAAAAAGGATACAGTTCAGAATCTGGTTCTGAAGTGTCCTTAAGAAAAGCTATACATATACCTATACACACCCCACATCTCTTTCTTCATCTACTGATGGATGCTTAGGTTTCGTATTTTGTCCATTGTAAAAAATGCTGCAGTGAACACTGGTGTCCTGTGTCTTTTCTAATTGTGTCTTTGTTTTCTTTGGGTTGATACCCGGAAGTGACATTGCTGGGTCACATGACAGGCCTATTTTTAACTTCTGGAGGAGCCTCCCTCCTCTCCACGGTGGCTGCGCCAGTTGACCTTCCCGCCGGCAGTGCTCCAGGCTTCCCTACTCTCCGCATCCTCGCCAGCGCTGGTTATTTCTTGTCTGGATAACTGTGGTCCTTCTGATAGGCGTGAGGTGGTATCTCTCAGACCTGTTCTGGGGAGGTGTCTTCTCTGGTTCGCGTGTGCACTTTGCATCACCTTGGATTTCCCGGGCATTTAGTCCCAGCCCCTTCTTAGCAGCCAGTCGTCTCAGCCCCTGGCGCTGCCCAGGAACAGCAGCTCAGATGCGGCACGTGCTGTGTCTGTTTCCCGTGGCTTCCAAACCAGAGAATCGGTAGGGTCAGTGCCCCCCACAGGCCAGACAGACGGCCGTCCCTCCCGCTGAAGTTCGTCCTTTGTTAATTATCAGTCGACACTGTTGTTATTATTATTATTTTTTGCCATAGGGGTTTTTCTTTTTATATGTTTATTTCTCTTTTATGCCAAATTTATCTTTTTGGGAGCTGCTGAATTTTGTGTCATGGTTAGAAACAACTATCCCATCTCAGTATTATTTTAAAAGTCCCTCTTTTCTTTTAGTCATTTTGTTTTTATTTTCATTTGAGTCTTTATTCTGTGTAGGATTTGTTTTAGAGTAAGGGATGAAGTGAGGCTCGCCGGGTGGCCCAGCAGTGAAGAGTCTGCCTGCGATGCAGAAGGCGCGGCAGGCCCAGGTTCCATCCCGGGGTCGGGAAGATCCCCTGGAGAAGGGCATGGCAGCCGACTCCAGTACTCTGGCCTGGAGACTCCGGTGGACGGAGGAGCTTGGTGGGCTGCAGTCCATAGGGTCGCAGAGAGTCGGACACGACCGAGTGACTGAGCTCTAGAGATGACGTCAAGGCACAGTCTGACTTGCCACGTCCTCCATGGTTGCTCTAGTTATTCGGCTGTCCCGGGGCTCTGCTGCTGCACGCGGGCTCTTCTCCAGCTGCAGCGCGCGAGCTGCTTCCTGTGGAGCATGGGCGTAGGCTCCCGGGCTCAGTACTTGCAGCTCGCGGGCTCAGTACTTGTGGCTCGCAGGCTCAGTACTTGTGGCTCGCAGGTTCAGTACTTGCGGCTGCCGGGCTCAGTGCTTGCGGCTCATGGGCTCAGTACTTGCGGCTCGCAGGCTCAGTACTTGCGGCTCCTGGGCTCAGTGCTTGCGGCTCGCGGGCTCAGTACTTGCGGCTCACGGGCTCAGTACTTCCGGCTCCGGGCTCAGTGCTTGCGGCTCCTGGCTCAGTGCTTGTTGCTCCGGGGCTCAGTGCTTGTGGCTCCCGGGCTCAGTGCTTGCGGCTCCTGAGCTCAGTACTTGTGGCTCGTGGGCTCAGTGCTTGCGGCTCACGGGCTCAGTGCTTGCGGCTCGTGGGTTCAGTACTTGTGGCTCCCGGGCTCAGTGCTTGCAGCTCATGGGTTCAGTACTTGTGGCTCGCGGGCTCAGTGCTTGCGGCTCCCGGGCTCAGTGCTTGTGGCTCGCAGGCTCAGTGCTTGCGGCTCCCGGGCTCAATACTTGCGGCTCCCGGGCTCAGTACTTGTGGCTCGCGGGCTCAGTACCTGTGGCTCATGGGCTCAGTACTTGCAGCTCACGGGCTCAGTACTTTTGGCTCCCAGGCTCAGTATCTGTGGCTCGTGGGCTCGGTACTTGCAGCTCCCAGGCTCCCGGGCTCAGTGCTTGCGGCTCGCGGGCTCAGTACTTGCGGCTCGCAGGCTCAGTGCTTGCGGCTCCTGGGCTCAGTGCTTGCGGCTCCTGGGCTCAGTACTTGAGGCTGCCGGGCTCAGTACTTGTTGCTCCGGGGCTCAGTGCTTGTGGCTCGCGGGCTCAGTGCTTGCGGCTCACGGGCTCAGTGCTTGTGGCTCGCGGGCTCAGTGTTTGCGGCTCACGGGCTCAGTACTTGCGGCTCCCGGGCTCAGTGCTTGCGGCTCCGGGGCTCAGTACTTGTGGCTCGTGGGCTCAGTGCTTGCGGCTCCCGGGCTCAGTGCTTGCGGCTCCTGGGCTCAGTACTTGAGGCTGCCGGGCTCAGTACTTGTTGCTCCGGGGCTCAGAGCTTGTGGCTCGCGGGCTCAGTGCTTGCGGCTCACGGGCTCAGTACTTGTGGCTCGCGGGCTCAGTGCTTGCGGCTCCTGGGCTCAGTACTTGCGGCTGCTGGGCTCAGTACTTGCAGCTTGTGGGCTCAGTGCTTGTGGCTCGCGGGCTCAGTGCTTGCGGCTCACGGGCTCAGTACTTGCAGCTCGCGGGCTCAGTGCTTGTGGCTCCTGGGCTCAGTACTTGCAGCTCGTGGGCTCAGTGCTTGTGGCTCGCGGGCTCAGTGCTTGCGGCTCCTGGGCTCAGTACTTGTTGCTCCGGGGCTCAGTGCTTGTGGCTCGCGGGCTCAGTGCTTGCGGCTCATGGGCTCAGTACTTGTGGCTTGCGGGCTCAGTACTTGTTGCTCCGGGGCTCAGTGCTTGCAGCTCGCGGGCTCAGTGCTTGTGGCTCGCGGGCTCAGTGCTTGCAGCTCCTGGGCTCAGTGCTTGCAGCTCGCAGGCTCAGTGCTTGTGGCTCGTGGGCTCAGTGCTTGCGGCTCCTGGCTCTAGAGCACAGGCTCAGTAGCTGTGCCGCTCGGGCTTCGTCGCCCGCGGCGCACGTGGTCTTCTTGGGCCGGGGATGGACGCAGATTCTCCCACGCTGGCAGGTGGACTCTTTGCCGCCTGGGAAGGCCCTGCATAGTTGCTTTAATGTCCGTCTGTGGAATAATGTATTTTTGAACAAATTTAATGCGCTACCTTTCATATGTAGAGAACTCTCACACGCCTCAACCTGTCTCTGGAGGTTCCGTTCTTTCACCTTTATTTGTTGGATTTTTACAAGTGTTTCAGCTGTTTGAATGCGCATAGCTTCATAATAGGTTTGCTATCTGGATCCATTTCGGTTTGGGCAATGGACTCTTTCTGAAACTATGTCTTCTTTGATTTACTTTCGGCTGTGCTGGGGTTTTGCGGCCGCACGCGGGCTTTCTCTAGTTGCTGCTGGGGCTGCCGCTGCAGGGCCTTCTCTTATTGCTGAGCGTGGGCTCTAGGCGCCCAGGCTCCAGCAGTCGTGGCAAGGGTGCTCAGGAGGTGCGAGGCCTGGGCGTAGCTGCCCCGCGGCGAGTGGAGTCTTTGCAGACCAGGGATCGAACGTGTGTCCCCTGGTCTGGCAGGCGGGTCCTCCCCACTGGATCGCCGGTGGAGTCCTGGTCCCCTTTCTGTTCAGCGTTTTCTTAGCTATTTTTATGTGTAGCTTTTTTTTCTGTATAAATGTTAGTCAGCATAATTACTTAAAATATCTACTCAGTATATTTATTCAGATCCAATATATAGATTAATTTAGGAAGAATGACTTGCTTAAAATATTAACACTTCCTGCTCCCTGCAGCAAGGCGTGAGGGTGTGACGGGGAGCCACAGCAGCCGGGGTCATGGCAGGACAGCATTTAGAAAGTTTCCTCCCGTCTTTGACCGAGTATTAGTTGAAAGAAGGACAACTGAAACTGTAACCAAAGGGGCATTAGGCTTCCAGAAAAATCACAAGGAAAAACATTGCAAGCAATGGTAGTAGCTGTTGGATGGGCCTTAACGGAAAGAATGGAGAGATTCAGCCAGTTAATGGGCAAGTTGGAAAAACAGGTCTCCTCCCAGGAGACGTGAGTTTGATCCGTCCTCCCAGGAGATGTGAGTTTGATCCATGGGTTGGGAAGATCCCCTGGAGGAGGGCATGGCAACTCACTCCAGTATTCTTGCCTGGAGAATCCCATGGACAGAGAAGCCTGGTGGGCTACAGTCCATAGAGTTGCAAAGAGTCAGACAGAACTGAAGCAAAGAGCACAAGAGATGAGGTAAAGATACAATGTACTTAGCATACGGCACACGAAGTAGCTATGGACAGCAGGGGTTACTTCTTATGTAGAGGTGGCGGCATTCTTGATAAGTATGTTGACTGAAATAAGTCAGCATTGAAATGCCGTCACATGAAGCTGCCCATTCGACTGAAGTTGTGAAGTCTTTCATCGCGTAAATAATTCCCATGTTTCTCTTTTATAACAAACTAACAGTATCCAAACTAATGATATCCAGTGTCTCTAAAATTTAGTTTCGCTGTACTGGTATAAACATTTAGAAATAAAAATATATAAATGAAAAAACCTTCCTATTAAAACAAGAATTATCTATTCTTTCTTTCAGGACTCCTTTCATGTCTCTCAGTATATTCCAACTTTCTTCACATAGATTTTTAAAGACTTTTATTGAAATACAAGTTCACGGAGAAGAATGTCACCATGCTTCCTGTGAAGGTATTTTACCTTAATGCCCATAACCTGCGAGGCAAGTTTTCCAAAGATGGGCCACTAAGTATAGTTGAGGCTTAGAGGCAACATCCCTTTAGCGATGACCTTGTGACAGAATGTAAAGGTTCTCCCCTGTTCCAGCCAGGCAGCGCACACTGACTGTGTGTAATATTGAGTGCCCATCTCGGGCAGCTTGACAGATTTTCACAGACTGAACACGCATGTAACCGGCACGCCCAGATTTAGAAAGGGAGCGTCCCCAGGCCCCAGGAGCTCTCTCCTGTCCTCTTTGCAACCACGTTCCCCCAAGGAGCCCCCTCCCGGCCCTCGGTGGTGCAGGCCAGTCTGTTCTGTGTGAGTGTTTATGGACGTCACGTGGAGTCGGTCACAGCCTCTGCCTTTCTGTTGATTTCTTCTACTCAGCATCAGTCTGTGAGATTCCCACTGCTGCCTGGTAGTCCGCCGAGCGCGTAAGCCACAAGCAGTTTCTCTTTTCTATTATTGGAACCTGGACAATTTCCGTTTTTACTGTTAGACGTAGTGCTTCTTCGTGCAGATTTTAGAAATGGTTTTTATAGAGTTCATGTTTAAGGAGTGGAGGAAGTCCTTTCCTTCAGTGTGTTTCTGTTTTGTGTACGGAGAAAGGCTGTTGGTTTTACCATTTACATCCCCAGCCTTCTGCTTGACCTTGCCTTTTCGCCCCCCCCAGGTGTGCAGTGGGAAAGCGCGCCTTTTCACCCCCCAGGGGTGCAGTGGGAAAGCTCGCCTTTTCACCCCCCAGGGGTGCAGTGGGAACGCGCGCCTTTTCACGCCCCCCCAGGTGTGCAGTGGGAGCGCGCGCCTTTTCACCCCCCCCAGGGGTGCAGTGGGAACGCTCGCCTTTTCACCCCCCCCAGGGGTGCAGTGGGAACGCTCGCCTTTTCACGCCCCCCCAGGTGTGCAGTGGGAACGCTCGCCTTTTCACCCCCCAGGGGTGCAGTGGGAACGCTCGCCTTTCCGCCGCTGGGTGTGCAGTGGGAGCGCGTGTAGGTGATGACAACTGTGCGTTCTCTTTTCCAGCTGCTGTTTCATTTCATTCTCACTAATAATTGTATTAAATGCCACCAAAGCAAGGAAAATCATGCCAGCAACAGTGAAATCATAGTAGATGTTGCCGAAAATACCTTCAGAAAAAAGAAGCTGCACCTGTTTTTCACTCCCAACAACGCACAGTGGCTTTTTGAACTCCTCACCAGAGTGCCCATTAGAGGAGCGTCTCGGGGACTTCCTTGGTGATCCAGCGGCTGAGACTCCCTGCTCCCAGTGCGGAGGGCCGTGGGTTCGATCCCTGGTTGGGGAACTAGACCCAGCATGCTGAGACTGAGGTCATGTGCCCAAACTAAAAGGTCCCACTGCCGCAACTAAGACCCAGTGGAGCCAAAAAAACTTAAAAGAATATTAAATAAAGAAGTATTGTGCAGACAGAGTCCTTAGAGGGGAATGGGTTTATTTAGAGTCCCCACCAGGTCCAGACTGGACTGTGGCTGGTGACGGAGCCACAGGCGCAACCGGGTGAAGGGCGGCGCTGGGCCAGCCGATGCGGGGCTGAGGAGAGTGGGGGCACCTCCTGGGTCTGTGGTCCGGACGTTGGCCTTGTGGGATGGGCCAGGTTGGCCAAGTCCAAAGCACGAGGGGCAATGGGCTCCAGGAATCAGGGGCCCGCGGGGACTGCAGTCACTCGGAGACTGGGAAGGAAACGACTTCTTCGAGGCAGAGGAGGTGGAGATCCAGAACAGAGAGAAGGCACGAAGAGGCCTCCCTTCTCCTGGATCTGGGAAGCAATCTGCTGGGACTGGAGAGTTGGGCTCCCCATCCTAGAAAAGATGGATTCAGAACTGCCACTTGCTAATCTTGGATGGGGCACCGGTCACTTCCTAGATTCCTGGGTTCCCAGGAGCCACTTGAGGTCCCTGGACACAGCTTCAGATCTTGCGCTGGCAGCACACAGGGACACAGCAGCTGGACTGGGAGCAGCAGGGTTTGCAGCAGCTGGACTGGGAACAGCAGGGTTTGCAGCAGCTGGACTGGGAGCAGCAGGGTTTGCAGCAGCTGGACTGGGAGCAGCAAACAGGGACACAGCAGCTGGACTGGGAGCAGCTGGGTTTGCAGCAGCTGGACTGGGA